>CM058164.1:19590189-20190189 GCA_030254885.1 Vitis rotundifolia | reverse complement strand
TTTCCAACTTCGGGCACTGGAAATCCTGATAGTCCAGCTATAAAAGGTCCTCCGGGTACTGCCTATGCTGACAACCTCCCTCAACCAACACCTGTGCGCCCATGTGATCCAATAAAAAATAAAGGTTGCAAAAAATTATACAAAACTTAGTAGAACTTTTAATTGATTGCGGGTGTTGCCTTTTCCTTTGTGTACTTGTGCTTGCGCCCTTTTCCCTTCTGTTTTGTCTCTTTAATTACCCTTTCTTAGTGAAATAAATTAGAGCCCATTGTCTGTTGAATGTTGATCCCATCCGTATGTATCCTTCTATGTCATTTAATGAAGTGGAACGCATTTGCAATTATATGGGATTGTGAACTAATTCCATTTGTTTGCTCCATGGAGGACTTGAAGCAATAATAATTATTATACTTCAAATTGATGAATGGGGGTTTTTCATTATACTTTCATTCGTTCACATACAGAGTATATATAAAGGATATACATGACTCAATATCCTATAATTAAGTTATACAACTATACAATCATATCTGTTAATTATGTTGACCACCTATAATCAAGCACTATAATCAAGCGTAATCACCTAAGAATGGGAAATAATGATTACAAGGATTTGTACAATTAATATCCTAATATCTCAACACTCCCCCTCAAGTTGGTGCATAGATGTCACACATGCCCAACTTGTTTAAAAATTTTGAGAACACTCAACTTGAGACTACAGCTTTGGTGAGGATATCGACCAATTGATCTTCTGATAGAATCTTAGGCAATTCCATAATCTTATCATCCAACTTCTCCTTAATGAAGAATCTGTTCACCTCGACATGCTTTGTACGGTCATGTTGTATTGGATTATAAGTAATGTCACATGCGACTTTATTGTCACAAAACAATCAGATTGGTTGCCTAGATAGGTAGCCTAAATCTTATAAGAGGAGTCTTAGCCATAATGCCTCACAAAGTCCTAGAGCCATACCCTTAAATTCTGCTTTTTCAGTTGAACGAGCGACGACATTCTGCTTCTTACTTTTTCATGTCACAAGATTACCACCTACAAAGGTAAAGTAACCAGATGTAGATCGCCTATCATCCATTGCACCGGCCCAATCAACATCAGTATATACTTCTATACTCTGATGATCAACATTTTTAGCGAACAAAATTCCCTTCCTAGGAGCATTCTTCAAATACCTCAAAATGCGCATGACTGCATTCATATGTTGCTCTCCAAGATTATGCATGTTTTGACTCACTACACTCAATGCATAAGCAAGATCTGGTCTTGTATGAGCTAAGTATTTAATCTCCTCGCAAGTCTCTAGTGTCTTCCTTTATCAGTTGATACTTAATTAGGCTCAACACACAATTTCAGACCTTCTTTTATTGGTGTATCAACAGGTTGACATCCCGACATTCCAGTCTCCTATAAAAGATCTAAGGCATACTTTCTTTGAGACAGAAATATTCTTTCACTTGATCGAGAAACTTCAATCTTAAGAAAGTATTTCAGAGGACCTAGATCTTTCATTTCGAATTCTCTAGACAGATAATTCTACAAAGCTTTTCTTTCTTCAGGATCATTTCCTGTAACTACAATGAGTGTCGTAATCTTACCATGTTGTTTTTTCAGGAACAAAGTGTGATCTGAATTACTTTGACGATAGCCAAAAGCTCTCATTGACTTTGTGAACCTTCCAAACCATGCTCTCGGGGATTGCTTCAACCCATACAATGACTTCTTTAATTTGTACAGCTTCTGACATTGCTTTTTTGACACCATACATCCTAGTGGAAGATCCATATATACTTCTTCAGATAACCAGCCATGCAGAAAGTCATTTTTCACATCGAACTGTTGTAATGGCCAATCTAGGTTTGTAGCTAAAGACAGTAATACTCGAACTGTGTTGATCTTAGCTACATGTGCAAATGTCTTTGTGTAGTCAATTTCATAAGTTTGAGTGTACCCTTTTGCCACCAGTCTTGCTTTAAATCGTTCAATACTACCATCTGCCTTGTATTTCACAGTATAGATCCAACGACACCCAACTAGCTTCTTTCTTGGTGGACATTCTACGAGTTCCCATGTTTCATTCTTCTACAATGATTTCATCTTTTCATTCATGGCTGCTTTCCACCTTGGATCAGCTAAGGCTTCCTGCACACTATTAGGAATAGTTACAGTAGATAATTGATTTACAAATGACTTATTTGATTCAGACAAACGATGGTTAGACACATAGTTGCTCATGGGATATTTGACTTTGGTAGACAATTCAGGTTCATATGTGGGTTTAGGAATACCTCTATTATGACGGTGTGGTAACTGTTTCATGAATGGATCAGGTTCCAAATTAAGAACACCCTCAGCAAACGACAATTGGTTTGGTATTTTAATGAAGGCATCTTCGGACCCAAATTGTTCAAATGGTGGTGATTGTTCAACTGTACTGTTTTTTCCCTCTTCTATCACTTCTTTAGCTTCTGGGTGGTCATTACTACTTGGTTCCAAAGTTGTACCACTCATATCCAATTCACTCGCTTCTTGGTTCACTAGTTCAGATTGTCTAGATTCATCATCCTCAGAGATATGATAATCATAATCGAGAGTTTGAATTTCCTTATAGTACTCCCCCTGAAGTCCAGACTCAAATGAAAAATACATCGAATCTTCATGAAACACCACATCCATTGTAATAAACATTCATTGAGTTGGAGGATGGTAACATCGATATCCTTTTTAGTGCAATGCATATCTAACAAACACACATTGCAATGCACGGGAAGTTAACTTGGTGCATTGGTGTTTGTGTAGATGCACAAATGCCATGCAACCAAAAACAGGAGGAGGTAGATTTGGGACGGTTGGGGCAACTACGACATTAGTAAGAGCTTGGAGAGGTGTTTGGAAGTCACTCAATTGATCAAGTATGCGAAAAATGTGATTGCTTCTCCCCAATAAGATATTGGCATTTTTGCTGCTATCAAGGAAGCACGAACAACCTCTAACAAGTGTCGATTTTTCCATTCAACGACTCCATTTTGCTGAGGTGTATTAGAACAAGTAGTCTAATGAATGATGCCATGTCCTTCCAAATACTTCTGAATATCAGAACTCTGATATTCTCCACCCTTATCGCTATGCAGAACCCGAACCTTTGCATTGTACTGAGTTCAAATCATTTTATGAAATTTTTGAAACAACAAGTTCACTTCATTTTTGGTTTTCATCAAGCATAACCAGGTTATTCTGGTACAATTATCAATAAAAGAAACAAACCAACGTGATCCACTCAAAGTTGGGACTTTGGATGAGCCCCAAACATCAGAATGTATAACCATAAAAAGAAGTGGACTTTTATTCACAATTAACGAAACGAAGTACAATGGCTTTTAGCTAATTCACAAATATCATAACGAAGACCAGAAACATCACTCATTGCAAACAAACTAGGAAACAATTTTTTTAAATAACCAAAGGAAGCATGTCCCAGACGTTGATGCCACAACCAAATTTCAAATGTTTTCTTCTCCCCTTTAGACCCATCTACCATCAAGGCTTGTCGCAACTTATTGGAATCCTTTGACTGCAAGTCTAAGTAATAGAGTTTTCCCTACTTAATATCACAACCAATCTTTTGTCTTGTTTGGATGTTCTTAAAAACACAAAATTCAGGCAAAAAAATGACAATACAAGATAAGGCTGTAGTAATTTGAGAAACTGACAAAAGATTATAATCTAAAGATGAAACAACTAAAACAGAATCCAAATTTAAAGTATTAGTAAGAGTTAAGGATCCTTCCCAAATGACTAGGGTTGTGTTACCATTGGTTGTGGAAACAATTTTTTGTAAGGAAGGTCTAAGGGGTGAGACCTATCTAGAATCAAAAGTCATATGATCTGTAGCACCAGAATCAATTATCCATGTATTATTAATAACAGGTGTAGAAGTGTTTAAAACCTTACCACCATAATCTGTAGCGGCTACCAATGCAGAGGCTTTCTCAACAATATTATCCTCTGTTTTTATTTCGACACCAGCTGTAGTCGAGGTTTTCTTGGAATCATTTTTCCATTGATCACGATTATGATCCCACCAATCTGGTTATCCCACAAGTTCAAAGCAACAACTCTTGGTATGACCAGTCTTATTGCAGTGAGTGCATTTGAAGGTTGACTTATCAATATTAGGGGTTGCCTTAGGATGGTTGGTCTTGGATTGGTCCTGCCAATTCTGGGTTGATCGTTGTTGGACTACCATAGTTGAGGAGTCAGGATTGTCAGATTCTGCTTTCATACTAGCATGACGCACTGCCTCTCATCGAATCAGTGCATAGTATTCTTCCAAACCGAGAACATGATATTTGTGTAGAATCTCTCCTCGAACTTGCTCAAAGTCACCATCCAATCCAGCAAGAAAGATGTGCACCTATTGTCATTCAATAGATTTCCGATATGCTGCAATGTCATCAAGGTCTTTCATGACTACCTTATCCCGATGATCCAATTCGCAAAAAATCTCAATTAACTCTCCATAATATTCAGAAAGAGACCTGCTGCTTTGTTTAGCAGTGAAGGCTTTTTGATTCAAAGTGAAAACTTGTAATTCATCACTTCCATCATACAAGGCCTTTGATAATGCACTCCCAATTTCTTGAGCGGTGGGTAAGTGTAAGTAACGCTTCATAATTTCTGAACTCATAGACATTAACAACCATCTCTTCACCTTTTGATTCTTAGCATGCCATTTTTCATATCCATTTTTTGACTCTTTTGGTGGCTTTGTATTACCTCAAATGTATGAAAGTTTTTCACGTTCGGCAATATGCATCTCCACGAGTTGTAACCAAACGTCATAGTTTGATTCAATCAAAATAATTCCTGGATTAAAAGTACTTTCAGATTGAAAAACAATAGTATTTTTTTCACTCATTTTTTTTTATTTCTTTTTTTTTTTATAAATAAATTAAAATGTAAAAATGACATACACTTTTCCTCGATGCTTGTTCTTCTTCGACAAATTTTAGATCGGTGATGACCGACGTTAAAATAGGGAATGACATTGATCTTTGGCGTGGTGTAGGTAGAGCAATCCTGCGATTTTGAGACGTAGGAGCGAGGCTTCGGATTGAGGCGTGAAACTTCAAGCGGATGTGTGAAGCGCAGTGTTCTACCAACGGTTCGATGTCCGCTTTAACAACATAGGGACTTGGGAATGAGATTCAATTGGGGTGAATTGAAGTTTTGAATGGGTATATTTGTGGGTATATTTGAATGGGAAGTTTGCAAGGGATTTTGTCTCAAAAGAGGTTTCTAAGGCCTCTTTGATACCAACTTCAAATTGATGAATGGTGGTTTTTCATTCATGCTTTCATTCGTTCACGTACAAAGTATATATAAAGGGTATACATGACTCAATATCCTATAATCAAGCTGTACAACTATACAATCATATCTATTAATTATGTTGTCCACCTATAATCAAGCACTATAATCAAGCGTAATCACCTAAGAATGGGAAAGAATGATTACAAGGATTTGTACAGCTAATATCATAATATCTCAACAATTATATCTCAGCATAAAAATATCACTTAGAGGATCATCTATGTTAGTGACTATTGTCATGATGATTTTAAAACAAATTACCTTGTGAACTATTTATGAATGCAATATCTCACATCAAATAGGAAAAAATGGTTTTTATCATTATGTGTATGAACTTTTCTAAATTATATAAAAGTGTTTTAAAATCATGCTAAATCTTATAGGACTTAGAATGAATAATATTTACATAGTTACGAGGGAATAGTTACAAATGGTATCAAAGTTGATTCTCAATCTTGATACGAGTCTTTACTTGTTCAACCTTATAAACGATGTTTATTTTTTTGGACTCATAATTCTATAGATACAACCAAGACATCATGTTTTGCAAGAAATACTTACAATATTTCATACCGATCATAGGATAAAAAGTTCTTCTAAAATTGTAATAACATATTAAACCAAAAATCAACAATATTTATGAGGTTGAGAGTGTTACAATAATGGAACTTGCATTAGATAATAATTTATATTTTTGAACTTTATTATTAAAAAACCAGCAAAAAAATGATGCTTCTCAAGGAACAAACAATCAATAATCTAATGAGAAAGAAAAACAAATGACAAAGAGCATAACACAGGATTTATGCGGTTCAACTTATTCAAGCCTACATTCACGGGAGCAATAGAAGAACCAATCCACTAGAGAGAAAAAATTGAGAGAAATGTTACAGCATAACCTGTACTTAGCCCTTTCAGCTCATTACCCCCTTTACAACCCCCTATTTTTGGCTTAAAACAAAGCACTAGAAAACCTAGGTATGAAACTGTATTTTTTTTTACACTTACATCACACTAAATAAAAACCTTTTTAACAACCTTCCAACTGGAAACACAATAAAGAATATTATTCAAAGAAGACACACACATAGCAAAGCTATCTCATGTGTTGGGCATGTGTATTTTATTTTTGTGCCACATCACAACAATCTCCACCTTGGCACCAAAATAAGAAACCAAGCTTAGCCTAGATTGATTCCCATGTGCGTCTGTTGTTACTATTAGACAGCTCCAACATTTATCAAGTTCAAGCATTGCTTAAATTTGACATTTAGAATTGGTTTTGAAAGCATATCAATTGGATTATCCTTGGTTGAAATTTTGCTGACATTTACCAATCCTTATTCCATGATATCCCCTATGAAGTGGAATCTCACATCTATGTGTTTAGCCTTCTCATGGAAACCTTGGTTCTTTGTCAAACAAATAACACTTTGACTATCACAAAAAACCGTTAGACTTCTTTAATTCATTCCTAATTTAGATACTAGACTTTTTAATCACAAAGCTTCTTTAGTGGCTTCTGCAGTAGCTACATACTCAGTTTCGGTGGTAGAAAGAGCCATAATATTTTATAGTATAAATTTCCAGCTTACTATGCATCCACATGCTGTAAACAAATAACCTATTATTGATCTTCTCTCATCCAAGTCCTTGGCGTAATCTGAATCCACATAACCTTCAACCAAACCAATTGTTATCTATTTTCTTTGGTATATGAGCCCAAAATCTACAATACCCTTGAGATACCTCAAAATCCATTTCAAAGCCTCCCAATGATCCTTTCTAGGATTAATCATATAATGGCTAAGCAAACTCACACCATAAGTTATGTTAGGTCTTGTGCAGACTATGGAATACATAATACTTCCTATGCCATTAGCATATGGTACATTAGACATGTCCTACATTTCTTCTTCGATTTTTGGTGACAAATCATAAGAAAGTTTGAATTGAGCTCCAATTAGTGTATCAACAACCTTTGCAACATCCTTGTTAAATCTTTTCAACACTCTCTCAATATAATCTCTTTGGAAGATTGTTAGAATACCATGACCTATCCCTATATAGCTCCATCCCTAAAATCTTCTTGGCACATCTAAGATTCTTCATCTCAAATTCATATTGTAGTTATGTCTTCAAATGAGTTATCTTCGTTATGCTCATGCTTGCCAACAACATATCATCTACATATAATAACAAATAGACATAACTTTCATCTGTTAGCCTTCTCATATATATACAACTGTCAAACTTACTCCTTGAGTATCCAACACTAGTCATGAACTTGTCAAAGTGTTTATACCATTGCCTTGGAGACTATTTTAGCCCATACAACGATCTCTTAAGCAAACAAACCTGATTTTCTTTTCTCTTAACTATAAAACCCTCTGGCTGCTGAATAAAAATTTCTTCTTCTAATTCTCCATGCAAGAATATCGTCTTAACATCCATTTGCTCAAGTTCAAGATTCCACAATGACACCAAAACAAGGAATACCCGAATAGAGGTATGCTTTACCACAGGTGAAAAAATTTCATTGAAATCCACTCATTCTCTTTATGTATAACCTTTGGCAACTAATCTTACCTTAAATCTTTCAGGCTCTACACTAGGGATTCTCAATTTCTTCTTAAACACCTACTTGCATCCTACTACTTTAGAACCTTTAAGCTTATCAACAAGCTACCAAGTTCCATTTTTGAGCAATGATTCAAATTCCTCTTGCATAGTAGTCATCCACTTTGGAGAATCTTTGCAAGAAATGGCATCCAAATAATTTTTAGGTTCTACACAGCTTAAATTTTCCCCTATGCTCAAAGAGTAGGCTACCGTATCCTTATAACCAAATCTCTTAGGAGGTCTTATTGGTCTCCTTGCTCTATCCCTGGTCAATTGAAAATTTTCCAATGGAATGTCATGTTGTTATGGTTTTGTTTCAAACTTAGGTTTATCAATTCTATCTTTTAACTCCATCTTATCCTTGACTTCTCCATTTTCTTTATTAATGAAAGCTTTTCTGTCATTCTTGAAAAATTCACTCTTTGAAAACCACGTTCCTGCTTATAAAACACTTCTTAGTGGTAGGACACCAAAGCTTATACCCTTTCACTCCATCCGGATAACCAACAAATATACACTTCCTAGCTCGAGGCTCTAGTTTTCCCTCATTTTGGTGAGCGTAGGCAATGCATATGAAAGTCCTTAAGTTATTGTAAACACAAGACAACCTAACCACATTTCCATAGGAGTTTTAAAACCTATAGCTGAGGAAGGACGCCTATTCACCAATTAAGCAGCTGTATGAACAACATCAGTCTAAAAACTTTTTAGGAAGTTGTGCATTTGATAACATGCACCTAATCCTTTCTAAAAGGGTTCTATTTATTCTCTCAGCTAAGTTATTTTGTCGAGGGGTTTTTCTCACTATCTTATGTCAAACTATGCCATGAATTTTACAATAATCATCAAACTTTTCATTGCAATATTCAAGTCCATTATTGTTCTAAGGCGTTTAACTTATTTTTTGGTTGGCTTCTCAATAAGATTTTTCCAAGTCTTGAACCTATCCAATGCTTCATTCTTGTGTTTCAACAAATACACCTATAACCTTTGTGAACAATCATCAATTATTTTTGAAAAAAGTTTTCATAAATTAATAAAATTCACTTGCAATATACTATTTTACAACAAAGATAAACATGCTAGTGTTAAGTTACCATGTAATCTTATCTTTATTGAAATTTGAGGTCATCCTCTTCTTCAAACTCTTCGATCCTATTCTTCTTCAAACTCCTTAATTGCTTTGTTTTCAAACTCTTTCATTTGAAATAAAGATAATAATAAGAAAATAACTAGATAGATGAGTTTTTCGTTTTCTCAAAACTTTTTCAATAATGGATTTTCATTGATGCAAAGTAAATATATTCATATAAACTTAATCATGTTCCTTAAAAATCGACATCATATCTTTACCCCATCTATCTTATAGTTAACCAAATCAAGTATTAACTAAGTCAAGTAATTACCTAGTCAAGTAAATAAGATATTTTAGGAACAAATTAATCTAGTTTTCATTTACTTGGGAAGTCTTTCAAGCCAAACCTCCATCTAATTAACTTGATAAAACTCATTTATAATACACGTGTACATCCAATATGCAATATATATATATATCTAATAAATTTATCCTTTACATTGAAAGAGGACTTCTTGGCCACAAGTTTCAGTTGTTAGTACATTGTGCAATTTACTACCAAATAAATACATTAAAACTTTCTATTATAAAAAAGTAATTAATAATATTATATTTTAAGAAGAAAAAGAAAAAAGAATAAGAAAATGTCATATTCAAATTTTGGCATAGAGGACATTTCATGTAAGGTTGTCTTGAAAAATCATACCATTATTTTTGGAAAGGACATTTCAAGTAGGGCTGCTTTGAAAAGTCATACCATTATTTTCCTTGTTGATGGTAACATTCGAAGTAGACAAATGAAAGTTGGTATGGGACGGCCCGCTGACTTGAGACGACTTCTAAAGGTGGTGGTTGGATAGGGTGATTATGATACAATGATGCTAAATTGAGGGTATTTGTACAAAAATAAATAAATAAATAAAAAGAAAAAAAAAGTCGTGCTTTTTATTGAAACTGTGGAAATGAACCTTGGTGTGAAAAATAGACATGACAACCTCATATCACAATGTGAAGAAACAAATCATAATGACCCTAAAGAGCCTAGCCCAAGAGATGTTGTGCTTTTGCCACACTCTTCCTAGCCCATTGGCTTTTAATTTTCCCCTTTTTTTCTTTTCATTTTTTCCTTTCTCTTTTGCTTTATTCTGCTAATTGAAGTTCCATCTTCGCCACAAGCTAAGCAGATCAAGCACCAATATACCAGTAACATGCCACTAAAATCATTTGATTGTTGAGGGACCATGAGGGTTCCGTAATTCTATTGAGGGATGTCACAATTGATAGGAAAATAACCAAGAAATTTTTTAACTAGAGTCAAATTATATTCCAATTAGGCGTGCTGCAATAATATGATCTAGCTACTTTTGTCATGTACAAGCACATTAAATCATGCATAAATAGCCTACAGTGGGGCAATATATTAACATGTGGCCTTCATGCATATTAGCGTCATTTCATCATAGAGTTAAAGGATGATTTTATGTTCAGTTTTTGTACACCTATGGTCAGGCCTGAATGGACCAAAAGAGGGCTTCACAGTACCTATTTGATATTTCCACACCATGTTGTATAATGATTCAACATTTCCTATAGTTTGGTTGATGAGGTGGGTATGGCTAGCTCCTCATTGGGATGCTAGTTGTGAGCAATTATTGACTAGTGACTTGTTTCCATGTTTTAAAAACCGGATCGAACCTGTCGGTGACGGTTGCTGTCCGGTCCGGCGAATTGGACCGGAATATGGTTGAACCGGAATTGGACCGGGTTCACTTTTTTTTTCTTTTTTCTTTTTGTCTTTTTACAGCATCAAAGACGTCGTTTTCCTGCGAACACAACCCCCCCTCTACGGCCGCCCGGGCTTCCATGCCTGCCGCGGGGCCGCCTGCTGCCGACGAGCCCACCCCTCCTTCCAGCAAACCAGTCTTTTCCGCCCCACCCTTGCCGCCTCCCAACCCCCCGGCCCCCAGGACTGCGCCACCGCCACCACCAACCCCCCACCTCCCATTTCCAGTGGCGCCTCTTCCGGTCTTCCCCCTTCCTTTCCAGATTTTTATTTTTATTTTTAAAAATTCATTATTATTTATTTTATTTTATATTTATTATTTTTAAAATTTATGATTTTTAAAATTTGTGATTTAAATTTAAATATAACTTATTATTTATTGGATGTTTTGTTAAACAAAAGTTATTTAGGAATCTAAAAAGTTTTTAACATATTTTTAATATTTAAAAATATATTTAAAAAATAATTTTTATATATAATATTTTATTTTTAATCTTATATTTGTATAATTATTTTTTAAAATAATTTTTAAAAAATAAATAAAAATACTTTAAAGATATTATTTATAATTATCATATTTTTTATTTTTAAAAATAAAAAATAATTTTTTAATTGTCAAACATATTTTTTTACTTTTTTATTTCAATCAACAAATTGTTCTTAAAAACAATTTTCAAACGAAACTTTAATTTTTCTTTCACATAATTTGATAATTCATCTTTCATATCCTCGTCTAGAATACGATTAATAATATCAAAAAGGTAAATAAATAAAAAAAAGAGTCATAGATTTAATGCTTCTTTTAATACATTTCCTATTTTTTATTTTTCAAAAATAATAAATAATAATAAATTTTATATAAAATAAATAATTTTTATATGAAAAATATAGTTTTACCTTGTTATATTAAATATTATTTTTAAAATTTGAGATAGTAAAAATTTTTGATACCCTAACTTTTTATAAGAAAATAAAATTTTTTCAATACCTTAATTTTTTCAAATAATTTTTAAAAGTTATTATCGATCTTTAAAAAAAAATTTCTATTTTATAGTAGGTTATTATAAATCATTTTTTTTTTAAAAAAAAAAAAGACAAAACATTATCCACACAAATACTTAACTTATGTAGATTATATGTATCAACAGTGTCATTTTCATTGCACAATTGGTTTCATGAAGGTCCATATTTTCTATTTAGAAATCAGATCTCCTTTTTCACTTTCCTTTTTTGAATTATTATGTTTGGTTTCCAAAAAAATTAAGACGTGAAAAAATTACCATAAAAAATGAATTTTTTATTTTTAATTTTACTATAACAAATAAAAAATATAATATATAATTAAAATTAGTTAAGAATATATTTATTTTAAAATTATTTAATAATAAAAAATATATATTAAATAAATTTAAAATAATATATAAAAATAATTTATTAAATTTAAATTTATTTTTTTTTTCACTTTTTTCTAAATTTTTAATATTTTTATTTCTTACAATTTTCCTCAAATTTTCTAAAAACCAAACATTGCCAAGTCTCTTCCTTGGTCATGCTACCTACCAGAGTCAATTTCAGCTGCTCCAGAGTCGTATCTTAAGTCTTTGTGATTCGCGCGGTACTCCCTTTAATCCCATTCATGTTCAGTGGTGGAATAAAATAATAACAATACTTTATTATTAAAATAAAGCAAGTGGGAGACATCAAATGATCTCAATCTTCAACGGAGCAGGTGGAGCATTTCCACATCGAAAAGGGTGCTATTTCTTTTGTTTCACTTTAACTAGCCTGCTAATTATTCATCTCCACAATAAATAAAAATAAAATTACAGAATGCCTATTTTTTCTTTATTAATTAAAATATTTAAAATTTTATAAATAAAATATTCATTTTATTATTAAGTAATATATGTTTAATTATATTATAAATTATATATTAAAAGTTATATACATACATATAAGTTTATATTAAATTGAATTTATTTTGATGTCATTTTATTTTTCCTTTTTCAAAAAAAAAAAAAAAATCATGAAATTTTTTTATTTAATTAGGTGAAAAAATATAAAGAAAATTAAATTTCATATACCTTTCATAATGTTAATTAAACATAGAGCCAAAAAAAAAAAGATCATTTTAGATCAATTTGTCATGATGTAAAAGTCTTGAAATTTTAAATTAAATTGTTATGATATTAAGGTCTTCAATTTTATGCAAGAAAAAGGAGGTTGCCATGGAGTTAAACATAACTTTTTCTTTCATGTTTTTGTTTTTTTATTTTAATTCCAGGAAGTGGAATTTGAAAACATAAATAAATAAAAGAAAATTCTTGTCTTATTAAAACGTTATTTTCTAAACATATTCAAATTAGCCCCTTCTTGAAAAATTCATTGGAGCGTTATGCATTATATTTTGGAATATGATAATTAAGAATTTGTTTGAATGTGTTTCTATTCAAAGTATTTATAATAAAAATGTTTTATCAAATTTTTTTTTTTTTAAATTATCTTTTAAGTGTTTTTTTAAAAAAATATTATAAGTAATTTTTTAATATTATAAATAATTTTTTAGATTTTTAAAAGTATTTTTTAAATTTTATTAACTATTTAAAATTTTCAAACAAATACTTTTTTTTTAAGTCAAAAAGAGTTCCTTAAAATCAATGTCAAATGGAATGTAAACTAATCGATAGATGTAATTGTATTGAAGTGTTTATTCTCTTTTAACTAAAGAATTCAAGGTCTACCACTTTTCCATGTGCAACCATTATGTACAGGTAGTGATTAGTGAGCTGATGACCATCTAGAGAGCACGTCTTATATATAGTTAAATGTCACATTATTGTACCAACATTGCTTTGAAGAATAAAAACAAAAGTGAAAATTAGGAAAAAGCAAAAGCAAAAGCAAAAGCAAAAGCAAAAGCTAAAGCAGTCTGACCTACTTGTGAAGTTTAGCATGACTAATATAAAAACATAAATCAAACATTGCCCACAGCGGGAGTGAAGGATACTAAGGATATATGCATATATATAACTGTATGTGATGGCGCAGAGAGTGTTGTATGCAAGAATTCCTGAGGGGGGTTGAGTTGTGAGGAAAGAAGAGTAGAGAGTAAGAATGGGAGTTGACAGGAAGAGAGGTTTTTGTGTAGCATTCCTCGTTATGATACTCCTCAACATAAATTGTTGTGGAGCAGCTTACCTGAAGGTCAACAGCACCACCTCCTGGTGCAATGGCTCCGTCGATGAATGCCTCACGATGGACCTTGATTTCGACCTCTTCATGGGCTCGGAAATCAGCAGAATGCTTGCGCCTATCCATTTTGTAACTCCAGGCTCTGAAAAACCTGGTAGTCCAGCTGTGTCTGGTCCTAAGGGTACTGCCTATGCTGACAACCTCCCTCCGAAAGAAAAAAAAGTAAAGAAATGTGATCCAAAAAAAAATAAAGGTTGCCAAAAATTTTACAAAACTTAGTAGAACTTTTAATTGATTGCGGGTGTTGCCTTTTCCTTTGTGTACTTGTGCTTGCGCCCTTTTCCCTTTATGTTTTATCTCTTTAATTACTCTTTCTTAGTGAAATTAATTCGAGCCCATTGTCTGTTGAATGTTGATCCCATCCGTATGTATCCTTCTATGTTATTTAATGAAGTGGAACGCATTTGCAGTTATATGGGATTGTGAATTAATTTCATTCGTTTGCTCCATAGAAGACTCGAAGCAAGAGTTTATTATTATTATTATTATTTGGATTTTAGAAATGGGCTGGACAGTGTTTTTTTCTTTCTTTTTGTTTTTTTTTTTTTAAAAAATTATGCAACAACACATAAATGAGAGTACATGCATCTCCCTATTTTCACATAATAATATTACTTAGAGGATCATCCATGATACTAACCATTGTCACAAGGATTTTAAAACAAATTATTTTATAAATTGTTTGTAATTGTGATATCTCATATCAAATAAGAAAAATGTTTCTATTATTATATATGTATGAATTTTTTTAAATTATATAAAAATGTTTTAAAGTTATGTTAAAGACTTATTGAACTTATAATGAATAATATTTATATAATTAAGAGTGAATCATTATAAATCGTATCAAAGTTGATCTTCAATCTTGATATGAGTTTTTACTTTTCTAACCTTATAAGAGATGCTTATTTGTTCGGTTTTATAATTCTATGGACACAACCAAGATGTCATGTTTACACGGAACACTTATAATATTTCATATCGGTCATTGGAGAAAATATTCTTCTAAAACCATAATAATATGTTAAACCTAAGTCGATAATATCTATAAGGTTGAGTGTATTATAATGATAAAGCTTGCATAGGATGATAATTTATATTTTTGAACATTATTTATAAATTAAAAATAACTTAGAAAAGGATATATTACAATTAAATATGTACATGTGTATCATATAAATTTCTCTAATAAATTTACCCTTTGCATTGAAAGAGGACTTACTGGCCACAAGTTTCAATTGTTAGTACATTGTGCAATTTAGTACCAAATAAATACATTAAAACTTTCAATTATAAAAAAAGTAATTAATAATTTTATATTTCAAGAAGAAAAAAAAAAAGAAAAAGAAAATGTCATATTCAAATTTTGGCATAGAGGACATTTCACGTAAGATTGTCTTGAAAAATCATACCATTATTTTCGGAAAAGACATTTTAAGTAGGACTGCCTTGAAAAGTCATACCATTATTTTTCTTATTGATAATAACTTTTGAAGTAGACAAATGAAAGTTGGTATGGGACGGCCTGACTTGAGACGACTTCTAAAGGTGGTGGTTGGATAGGGTGATTATGATATAATGATGCTAACTTGAGGGTATTTGTACAAAAAAAGAAAAGAAAAAGGGAAACAGAAATTGTGCAGTGGCCCATTTAATCAAATGTCCTTTTATAAACTTATTTCATTTTTTCATTTTATTGAAACTGTGGAAATGATATGGGCTTGGTGTGAAAAATAGACATGACAACCTCATATTACAATGTGAAGAAACAAATCACAATGTCCCTAAAGAGCCAAGCCCAAGAGATGTTGTGCTTTTGCCACACTCTTCCTAGTCCATTGGCTTTTAATTTTTCCCTTTTTCTTTTCATTTTTTCCTTTCTCTTCTGCTTTATTCTGCTAATTGAAGTTCCATCTTCGCCACAAGCTAAGCAGATCAAACAATAATATGCCAGTAACATGCCATTAAAATCATTTGATTGTTGAGGGACCATGAGGGTTCCGTAATTCTATTGAGGGATGTCACAATCGATAGGAAAATAACTACGAAAATTTTCAAATAGAGTCAAATTATAGTCCAATTAGGCGTGCTACAATAATAAACTCTAGCTACTTTTGTCGTGTACAAGCACATTAAATCATGCATAAATAGCCTACAGTGGGGCAATATATTAACATGTGGCCTTCATGCATGCTACCGTCATTTCATCATCATCTCACCGCTGCGGCTGGAATAAAGATGAAAGCACTAGGACCCATTCATAAAGTTAAAGGATGATTTTATATTCAGTTTTTGTACAAAAGAGGGCTTCACATTACCTATTTCATATTTCCACACCATGCTGTATAATGATTCAACATTTCCTATAGTTTGGCTGATGAGGTGGGGTATGGTTAGCTCCTCATTGGGATGCCAGTTGTGGGCAATTATTGACTAGTGACCTGTGACAGTGCACATCAGCTTGTTTACGTAAATGCTGAGCAGTTGGTAACTTTATCTTAAGCATCTGCAAAAGTTTAAATTAAATTATCCCCATGATTAAAATCGACTGATTTATTTCCTATTAGTTTAGGAAAATACATATTTAAATAATTAACTACTGCTTTACCCTTGATTACCTCACTCTCTTCGCAAGGTACCTAGCAATCAAACCACTCCGGTGATCATTCCATTGCTCTACAGCAACATAAGAAGAAAGGGTCGATTTATTTTCGTTTTCTTTCTTCTGAGGTAGGACAAAGAGATACTTAGAATTGTAGAATAGGAAATGAAATTAACTTCATTTCTAATTTATTAGTGTGTTTGTACCATATATTAACAATAAAAATAAAAGTAAAAAGTTCATTTTTATATAAATAAATTTTATTTATATATTAACAATAAATTATATATATATATATATTTAAAAATAAAAGTAAAAAGTCATAAATTTAATACTTATTTAGATACATTTCTTATTTTTTATTTTTTAAAAATAAAAAATAATAATAAATTTTATATAAAATATAATAATTTTTATGTGAAAAATATAGTTTTACCTTGTTACATTAAAAATTATTTTCTAAATTTTTTAAAGTTTAAGATAGTAAAAAATTTTAATACCTTAATTTTTTAAAAATAATTTTTAAAATTTACAGTAATAAAAATTTTCTAATGTCTTAATTTTTTAAGTTATTATTGATCTTAAAAAAATTCTTCTATTTTATAGATGGGTTACTATAAATCAAATTTAAAAAAAATAAAAAAACAAAAAATTTATCCAAACAAATACTTAACTCATGTAGATTTATTAACTCATGTAGATTATAGGCATCAATGAAGTCGTTTTCGTGGCATAAATGAACGTCCATATCTTCTATTTGGAAATCATAACTCCTCTTTCACTTTTTATTTTCTTTTTTGGATTATTATGTTTCGTTTTCAAAAAATATTGAATTTTTTATGTTTAATTTTATTATAAAAAATATAAAAATAAAGTATAATTAAAATTAATTAAATAAATATTAAATAAATTTAAAATAACATATAAAAATAATTTATTAAATTTAATTTAATTTTTTTTTTTTTTTTTACATTTTTCTTCAAAATTTTTAAAAACCAAATATAAGTTAAATTACCAAGTCTTTTCCTCGGTCATGCTACCCAGCAGAGTCAATTTCGGCTGTTCCGGAGTCATATCTTAAGTCTCTGTCATTCACGTGGTACACCCTTTAATCCCATCAATTGTTCAGTGGTGGAATAAAATAATAACAATACTTTATTATTAAAATAAAGCAAGTGGGAGACATCAAATGATCTCAATCTTCAACATTTAGCAGGTGGAACATTTCCACTGGTCTTCTCTTCAACGTCGAAGAGGGTGCTATTTCTTTTGTTTTACTTTAACTAGCCTGCTACTTATTCATCTCCACAATAAATAAATAAATAAAAATAAAATTACAGAATGCATATTTTTTTCCTTATTAATTAAAATATTTAAAATTTTACAAATAAAATATTCATTTTATTATTAAATAATATATGTTTAATTATATTATAAATTAACTATTAAAAGTTATATACATACATATAAGGTTATATTAAATTGAATTTATTTTGATATTATTTTATTTTTCCTTTTTCAAAAAAAAAAAAAACTTTTTTCATGAAATTTTTTTATTTAATTAGGTGAAAAAATGTAAAGAAAATTAAATTTCAAATACCTTTCATATTGTTAATTAAATATAGAGCCAAAAAAATGATCATTTTAGATCAATTTGTCATGATGTAAAAGTCTTGAAATTTTAAATAAAATTGTTATGGTATTAAGGTCTTGAATTTTATGTAAGAAAAAGCAGGTTGCCATGGAGTTCAACATAACTTTTTCTTTCATGTTTTTGTTTTTTCATTTTAATTCCAAGAAGTGGAATTTGAAAACATAAATAAATAAAAGAAAATTCTTGTCTTATTAAAGCGTTATTTTCTAAACATATTTAAATTAACCCCTTCTTGGAAAATTCACCAGCCTTATGCATTATATTTTAAAAACTAATAATTAAGAATTTGTTTGATCATATTTTTATTCGAAGTATTTTTAATAAATAAATATATATATATATATATATATATATTTTAAAATATTTTTTAAAAAATCACCTAACAAACATTTCTCTAAAAAAAAATTATAGGTGATTTTTTAATATTATAAGTAATTTTAAAAATTTTAAAAGTGTTTTTTAAATTTTGTTAAATACCTAATTAAATTCTTTCAAAAATATTTTTTAGGTCAAAAGCGCTTCTAAAATTATTTTCAGAGTGTGTTTGATAAAAAGATTAAAAATACTTCCTAAAATTATTACCAAATGCATGTATAATTGTATTGAAGTTTTTATTGTCTTCTAACTCAAATTCGAGTTCTACCACTTTTCCATGTACCACCATTTCAGGTAGTGATTAGAGGACTGATGACCGTCTAGACAGCGCGTCTTATATATAGTTAAATGTTACATTATTGTACCAACATTGCTTTGAAAAATAAAAACAAAAGTGAGAAAGAAAAGCCAAAAGCTAAACCAATCTCACCTATTTGTACAGTTCACCATGACTAAAATAAAAACATAAATCAAACATTACGAAAACAAAAACATTGCCCCCAGTGGGAATGAAGGATATTTAGGTCCTTCACATTATCTTTCTCTTTGGTGCCTTTCCCTTCGGACTATATGCATATATATAAGTGTATGTGATGGTGCAGAGTGTTGTATGCAAGAATTCCTGAGGGGAGATTGAGTTGTGAGGAAAGAAGAGAGTACGAATGGGAGTTGACAGGAAGAGAGGTCTTTGTATTGCATTCCTCGTTATGATACTCCTCAACATAAATTGTTGTGGAGCAGCTTCTCTGAAGGTCAACAGCACCACCTCCTGGTGCAGTGGCTCCGTCGATGAATGCCTCACGATGGACCTTGATTTCGATCTCTTCATGGGCTCGGAAATCAGCAGAATGCTTGCGATTAATTTCAAATCTGTAGCTCAGGGCTCTGAAAATGCTGGTAAACAAGCTGTGCCTGGTGCTAAGGGTACTTCCTATGCTAACAACCTCCCTGGGAAAGAAGGAGGTGCGTCGGTATGTGGTGAAAGAAATCGAGGATGCAAAAAAGTTTACAAACCTTAGTAGAACTTTTAATTGGTTGCGGGTGTTGCCTTTTCCTTTGCGTACTTGCGCTTGCTCCCTTTTCCCTTCTGTTTTATCTCTTTAATTACCCGTTCTTAGTGAAATGCTGAATGCTGATCCCATCAGCATGTATCGTTGTATGTTATTTGATGAAGTGGAACGCTTTTGCAATTGTATGGGATTGTGAATTAAATCCATTTCTTTGCTCCATGGAGGACTTGAAGCAATAATTTATTATTATTATTATTTGGATTTTAGAAAGGGGCTGGACAGTATGTTTTTTTTTTTTTTTTTCCTTTTTTTATAAAAAGATTATGCAACAACACATAAATGAGAGTACTGTTGGGTTTTTCCTCATGTGGAAGGCAAGAATCCCTCTTTTTCTTCTTTTTCTTCTTTTTCTTTCAATTTTTTTTGCAGCCACAAGAGGTAGAAGAAAAAGAGAGTAGAAGGAGAAAAGAGAGAGAAGGAGAGAATCACCATTTTTGAAGTTAGAGAGAAAAACTCAGTTTTTCTTCATTGTCCAGATTTTATCAAACATCTGATCCCTCTTCGTTTGTGGGCCGATCGACCTGAAATTTGGAAGAGAGGTTCGTGACTCATTGATCTTTACTCTGAACGGTGAAGATCGGATTTGGAGTTCCATAAGGTCTTCTTCCAGTCCAAGAACAGAGCCTCTGTTTTAATGAGTTTTCTATCCGAATAGTTTTGATCATGAGCTTTGATTAAGGTTAATCTGTGGTTCGATTGAGTTGATTTTTGGTGAGCACGTTCAGAACTCATTGATCTTTATTCTGAACGGTGGAGGTTGAATTTGGAGTTTGGAATAGTTATATTTCAGTTCAAGAACACTGGTTGTGTTTGGTGAGATTTCTCCATTGTCTTTATGTAAAGTTGTTGAAATTGCCAAGATTAACTTGTCTTGAGATATGATTGATGTATGCCTCTAGTTTTATCTAGAGAGAATTGTGTAACCCATTGATTATATTAGTGGAGTTTTTAAGTGGCCTAAGGGTCCCGTGATTTTTACTTCTCATATTGGAGAAGGTTTTCCATGCTAAAAATTGTTGGTGTTCATATACTTGTTGATTGAGTGAATTCTTGTTACTCTATTTGATTGATTCCTATTAGGTTCTCACAAGAGAGGATAAAACCTGGTTGTGCATTATTTGTGTTTATCCTATCAAGTACATGCATCCCCCTATCTTCGCACAATTAATAAAATTACTTAGAGGATCATCCATGTTACTCACGATGATTTTAAAGCAAATTACCTTATGAACTGTTTATGACTGTGATATCTCACATTGAATAAGAAAAAAATGTTTATTATTATATATGTATGAACTTCTCTAAATTATATAAAAGTGTTTTAAAGTTATATTAAAGATTTATTAGACTTAGAATGAATAATATTTACATAATTGAGAGTGAATCGTTATAAATTATATCAAAGTTGATTGTCAATCTTGATATGAGTCTTTACTTTCTAACCTTATAAGAGATGCTTATTTGTTTGGTCTCATAATTCTATGGACACGACCAAGACGTCATGTTTACAGTGAATACTTGTAATATTTCATACCCATCATAGGAGAAAAAATTCTTCTAAAACCATAATAATATGTTAAACCTAAAATCGATAATATCTTTAAGGTTGAGAGTATTACAATGATAGAGCTTGCATAGGATGATAATTTATATTTTTGAACTTTATTTATAAATTAAAAATAACTTAAAAAAAGATATATTATAATTAGATATGCTTGTCCTTTTGGTTGCCCTTGAGTGCTTCTTTGGCTTTTTAATTATCCAAGGCTTGCATTTCACAGGCCTTCTTTTGAAGGCCCACATTTTTCATGTCTCAACACATTGCAATATGTGCTTTAACAGTAGAGGACTATATATACTAAAATATGAGATGTTGATGTAATTTTTTTTTGGTTAAAAGCTATCTAATCAAAATTATGATGAATTTACTTGTAAATTGGAATATTTGGCTACTTTAGTAAAACTCAAAAATTAAATATATACACACAATATAATTATTCTTATTATTAATAGGTACATTAATTGTGAATTGTCTTATGAGTCATTAATGAAATAGCTAGATGTATATCATGAAAGAATTGTTCACCAAACAAGTGGTTCCTTCTTTTGCTGCCAATTGATCCCAAGACTTGTCCACCTTGTTTTCTCAATTAATTTATTCTAGTGTCTTACTTGTGAGATTGAAAAAAATAAATGTAAATATGTTTATGAAAATTTTTAATTTTATTTTTAATTAATAAAATGCACCATATTCTCTTACTTTTCTCTTCTTTCCTTTGACAGATAATCATTTCTCATTCATAGTTCTATGCACCATACCTACTTATAGCTGGGTTAAGATATTTTACTCGAATAAGTAATAGAGAGAATAAATAATTTAAATATCTATCCTTAATTTAACTATTAATATTTATCTATTTATTATCAATTTGAATTAGAGTAGAATATAAAGTTTGAATTAGAGAAAAAGTCTACTATTAATTTGAATTAAAATAGGGGATAAAGTTAGAATTATAGTTGAATTCAAATATATTTGTATATAAATATTCATCATTATCAATGAGAATGTAAGACCGTAATTTCCAAAATCCTACTTTCATTTTTATGGTATTGGAGTAGTATTCTCTTGAGACTGCCTCTTGCTTCCTCTCCTTCTCTTTCATTCCTTCACATCGAAACCTTAGCTCCAATGGCAGCAACAAACACCAACATCACCGTTCTAAACACCTTAGAACCAAACAAATTGCTCACAACCATTAATATCTCTACCCACAACACCATCAAACTTAACCCTACCAATTATCTTTCCTCGCAACTACAATTTTGAGCCACACTCATTGGCTACAACCGTGAAGGATTTATTGACAACTCTTACCCATGTCCACCTACCATAGTTTTAGAAAAATAACACCACATCTCCAAATCTTGCATATCAAACATGGGTTCGATAGAACAAACTAATTTTTAGTGCTTTTGTTGGATCTTTATTTGCACCAATTATCCTGCTTATCACTATGGCTAAAACATCCCAACAAGCATGGACTATTCTTGCTAACATATGCAAAACCAACCTGAGGTTACATCAAACAAATCAAGAAACAAATCAAGCATGTCATCAAAGGATCACGAAACATCTCTGAATACATACAGTTCAACAAGACTCATGCTGAAGAACTTGCGATATTAGGAAAACCTATGGATGAAGAATATCTCATTGACAAAATTCTTGATGGACTAGATAATGATTGAAAACCAATCATTGAAGTCATCAATGATTAAGAAACACCAATTTCCTTTGAGGAACTCCATGAAAAGTCGATAAACAAGGAACTCACTCTACACCACTCTCAATCATCATCAACTCTACTATCAGCCTCCACCAATCCGATGAACTTGCCACCCAATTTTGGGAATCCTTGCAACAAACCTTGGTATCCTTTATTGTCAATAAACTCTTTATCCCCTACATTCTGTAATGTTGGGCCATAATCATCTACTCCACATGCTGATTGACCACCTCCCGAGCCTTATCTTGACTACTATCAAAATTGCAATGCATAAGGTCACACCATCAAATGCTACCCCACCTATTGGATGATGCTGTCAACATCGACTCCAAATCTGGCCTCACAACAGTCACCATCATGGCAACCACATCCATAGATTCAATGACAACTTTGCCCTCAAGCATAATGACAACCTTATGCCAATTTTTTTTTTTTTCATAAACAATTCCAACACTCTTAATTAGCTTCTTGATAGTAGAACATCACACCATGTCACCTTTAACTTGAGCAATCTTTCCATTCATACTCCTTATGACGACTCTGATAACATTATGATCGGTGATGACACAGGTCTTCCCATCACCCGTACTAGTTTCACCTATATCTCTCCATCAACTCATACATTTTTCTTTAAATAATGTCATTTGTGTTAATAATCATGATACTTTCAATCCTATTGTCAAACCACCACTATAGGCTTTATTTTCTGTATTATGGTCAATTGTGGTTGGTCTCTACGCTAACTATATGTTAACAATCCCTTTCTTCAAGGCCACTTGTTTGAAGATGTTTTTCATGGGTCAACCACTAAGATTCATTGATCGTGATCATCTTGATCATGTGTACAAACTTCACAAAACTATCTATGGTCTCAAGCAAGCACCACATGCTTGGTATCATGAGCTCTGTTAGTTTTTTATCACCTCTGGTTTCACTAATTGCCATGCTGACACATCACTATTTATTTGCAACACTAGTGGTGTCATGGTTTATCTCCTTAGTTATGTTGATGACTTTATCATTACAAGTTACAATGATGGTGTTGTGCAGAAGTTCATCCTAACTCTTGCCCAACGATTCTCTCTCAAGGATCTTAGACCATTTTTTTATTTTCTTGGTGTTGAAGTTATACAACGTTGTCATAAGTTATTTCTCTCTCAATGCTGATATATTAGAGATCTTTTAATTAGCTCATACTCCAATGTCAGATTCCAAACCAATTACCATACCACTTACTACATCTCTAACTCTTGAACTCCACATTGTGTAACCCTCTTTGATCTAACAAGTGTCAAACTACTATTGGCACTCTTTAGTGTCTTTTTCTCACCTAGCTTGATAACACTTTTGCAATGAATAACTCTCACAGTTTATGCATTGCCCTACTAGTGATTACTAGACTCTACTAGTGATCACTAGACTATTGTCAAGCCTCTTCTTAAGTATCTTTATGGAACATTTGATCATGGTTTGGTTCTTTATTGCAACTCATCCATCTCTTTTCATGCCTTTTCTGATGTAGATTGATAATAAGGATGACTTCACTTCTACAAGTGCTTAATTACATCATCAACCTTGACCTTATCTCATGGAGTTTTAAGAAGTAACAAATTGTTGCCCGCTTTTCTATTGAAGCAAAATATATTTTTGTTGCTTGTACATATGTTGACCAAAAGTCCAATAGAGAAAACCCAAAAAGGGAAGAGGGGGTGGTGAATGGGTGATTTAAATTTTTTTAATAAAGAGTTATATGTTATTCCCAATTCTTTTACCTTAAGAGATATCAGGGATACCTTAAATAACTACATGAGTTATACTTAAAATCTTTAGGATATAAAAACATGAATTTTACTTTTTAGAGATACCTTATGAGATGTTAGGGATAATCAATTCTATCAATTATAGACAATTCAAATAGAATATTAGATAAAAATATATAAATAATGTGGCACAAGATTTTTTATGTGGAAAACCCCCACATTAGCCATTGAGATAAAAAACCACGAAGTTTAAGACCTAATCTAAATCTACTATACGAAATCAAGTTACATAGATTTATCTAACCATTTTATCTTAAAGACTTACTCTCCAGTACCTACAACTTGATTCACGTTTGCAACGCAGCAACCTTTAATTGCTCTAATGGATCACTTCAACCTTGCTAAAAGAATGAAGTTCTTCAAACCAATATTTAAAGATATAATCCTTGAATAAGAGATCGGGAATGGTATGACACTTTAGGCTCTCTCTAAAGAATATATGATATCTTTTCAATCATTTAACGATTTTTTGCTCTCAAGTGGTTAATAGAGAGGTATTAATAGAAAAAAGCTCGAAGATTTTCGATTTTGGAAGAGTTTTAAACCATATTTGCATGAAAAAGCTTTGTAGAATGTGTGTGACCGCTTGAGCCACCTTATCCACCACTTGAGCGCCTCAAACACTTGAGTGGTATGACTTGCTTGAGCGGTCCTGAGCGCTCCAAGCCGCTTGAGCGGTCTTTCTCTATTTAAAAATTAATTTTAAATCATTTTAAGTTAAAACAAAACTGATCATCTTAATTCCTTAACGTAGCCTAATTTGCCACAAGCCAAACTTCTTTAGATATACCGTGACTTCCTGGTTGGATGAACAACAACTTTTGATTTTCAATGGAGAGCAAGTCACTATTTAAAAAGATTTCTATACCAAACATAAAAAGGAACAAAATTGTCAACATATAAACAAGACACAATGTCTTAACATGCCTCATTGTTTATATTTTTTATATTTGATATTCTATTTTAATTGCCTATAATTGATAAAAATGATTATCCCTAGCATATCACAGGGTAAAAGAATTGGGTATAATATATAAATCTTTATTGAAAATTTTTAAATCACTTATCACCCTCTTTCTAGGTGTTCCCTATTGGACTTCTGGTTTTTCACACCTTACAGAGACAATGGTCGTGCTGCAATGGAGAATGACATATCTAGAGCATGCATTAGAAAATGAAGCCTTTTGGTTTAACTTGGATTCCCAAAGTCGATCTATTTCTATTTTCTATATATAATTCACTTGTTCCACAAACTCGAGGGATCATGGTAGAAAGAGAAAAGAGTAAGAGGCGATAGTTGTGCCATTTGCGCCAAGACTATCAAATGAGTTTCGTAAGAATCTTATGGCCATCACGATGTGTGCTCGACCTACGTGGCTTGTTTTGCCTCAATTCGATGATCGTTGTTGCTGCATCTGCAAAATTGAGTGCAATGTTGTCTTTGTCACAAACGCTTTAGGAGATTATAAAACAATGGTTAAGAATTTTTCAATCTTACTGATTGAATTATGGGAGGGTCAAGTGGGATCATACTAGTATCATGAGGACACAGGGATTTTTTGATGATATAGATCACTACAAAATGATCAAGGTAATGTGCAGGCTTTCTTGCAATGTATGCGACAAGATGGAGGACTAATCAAATGATGGCTCAAAGAGATGGGCAGTCGTCTTCCCTCCAAAGAGATATACATGCTACTCTCACACGCCCTTAGAGTCCCATAGAAAAGAGGAAAAGCCAGCCAACATGCATGAATAGGAGCAACCCATAAGATCTCTCTCCACACAGTCACATAAAGTTAGCTCCGAAATCTTTATTTTTCTAATTTCGATTGATATCATTTTAGTTAGTTTATTTTTTCTAAAAAATTCATTAATTGTTAATTTCGATTATTTTCATGTTAGTTGTTTTTTAAAAATTCATTGGGTGTTAATTTTGATTATTTTCATATTGATTGTTTTCTAAAAATTCATTGGATGATAGTTTTGATTATTTTCATGTTAGTTGTTTTCTAAAAAAAAATCATTAATTAGGTGTTAATTTTGATTATTTTCATGTTAGTTGTTTTCTAAAAATTCATTGGGTGTTAATTTTGTTTATTTTTATGTTAGTTATTTTCTAAAAATTCATCGGATGTTAGTTTGGATAAATTTTCATGTTAGTTGTTTTCAAAAAATTCATCGGATGTTAGTGTGGATAAATTTTCACGTTAGTTGTTTTCTAAAAATTCATTGGGTGTTAGTTTTGATTATTTTCAAGTTAGTTGTTCTCTAAAAATTCGTTGGATGTTAGTTTTGATTATTTGCATGTTAGTTGTTTTCTAAAAATTCATTGGGTGTTAATTTTGATTATTTTCATGTTAGTTTTTTTTTTTTTTTTTTTTTTTTTTTTTTTTTTTTTTTTAAATTCATTGAATGTATGTTTGATTAAATTTTCATGTTAGTTAGTTTTTAAGAATTCATTGAATGCATTATTGGTTAATTTTTCATGATGGTTGTCTTTTAAAAATTCACAAATGCATGTTTGGTTAAATTCTCAAGTTAGGTAGATTTTAAAAATTCATTGAATGTATGTTTGGTTAATTTCTCATGTTAGTTAGGTTTTAAAAATTCTTTAGAAACTAGTTTGGTTAAATTTTCATAATATTTAGGTTTTAAAAAATTCATTGGATACCAGTTTGGTTAAATTATCATGTTAGTTAGGTTTTAAAAATTCATTGAATGCATGTTTGGTTAAATTTTGAGGATGGTTGTCTTTTAAAAATTCATTGAATGTTATATCTGGTTAAAATTCTCATTTTAGTTAGATTTTAAAAATTTTGGAATATTTGTTCGGTTAAATTTTCATGTTGGTTCTCTTTATCCTGATACCTATTTTGTATGCACCTTGAGGAATTCTTGAGTTTGGACTTTTTTTAAAAGAAAGTTTTTCTAATTACCTTTTTGGGTTGAGTCAAAATCCTTTTTCTTTTGTCAAAATGATTTTTCTCCATCATGGATATGGCTCTTTGATTGTAAATGAATGGTAGCCAAAGGAAATCCAAGTTAGTGTCTCTTTTGACTTTGTTCTTTCCTTTTGGTTGTCTATTTAAGTTGGAAATCAAAAATCCCTATTTTGTGTTTATTGTTTAGGATTGCTTAGCTTGCTTGGTTCCTCTTTGCTTCTCCTAAAATCATCTTCAAAAGATTTTTTAAAACCATCTAAAGACTCTTGAAAATCCATTCCAAGTCTCTTAGGCAAAGATATCATTTTCTTTATAAAAAGTATGCAACTCATTTTTTATCCAAATTGCATTCTTTTTTTTGGTTTTCTAACACTCTTATTTTTAACATAGGTTTGAACTAGTGTTTCCAAGCTAATGGAAATATTCTTCGCTTTGTTAAATTTTTAAGTATTCATTTAAGGTTAAGGATACACAAGTTGAACATATGTAAATTGAATGGGGACTTGATGAAACCCTAACATAAAAAAGTTTCCGAAACTCTTCCTTGTTGCCTTTTAGTCCAATTACTACCTTTTTTGAAATAAAACTCGTTTTGACCATTTTTGAGTGTCTTAAAATTTTTTCTAAGGATTGTAGGATATTATCTTCTTGTAATTGATTCTACAATTTTGAATGAGTCAAAAAGCTTCTTCTAAATGAGAGTTATGTTAATTTCTTTCATCATGTTTTGTCTCTTCCCTATTCTGTGCATATGAAATTATTTTGCAAAGTAAAATTACTTTTTAATCTTTTTAATTTAATTGAATATTTTTCCTACATTCTTGACTTCCTGAAATTGAGTTTTAACACATAAAACATTGAGATATATTTTTTCTAGTATGAGATATGATTTTTTTAAAGACATCCACTACACTGCACTAATTCTGTATAGATGACATGTTTGTGTGTTTTAAAAATTGTTTTACGTGCCTTTTGTTTTTCTTCTTAATTTTTATGTGAACTAGACACCTTGAAAGGCTTGTGTGATTTTAGGAGACCTCTGGTCATTTTAAAAAAATTAGTTAATGCATGCCTTTGCTTTCTAATTAGTTTTGGACCTTCAGGAACTTTTTGGTGTTTTGAATTTAATATGATATTCGAATGAGTTTTTGGGCACTTTTATAATATTCTAGACATCTAGGAGAGGTACTTGGACCTTTGGTGTGATCAAATTCTTAGTTTTAAGATTTTTTTGGGATTCCATTTTGGAAGTTATCTTGTTTCAATTGTATATTGAAATTTTGCATAGTGATCATTGTATTGTTTAATTCAAAATTAATGAACATCTCATGGCATGACATTGGTTGTTGTATTTATGATATGGATACAATTGGGAAACTTACCCATTTTTTATTTGATCAAATCATGCTCCTAGGTATTAATTTGTAATTTTTCTTTTGATGCTATTATTCTGAATCTTTGCTACATGTTTTGTCATAGTCTTTGAATCTTCCATTTTGTTTGTGTTTTAAGAGTTGAAATGCATGCCTTATATGACAATTGATATCTATGTGGGTTCTTGTCATTTCCTTGTGATGTGAAGATACCATGCATGTTAGGATTTATCGTCTTAGTTGTCTATTATTATGTCTTGCTTTAACCTCTTTATTTATATGGAAATGCATTGTAATCAACTTTTGTTATTCAGGTACACCCCTTGTGTGAGCATCATTATGCTTGATATGTCTCTTTTAGTTGCTTGATTTTCCTTTGTTTGGCTTGTTGTGTGTTGATCCACTGATCTAAATGATAATACATGCTAAGTGATATGATATCTTAACTAACTTTGATGTCTTATGATTGCACTTAAGTTGCAATCCAGATATGCACCCTATCCCTCCTTTATACTTTTGACTTGAAATGATTGTTTGTCATGCTTAATATGTTAGAATTTAGGTAATCACCTTTAGCCTTAATTGGTACCTTCAATCAATTAATCAATTAATTGTCATACTTCCTTCAATTCAGTTAGTAAAGACCTTTTTAGGACTTAGAGGGGTGTTACCTTTAAGGTACCTTCCTGATAGGTAACCTAATTTTTAGATCTAGACTCTTCAAAAACACGTTTTTCCAAAAGTTTAAGGAGTTATTTTTCTTAGGGTTTTAGTTTCTTATTTTATTTTCCCTTTAAAAAAAAAAGAGTAGTGGTTCCAATTTTTATAAAAATATAGTTTTTAAATTAAAAAGCTAGTTTTGTTATCATGTAGGGATGCATGTGAAAAATGTGGGTCCACAAATTGGCGACTTCATTGAGGATTTAGAGGGTCAAACTTGAACATTAGTTGAAGAAAATATAGTGTTTGATTGGTCAATCAGTGCATACCCTCTCTTATAGGCAGGGTGATTTGTATATATTGCATAATTAATATGGATATCCTAGCATGTTGTTTGTACTTATTGGTTACTCTACTTGTCTTATGCCTATCTTGCATGTTTAGCATGATTGCTTGTTCATATTTACTTTGTTTCACTGTTATCTTTGCTTAGCTAGGGTGATGTTTCTATGATTCATTTGCTTTGCATGATTGCCTATTGCATAACTACCCTTTTTCTGCTTGATGCATGATTGCTTGTCTTTGTTTCCTTTTTGTTTTAGTTGATAGGTTTTTCGGATGCACCCATACTTTCATTGTGCATGTTAGATCATCATGAGCGATTGAGAGTTATGAGATATGCTAACTAGTAGGAGAGCCTTCACCATTAGAAAACTCCCTAGGATATGAGGTAGTGCATGTGTGGAGGTGATGACCACCTTGCATGGAAGGACCCCGTCTCTTCAAAGGCATGTAGGAGGTTGCATACTGTCGGGGGTTATGATCATTTCTACTAGTGATCCCTTTCAGCCTACCCTTTTTAATTTTTAGAGCCACTTTAACCTTGTAAGTTGAGTTTAGACCCTTTTGTTAGGATTTCCTTCCTACACATGTGTGCATCTGTGGGCCTTCAGAGTTGTCTTGGTCATAAATTTAAGTCTAGCATTCCCTCTTTATGGTCTCTTATTGGTGTGTTAAGAGGACAATACACATTTGAGTGTCGGTTGAGCCACTTTTCTACATTGTGATTGGTGTGTTTCCGCCTCTTCTAAGCTTCCTTCATGTCGTGTCTTAGCACATCCCTCCGTACCTTATAGGAGTGTTATTCATCTCAATTTGGATTCAACTTCTCATATCAAAGTTGGGAGTAGCTTGATAGAGTTATAAAGCAATCAAATATGGATCCTTAGCATGTTACGGTTAAGCAGTTTACAACCACCATGGTTTCTATTTAATAGGCATTAGCAGGTTTGAATTTGAGGATTGATAGTTAGCAAAATAGATAACCTCCGGTTCAAGATGAGATGCTATATGATTCATTGCCTCCCACCCTCACCACCAAGTCAGTGTGATATTATTGAGGGTGATAGTATACATATCATGAGATTAATGGATATTAAGCCAAAGCCTTTTATGTTGGATAAGAGATCTTGTGGAGGTGTTAGTATTTTCTTTGAGATAACAGATTTGATAATAGGGTTTTTCTTTATGATGAGCTTGAGATGGATGTATTGGATGTCAATTGGATGGTCAACATAGATTAGCCAAAGGTAGTTCACTTTCTTGATATGTTTGGGGTCTTTGTTGTTAAGAGTTCAGAGGAGATTCAGTTTGTTTTTGCTTTAGAGCTGCCTGAGTATATATCATGCTTATGTTGATTATGCATTTGAGGACGTTGTTGGCCAATTATGGTCATAGAGATTCACCTATTCTAGGAAACCTTAGTGACATACATGTCATTAGAGAGTTGACCCTAGAGAAGACAACATGATTAATGTATCTAGATGAAAATCAATTCTCAGACCCAACTAACATGGATCAACTGAAGAAACATTACATTTGAGACCATGGTCATAGGATGAGTGACCATCATTTTGGTTAGCCTTATACCTTATTACCCTTACTGATTTATAGACTGTTGCTAGCCCATTGAGCCTTGTAGGTACATTATAGCATTTTCTTTCTTATAGCCCTACTTACCTTTTCTATATTGAGGTAGGGGCCTTTTGATGTGTATATATGTTTTACTAGTAAAGTCTCATGGGCTTTTAGACTTATAGTTCTACCTTCCTCACCCTTGTTATCATCTCTTTATCACCTCGTTTCATTATATTTCACTATTATTCACTTTTTCATTCCATTCTTTGTTTTTATTATTGGTTGCTTCATTTCATCTTTGCTTCACTTAGAGTGGAAATTCTTCACATTTTTGTGCATAGAAGGTAGTCATATCGCTCCCTTCATTCCATTCTTTGGCATTGATTAAGAGATTTTAGCTTGAGAGGTTATCTCATGGGTAGGGGTTTACGTGTTCATCAGTGATTGGGGAGAGTTAGTTTACTCATTCCTTGTATTTCTCTCATTGGAGTTTGATTTATTGATGATTAGAGTATGCACATTCATTAAAAAAAATAAAATAAAATAACATAAAATAAAATGAAATAAAATAAAATAAAAGAAACGAAAGATAGAAAAACACAATGACATGTTTCTAAATAGTATCCCACTCCATTGGACACTTATATTATCTTTTGAGAGTTATTTGTTGGGTTTATCTATCATTGGGGTTTAGGTGAGATTTTCATGGGAACATTTCACTCTTTGAGTCACTTTTGTTATGTATTTTGAGTATTGAGAGTTCATGTGAAACTTTTATGAGATCTTTCACTGCTTGGATTGTTGTTGATATGTATTATGGGTGTGAGAGATGAGTAGCCTTTTGCTATGGTCTCTAGATCATTGTCTTATCCACCATTCCATCATTAGTGAGATGACTTTTCTTCTTTGCATTGATATGGGTTGATCACCATTCATTCTACTTTCTCTTTGCTTTTCTATGTTTTCTCATCACCTCTTTCTGGATATTGGTTCCACCTTTTATTTCTTTCCTACATTGATACATATTTCAGATGCGATACCTTCTTCACATTTCTCCCTTGTTTCATTGATAGCTTGACCATTTGTTCATTTCTCTCTTTTCATGATCGACGTTTCCATTAGTTTCCTTTAGGTTCATGGCTCATAAGATTTTTCCATGCATTACATCTTATACACGAGGGTATGGGTCTAATAATTGGGTATTTGACCCTAGTTTCTCTTCGTTTCTTTCACCTTATCACCCTAGCCTACATTTCGTCCCATGTTTGACCGTGAGATCAAATGTTATTTTTGACAACCTCTACTTGGGCGGGTGTTGGAGATTTGGTTGATATATATATATATATATATATATATATATATATATATATATATGTCATCTTGTTTCCTCTTCTGGGATATGCTTCTTTGATGCTTAGAGGTGATTCAATGGTGGATGTAGGTGATTGTTTGATTTTATAGAGGATATTTAAGGTTGTCTAATTTCCTATTATGTTATGCATCAAATGTCATACCAGGGCATATCCCTGATTCGTTGAGATTGCTAGCTTGTCATTGGTTGTCGTGGTCATCCTAGTTTATGGTGATAGACGATGATGGATGTTAACTTGATAGTTTGATTTTGTCATGATTCCCTAGTGGAGTTTCTCCCAAGCCATTGAGTCACGATCATATTTCATGGTATCATCACTATTCTTGATGGAGTTATCTTGGTGAGACATGCTTTCATCCATACTCTCAATGGAGTAGTTAGCACGATTATTTTCGATACTCAGTGGTGTTTGCTTGAAGCTAGCATGATAGATCAGTGCACGTATACCTTTTGAGCTATTGATTGTCTCATCCTTGAACACGAAGATGATGAGTTAGTGTCATTTAGATACCCATGTGATCATGCTTCAGTCACCATACTAGGGCATATTCCCTTATATATAAATATATAATCTTATATTAAAGTATTTTAATTTTGTAATATGCTTGCTATGTATAATATTTTTAACGTAGAATCTAGAAACTCTAAACTCCTGCAACAATAAAGTTGTAATAAATAATAATGAGACAACTCCTTATATAGTAACTAAAAACTATATTATAAATATATGGATAAATAAAAAAGTTCGAACTATAAATCTTGTCATATAAAATGAATTGAGACAATAAGTATAGGACAAATACAATGGAATGAGATAGCAGGCAGAGTTAAGGAAACTTTTATCCAATCACTTTTTGGTGCACATTTGTATTATTCCTAATAAAGGTTCAGCCTTATCCATATATGAAATGTTTAAATAATAATTATAACTAATAAAATTCTAAATAAATGAAGATTAAAAGTAGGAAATTTCATCCTTATAAGTATTATCCTCCAATGAGATTTTTAAATCTTAAACTGAGGTCCACTCTGCATTCTACTTTTCAATACGAAAGACTCTTGCTTCTTCTTTTTTTTTTCTTTTTTTTTTTTTTTTTTTTTCTCTGGCAAGAGATGACCTTTTGCTCATCTTCCACTTGACGATGCTTGAGGGTATGAATTAAAAAAATTCATTCACAGTAAATAAAAATATAAAATAGATAAATTAAAAAAAAAAAACAGTCTATAAAAAAAAATCTCCATCATAATTCTAATAGCTATAAAATGCTTTAAAGTTAAACTTCTGTATATCTCTATCAAAATATGGCCCTTGTGCAGCAGTCCAAAGTTGAGCTATCCTCTGTATTTATACTTGTGAGGTGTTACAGATATTCCAAAGATAGCAGACTTTCTACCGTATCTTAGAGGACCCCTATTTCTACTGAACTGTCGTTGATTTGCATCAAAAGTCGGACTGCTTACCATACACGTTTTCTCCATTACTGTGTTAACTAACATTTGATGGCCCAACTTCTTAAATATATCGCCAATTCTTATTGGATGATACTAAAAATGTCTAATTATTTATATATTTTTGCAGCGCCATATATCACAATCAAATAGTGTTACTATGATATTTTCCTTCCTTTCAAGAAAAACAACAAAGTAGACGTCTGTGAAGAATGAGAAGTCTACCCTTTTCAATGTGAAAAAGAGAAGATGGAACCACAACGTTAAACAGAGTGAATCAATAATTGAGCAGGTGAGCCAGCTTCAATATTTTTAATCTCATGATAGAGCAAAAGTTTGCTTTACCAAAAGTCCAGTCTTCCACCAGCGAGTGAGAACGAGGCATGCTTGGGTCGTAAAGCAGGCACGAGCCTCCAGCTTAAGACTCGAATCATTTGCTTTCTTTTAATATATCATCTACGGCGCTGCTACCCTGTCTATCTCCTCCAATATTTGCTTCCTTCCACCATAACTACTCTATTTGCCAGAGGATGTTGCAGAAATCGGATTCTTTATTCCTCTCAACTGTTATAGTCAGTCTCTGTCATGGTCAGATGAACCCGAAACAAAGATACCTCTTTCGCCTCTCAATTCTCACCGTTTACTGCTCCTCCTTCTTCTTTCATCATTGGACACTTGTCTCTGCCAGTAAAGCCTCCGCCCCTTATATTCCCACGGATAATATACTTCTTAATACTGGCTCATCCGGCAACTCCACTGCCGACGATGGGCGGCCGTGGACTGGAGATAATGGCTCGAAATTTGCTCCGTTCCCACAATCTAAAGAAGCTACGTTGGCCGACCCGCGTTCCTCAATTGGAGTCCCCTACTCTACTGCTAGAATCTCTCGTTCCCATTTCACCTACACTTTCCCTGTCACCAATGGCCCCAAATTCGTAAGACTCTACTTCTACCCAACTTCATATTCAGAGTTCAAAGAGTCAAAGGCCTTGTTTTCTGTCAGCTCAGGCGCCTACACCCTCCTTGGCAACTTCAGCGGTTATCTTACTGCTGCTTCTTTGGAGGGGAGAACCAATGCCAGCAGAGAATTCTGCATAAACGTTGGAAAGGAGGATCAAGTATTGAATGTAACCTTCACTTCATCTCCAAGCTCGAAAAATGATTTCTATGCTTTTGTGAATGGAATTGAAATCGTCTCAATGCCCCCAAACCTCTATTATACGCAGGCAGGAGATCAGGGAGTCCCATATGTAGGCCAACAAGCTACATATTATGAGATTGAGAGTAGCTACGCACTTGAGACCGTGTATCGTTTAAACGTTGGGGGTGATTCCATCAACGCAAAAGATGACTCCATTTTGTTTAGGGTCTGGTCTACTGATGATGACTATGTCAAGGGTGACAGTGCTCCCAATTCGTCCCCCTCAGGTGTTAGAATCAACTACACAGAACATACACCTGCCTATGTTGCGCCTGAAGAAGTCTACCTAACGTCCCGGTCAATGGGTCGTAACCGAGTGAGGAATAAGGCGAACAATCTCACATGGATATTACCTGTTGATTTGGGATTCATGTATCTGGTCAGGCTCCATTTCTGCGAAACCAATCCGAACATCGTCGGTGTGAGTGATAGGCAATTCCCTATTTATATAGATAGTCATAGGGTTGAAGAGGCTGCTGATGTGATTAGTTGGAGCGGCGGTAACAGCATTCCAGTGTACAAAGACTATGCTGTGAGGATTGGATCTGAAGGAAGCAAAGGTAAGTACGATCTCCCCATAGAGCTGGGCACTAGACCTGGGTACACTAATTATGTTGATGCGGTCTTAAATGGGATTGAAATATTTAAATTGAACAAGACTGATGGCACTCTGGCTGGACAGAACCCTGAACCTCCAAATACTCCACCTCCCCTGCCAGCCACCAAGAAGTCTACAAATAAGAAAACAATGTTTATTGCCATTGGTGCGGCTGTCATGGTGGGTTTAGTATTGCTTTCACTACTACTTTACATCATTTTCCGGCCACGAAGGAAGACCAGGTATTATAATTCTTATAGTAGAAAATCTTGGTGGTTGTGGTATTGGTGTTGGGGCCAAGGCAAATCAAAGTCTTCCCGAACCAAAGCCTCGTCACTGCCAGAGGAACTTTGCCTTCAGTTTCCACTGGCCGAGATCAAAGAAGCCACCGATAACTTCCATGAAAGTAGCATCATCGGCAAGGGAGGATTTGGCTATGTCTACAGAGGTAATATCAGTGATCTGGACAATGCCGTAGCAATCAAACGCTTAAATCCCATGTCAAGGCAGGGAGTCCATGAGTTCAAAACGGAGATAGAGATGCTTTCTAGTCTCCGCCACGGCCACCTTGTCTCCCTGATCGGCTACTGCAATGAAGGACGTGAAATGATCCTCGTGTATGAATTCATGAACAAGGGGACCCTCTGTGACCATCTCTATGAAACTAACAACGACCCTCTATCATGGAGGCAAAGGCTCAAAATCTGCATTGATGCAGCCCGTGGACTGGACTATCTTCACACAGGCGCACCACAGAAGGTGATTCATCGCGACGTGAAGACCACCAACATTCTCTTGGATGACAAATGGATAGCTAAGGTTTCGGACTTCGGATTGTCCAAAATTGGACCAACTAGCATGCCCGTGGAAACGATGGTTAAGGGCACCATGGGCTACTTGGATCCGGAATACTACAGGCGTCAACAACTAACAGAGAAATGTGATGTCTACTCATTTGGTGTGGTTTTGCTAGAAGTACTGTGTGCCCGGAAACCACTGAATCCGAGACTTGGCAAGGATGAAGCCAATCTAGCTCACTGGGCCAAATTCTGCATCCAGAAGGGGACATTTGATCAGATAATTGATCCCTATCTTATAGGCAAGATATCACCCGCGTGCCTGAAGAAATTCGTGGAGATTGCTATGAGCTGCGTGCAAGATCAGGGAACCGATAGGCCAACGATGGCAGATGTGGTTGACAATCTTGAGTTCGCATTGAGGCTTCAGGAGAGTGCAGAAATAGCGGAGGGTGCTGTTGTTGATCCTGTCGCCCTCTACAGGGACGTATCCTTCAGTTCAGCAATCACAGGCACTTCCAACGACCTTGACAGTGGAGTTGCGGCAGATTCAAGCACCAGTGGCTGTACCGGAACCGGAACTACAACGTCTGACTGTACCACATCTAAGGCCACCAATTCCTCTGGCGTATGATTTCTTTCCACTCAAATAGTTTGTAATTTTAAATCTACGCTCCCATGATTAGTCTAAAATATGTATAATATTATAAAATGCCCCAATAATTTAGAGATAGTGTGCAAAATAAGGAGTTTGCAAGACATATGTAGGATTTTTATCATCAAATAGCCAACTTGGATGTAGGTGGCGTAAAAAAAACAAGCATTAGTTTTGGTTCAGTTGATAATTCAGCTGCCCCTTTGGTCTATTTTAATTTGTTTCCTGTTGTATGTTTTCTAAGATTAAAAGTTTCTATTATTATTTTGAGAGCTGCTTAATTTGGTGGACGTTGCTTTGATATTATACTTGAAGGCATAGTTTTAATTAGGATTTTCTTTGAAATAAATGTGAAGGAAAGTCATTCCCCTTCGTTTAGATTCCTTGCTTACCATTTTTTTTTTTTTTTTAAATAAATCAAGAGAGGTGTAAAAATAAAAAAATGAGTCTTCTTAATGTTACATAAGGAAACCAATTTCTTTTCCTCATGAATCAAAGTTTGGACCAAAATGTCCTTACATAACAACATATTAATTATGTAAATTTTTGGCATTAATTAAAATCAAATTAGTGCAAATCTAGAACATCAAAGGCAACTTAATATGCAACATTTTTATATTAATTTTTATTTATATAAATATTAACAATCACTTATTAAGTTCAAACATGTGAAAAAAAATCAAAAATATCATTTTCATAAAAATTACTTTTAATACAAATTTCATATAATAATCACTAATTTTGACTTCTTCTATTCCTTTTTATTATCATTATGATTTTTTTTTTCCTACGTATTCTCTTTCTCGTAAAATTTAATAAATATGTTACTAAAATCTTTCGAGCTAATAGTTCACCCAAAACACCGGCTTTTGGCTTTTGGCTTTTGGCAAACCTATGCAAGAATCACATCTGTGCTCCAATGTTTCAAACTTCTTTGGCTATTGGTGAAGTTATACAAACATAAAATTTAATTTCCTATGTTCAAGTTTCATGGTCTTTGAACCCAGTCCTATTAATATAAAAATGAACCAGCTATTAGAGAAAATCTAGAACCGAGGGATCCTTAGTAGGAGTAACAACAGTAGATACACTAGGGGCTGAAGAATAGGAAGAAAATATTTGACCATGCCAACTCCTAGCTTATCAATGAGAAAAACTAGTTTGTAAAAGGGTCTTGCCTTGTATTGCAATCCTCCTTCCCCCCCGGTTCCCAGATCAAGGACCACGTAGTGACTGAGAGGTGTAACCAATATGCTTAAGCCTAGAGGTCTTGTTAATCAGAGTTAACAACTGAAAGATTAGTAGCTCATGCTAAAAAAGCACCCCAAAGTTAAAAGGATACATTATTGGATGTGGAAAGACCTAATGAAAAATGATGGGGTCTCACCATGACACTAGCGAATATAATATGCCAAGATTCTAATTTAATATTTATGCTTTTCTAGCTAGCAAAGATTTGGCTCTCTTTAATAGTTTTAGCTCCTTATTAGTGATCTCGGTGATTTGTATACGGACAAAAAATTAATTATTTCTTTCATTCATAGTCTTCTACCAACCTCAATATGTATTCATAAAGAAATACTTGGGGACTTAAGAAGTCAAAATAATCTTGATTTTATAAAAGTAGCTTCCATTGTTTTGAATTCATAAATATAATCTCATAATGGACAAAACTATTTCTTATATTGTTTTTTGGAAAGGTTCGATATGAGATTAAATATAACAACAGTATTTTTGTCTATAAAAAAGGTCATTTTTCTCATCTCTAAAAAAGAAAAAAAAATAAAAAATAAATAACAAAGGGTTATTTTGAAAAAGTAACACATTTATAAACCTATTTCATTGCGGTTTTAGCCGAAGTGTGAAAATAGTATCCTAGTATGAAGAGTGAATAAGGTAGCCTCATCACTGAGCGAGAGAAAAGCCATAATCACCAGAGGGCCAAACCCACGAAAAGTTGTTCTTTCCCTGTACCCTTCCCCGTCCATTAGCTTTTAATGTCCCTACTTTTCTTTTTCATTTATCCCTTTCTCATCTACTTTATTCTTGGTAATTGCAGGCCCTTCTTCACCACAAGGAAGCACATCGAACTCTAATATAGCAGTAACAGGGTACTAAAATGATGTGGCTGCTGAGGGGCAACGAGAGTCTTGTAACTCTATTTAGGGATGATGCAGCGATGGATAAAGCCTAAGTCACAATAGGATAAAGAATTTAAGATGTCTATAATCAGATTCAATTTATAGTCCAGTTAGGCATGATGCAATAATATTATCTGGACGATCTTGTGACACATATAATCAAGCATAAATAGCCTATGATGGGGCTACTAACGTCAGTTGGCCTTTATGCGAGTGTCATTCCATCATGTCACCACTGCTTTTTAATAAAGATTAAAGTAATTGGACCCACTCATAAAGTTAAAAGGATGATTTTTTTGCTCTGTCGGGTATGACTATCGTAAGACTTGAATGGACAAAAGAGAGCTTCACTCTACCTATATACCTCCCCATAAGATTCGAATTTCCAATAGTTTTTCTGGTAAGGGTATGGCTCCCATTTGGGGGCTAGCTGTGAGCAATTATTGACCTGTGCCTCTGCATAGCATTTATGTAAATGCAAAAAAAGGTTAAATTTTCACATATTTAATTTTATTATTGGAAAGTCAAATATAATTAAAAAAAATTACACATAATAAATTATCTATAAATTTAAAGTAAGATAGAAATATAATTTATTAATTTAAAATCTTTTTTTATTTTTTGTATTTTCTCTCAAACTTTCAAGATTAAAAAGTAGCCTTAAATATGAATCTTCAAAAATTCTAATTAAATCCAATCGATTTTTGTTATTGGAATAATTAGTTTGCTTATCAAATGTTTGAATAAAATAGTACATCCCGATTTTGTTTTATATTGATGCGTCTCTCCCCATATTTAGGACAACCAAATTTTAAATGATGACTGCTTTACCTTTACTAAGTCACTGTCCTAGTAGGGGATTTAGCAATATTAACAGTTAGTGGTTATTAAATTGCCCAACACTATTATAAGAAGAAAGGGTCCTCTTTTTGGGGCAAGAAAAGTGGCAAACTTAGACGGTATGTTTAGAATGTTAGAATATTAAATATAAATAAAAAATTAATTTCATTTCCTATTTATTTATATTACATATTAAAAAAAAATCATTATAATAAAATTAAATTTTATTTTTATTAAACTTTTAGTTTATCCCTTTCACATTGATTCTCATGTAGGAAAAGTGTAAATAATTAATATTTTATTTTTGGGAATTATTATTTTTTAATTTATTTTATTATATTTTATTTTATTCTATTAGTGTTATATTTTAGGGAAAAGTCCTATTGGGATTGTGATAATGGAGTTTCATTCAAAATCACCTTACACTTTGTGTCATCTCCTAAAAAAGTAGATTCCTTGGGATTGTGATAGTAGAGTTTCATTCAAAATCACCTTACACTTTGTGTCATCTCCTAAAGAAGTAGATTTCTTTAGGATTGTGATAGTACAGTTTCATTCAAAATCACCTTACACTTTGTGTCATTTTCTAAAGAAGTAGATTCCTTTTGGGACTGTGTTAGTGGCCTATAAAAGTAGGTCACCCCTCTCTCATAAATATCCCCAATTTTTTCAAGAGAATTTTCCGGAGAGTTTTTCAGGGTATTTTTATATATCAATTTTGAGAAATTTATTAAAAACTCGAGTTGTACACATCTCGCTTATAGAGTGCACCCAAAGCGAGATCTGGCTGTTGAATCCTGAAGGTAGACCACTGGTTCCCTAGTGCACCGAGTTCATCTTCGAGGAGGGTGGATCTATTTCAAGGACAGTGCTTGTCACACCTCAGCCGATAAGTTTTTTCTTCTTATTTATTCTGTTATTTGTTTGTATTTTTTGGGCTAGTCATTAGTTTCCATACCCTTAAATCCTAACAATCTTGAAATAGAATCCAAATGGAAGCTTCCCTAGTTCACATCCGTCCTGACACCTCTAAAATTGATCCCTTCAATGGGACATTCTTTAAGAGATGGCAGGAAAGGGTTTTCTCTGCAATTGATGTGGTAAACATGGGACACATTTTGACTGACCCAAAACTAGAAGATGATTCTCATTTGTTACCAACCTGGGAAACTGGAAATAAACAAGTTAGACATGTTATTCTGAGTACCCTTTCTAATGAACTTTTTAATATTTATTGTCAATTTAAAGTTGCAAAAGAAATTTGGGATGCAATGAATAAAAAATATGTTTTGGAAGATGCAGAAACTCAGAAATATGCCATAGGGAATTTTAGAAATTTTCAAATGACTGAGGATAGAGATGTATCATTTCAAATCCATGACTTCTACTTGTTGATTAATGACTTAGCTATTGAAGACATTAAATTACCCGAACCTTTTGTGGCTGGTTATTTAGTAGAGACTCTTCCAGAGTCTTCAAAAGACTGTAAAAATAACATGAAACATAAAAGGAAACAGATGTCCCTAGAGGATGTAATAATCCATATTAGGATTGAGGAACAAAACCGAAATAGGGACAATATTGAGAAAGTTAAGGAATTGTCTTCTAAAGCTAATGTAGTAGAAGAAAAACCTAAACCAAAAAACAATAGGTCCAGGAAACAAAACTCTAGGACCAAGCCTAATGCATCAAACAAGGTCCAGAACTCAACTATTGAAAAACGAGGTAATTGCTTTGTCTATGGCAAATCTAACACCATGCAGCTCAATGTCGCCACAGGAAGAGAACTGAGAAGACCAATTCAAAGGCAAATTTGGCAGAGACAGAGGTGATCACAGCAGTAATCTCCTCTGAGGTGAGCATGGTCACCAATATGATGGACTAGGTGGTAGACTCTAGGGCTACCAGGCACATCTGTGGTAACAGAAGTGCATTCACTTCCTATACCACTGTAAAGGAAGGAGGGGAACAAGTGTTCATGGGTGATTCTAGATCTACTCCAGTGATTGGCAAAGGGAAAGTTCTTCTCAAGCTAACCTTTGGAAAAGTGCTTGCCCTCTGTGATGTTCTTCATGTGCCAGATATTCGTTGGAACTTGGTGTCAGTATCTCTACTTGGAAAAGCAGGAGTGAGGATCTTGTTTGACTCCGATAAAATAGTTTTAACCAAGAATGATGCATTTGTGGGAAAGGGTTATTGTAATCAGGGTTTATTTTTGTTGAATGTTTCTGATATTATCAATAATAATGCATCTTCTTCTTCTGCTTATATAGTTGATTCTTGTGATATTTGGCATGGTAGACTAGGACATGTGAATTTTTCATATATGAAGAGAATGCTTGAACTGAGTTTAATCCCTAAATTGTCCTTAGAAAAACATGAAAAATGTGAATCTTGTGTAGAATCTAAAACCACAAAGAAATCTTGCAAATCAGTTGAAAGAGAATCAGATCTACTAAGTTTAATACACAGTGACTTAGGAGACCTAAAAAATACAATGACTAGAGGTGGTAAACGATTCTACATAACCTTCATAGATGACTACTCAAGGTATACAAGGGTATATCTTTTGAGAAACAAAGATGAAGCAAAAGATGTTTTCATCAAGTACAAAATTGAAGTGGAAAACCAACTAAGTAAGAAAATCAAAAGGCTTAGAACTGATAGGGGAGCAGAGTATGAGTCCAACCCCTTTAATTCTTTTTGTGAAGATCATGGGATCATTCATGAAACTACTCCTTCTTATTCCCCTGAGTCTAATGGAGTAACAGAAGGGAAAAATAGGACCTTAAAAGATATGATGAATGCAATGTTGGTAAGTTTAGGAGCACCCTTGAACTTGTGGGGGGAAGCTATCCTATCCGCATGTCATATTCAAAATCGGATACCTTACAAGAAAACTGGTAAAACTCCTTATGAGTTATGGAAGGGTTATGCACTTAATATAGCATACCTTAAAGTGTGGGGGTGTTTAGCTAAAGTTCTTCTTCCTGAACCTAACAAACGAAAACTAGGTCCTAAAACCTTTGATGCAATGTTCATTGGTTATGCTGAGAATAGTGTGGCATATAGGTTTCTTGTTACTAAGTCAGAAAACAGCCTTGTAGATGTCAATACTATAATAGAAACAAAGAATGCAGATTTCTTTGAAAACATCTTTCCTATGAAACTAAATGGTGAACAAGAAGTTCAGAAAACAAGAAGAGACAAGTCTATTGAACCTTCTGAATTTGAAACTAGAAGGAGTAAAAGAGATAGTAAAGAAACAAACCTTGGAGATGGTTTCTACACCTTCCTAATAGATGAGGACCCTAGATCCTATAAAGAAGCTATAACTTCTCCTGATGCACCATTCTGGAAGGAGGCCATTAACAGTGAAATTGAATCAATCATGTATAACCATACATGGGAGTTAGTAGATTTACCTCCTGGAGCAAAGACTATTGGTTGTAAGTGGATCTTTAAAAGAAAGTTAAAACAAGATGGGTCCATAGAGAAGTATAAAGCTCGTTTAGTTGCCAAAGGCTTTAAACAAAGAAAGGATGTAGATTACTTTGACACCTTTACCCCTGTGACTAGAATAGCATCAATTAGAGTATTGATTGCTCTAGCTTCCATTCATAATTTGGTGGTACACCAAATGGATGTCAAGACTACATTCTTGAATGGGGATTTGGAAGAGGAAATTTATATGGATCAACCTAAGGGTTGTGTAGTTCCAGGGAAGGAGAAAAAGGTGTGTAAATTGGTTAAATCCCTATATGGGTTAAAACAAGCTTCCAAACAGTGGCACAACAAGTTTGATCATGTGTTAGTAACTAATGGATATTCCATTAATGATGCTGATAAGTGTATCTACAGCAAGTATGAGGATAACACATGTGTGGTCATCTGCCTTTATGTTGATGTCATGTTGATATTTGGAACTAACCTAGAGGTTGTGTGTGAGACCAAGAAATTCCTAGGCTCTAACTTTGATATGAAAGACCTAGGAGAGGCAGGGGTGATTCTAGGAATTAAAATAACTAGAACACCTAATGGGCTTAAACTTTCTCAAGAGCACTATGTTGGGAAAATCCTAAGGAAGTTTGAACACTTTGATTGTAAACCAATGTCAACTCCTTACGATCCCAGCTTACAGCTGAAGAAAAATAGAGAACTTAGTGTTGTCCAAATAGAGTATGCTCAAATCTTAGGGAGCCTAATGTACTTAATGAACTGTACCAGACCTGACATTGCTTATGCAGTAGGTAGATTGAGTTGGTACACTCAAAGTCCTAATCAGGACCATTGGACAGCTATTCGTAGAGTCTTTAAGTACTTGAGAGGCACCATTAACTATGGTTTGTGCTTCAGTGGATTTCCAAGTGTCCTTGAAGGATTTAGTAATGCAAACTGGATCTCGATTCAGATGAGATGAAATCCACTAGTGGATATGTTTTCATACTTGGTGGAAGTGCAGTTTCTTGGAAGTCTGCCAAGCAAACTTGCATTACTCTGTCTACTATGGAGGCTGAGTTTATTGCCTTAGAGAAGGCAAGTTTTGAGGTTGAGTGGCTTAGAAACCTCTTAGCAGATATCCCTTAATGGACGAGACCAACCCTGTCTGTGTCTATGCGTTGTGATAGCCAAGCTGCAATTTCTAAGGCTAAGAGTAAAATATTTAATGGGAAGAACAGCCATATACGCCTAAGGCACAATATTGTGCGACAATTACTTGAAACAGGGTTATATCCCTAGAATTTGTGAGATCAGAGTTGAATTTGGCCGATCCTTTGACCAAACCACTAAATAAGAAACTAGTGGAAGAAACATCGAGGAGGATGGGGCTTATGCCTATTACAAAAGTAACGAGTGGTGGTAACCCAACCTATTAGAATGGAAATTCCATGAAGTAGGTTCATATGGGTAATAACAAATCACTTGTTGACTTGAGGTGCTCTATTAACTCTAATTATATGAGAGTCTATCCCTATGGTGTAGATAGAGCGTATTCTGTATTGACTAAGGTTGAGTGTTTACTCCTAATGAATTCCATATTCCTTATGGATGGTATGTTTAAATGCAAAACATACTTGATGGATTCACCTATATGAGAGTGGAGGTGGGGCTGCTTCCTATGAGAACTTAGGCAGGTTCTCTAGAGCTCTCATGAATATCTAGGCAGGGCGCATGACCTATTTGTGCTAACCCATTTTGTATAGCTCTTAGTGTAGTTGAGAAACCAATGTGGATAAAAGTCCCTTGAGTTACATCAAGAAACACTGGTTCATAGAAATTTATTTTCACCATGTTTCGTGATTCAATACTTATTTGTCCTAAGGCTAATTCATAGCCTTCAGGCACTAGTACTGATGCATTGAATTCTTTTTCCTCAAAAAAAAAAAATAAAAATAATAATAATTACACTTTGTGGGGGATTGTAGGAAAAATGTAAATAATGAGTATTTTAGTTTTGGGAATTATTATTTTTTAATTTATTTTATTATATTTTATTTTATTCTATTAGTGTTATATTTTAGGGAAAAGTCCTATTGGGATTGTGATAATGGAGTTTCATTCAAAATCACCTTACACTTTGTGTCATTTCGTAGATTCCTTTGGGATTGTGATAGTAGAGTTTCATTCAAAATCACCTTACACTTTGTGTCATCTTCTAAAGAAGTAGATTCCTTTTGGGACTGTGTTAGTGGCCTATAAAAGTAGGTCACCCCTCTCGCATAAATATCCCCAATTTTTTCCAGAGAATTTTCCAGAGAGTTTTTTCAGGGTATTTTTATACATCAATTTGGAGAAATTTATTAAAAACTCGAGTTGTACACATCTCGCTTATAGAGTGCACCCAAAGCGAGATCTGGTTGTTGAATCCTGAAGGTAGACCACTGGTTCTCTAGTGCACCGAGTTCGTCTTCGAGAAGGGTGGATCTATTTCAAGGACAGTGCTTGTCACGCCTTAGCCGATAAGTTTTTTCTTCTTATTTATTTTGTTATTTGTTTATGTTTTTTGGGCTAGTCATTAGTTTCCATACCCTTAAATCTTAACATCTCATCCATATATGTATTTCCAAACCAATCAGAATATAGTCAAGAAGATGAGAAAAGTAAAATCGAAAAAAAAAAAAAATGCCATGGATTTAATTTATAGAGTACAAGCTTGAGCAGTTTTCCTTTCAACCACAGCTGGTTTCATGGATATTCATGTCTTGTATTTAGAAATCATGCCTCCTCTTTCATTTTGTGCACTCTGGTTTTGTTTAATTGTTAAATTGTTTCCATGGTCATGTCACTTACCAGGGTCAATTTTCCACCCTCTGATGGATTTGGCTTATCAGTTGTTGCACAATGTTGCTTTTTAGTGCATGTGATTCTGTATAGAAAAATAACTTCTTACTTATTGAAAATTGTGAATATAATCTCATGAAGGGGTGGATGCTAGACAAGGATACAAAATTGGATTGAAAGTTTTTTATTTTTTTTTTTTTTTTTTTTTGAGGAAAAAGAAAACACATTTGATGTTTTTAATTAAACCATGAAGGTTATTCTTTTTATGCTATTGTTTCATTCCTTTGAATCATATACCTATTATAATAGAACAAGTGAAACACGTACAATGATCTCAATCTTCAAAAACTTACTAAGCAATCTTTAAAAATCTCTAATACTCTACCTCCCAAATAACCTTAAAGCCACAAACTATAACAAAGACACTTCAAATCACAAAAAATCAAGCCGACCCACCTAAAAATATCAAACAGAGAACACCAATTCACAAACCTTAACAAAGAAAAGATTTGTTATCAGAGACAAGGAACCCAAATAGAGTACCACTTGAAAATCTCCATATGTACATCAAATGATAAATAGGTGCAATCCAAGAAAAAAAAGAAAAAAAGAAAAAAGAAAGAAACCAACCCTAAAAGGCTTAATAAAAGATTCTCGAAAACCAAACACTTACCTTCAACCATCCAAAGCTTCATCGGTGGTTAGAGACATGTAACTTAAAAAACCTTTGTCTCAATAGGGTAACACCGAGAGGGGGGTGAATGGGTGGAAATTAAAAAGTTTAAAACAAAAGTTGAATTTCTTAACATAAAATAACTTATAAGAGGGGTATAAGCCAAATTAAAGTAATTGAATCATGGAAAACCCTCACACTAATTATGGAGATAAAAAAAAAACCATAAGATTTAAGATCTTTAATATAATAATCCACTATATGTGATCAAGATACACAAATTTATCAAGCTGCTTATCCTAAAGACTTATTATCCGGCACTTAAATCGTGATCTATGTATGTGACACAACACCTTTAATGCTCCAGCTCATTTGCCTCAACCTTTAAGAGGATGTTGGTCCTTTTAACAACCCATTAGCCTATTTAATTGAGACCCATACCTCTCATGAAGTCTACTATGATGTCTACTCTGAGTGTGTCCATACTTTTTACGATAGGTGCATAGTCAGGGGGTGCTAGGAAAGGTTACTTGGTTAGGAGTTTCCTTCTTACCCTTAACAAAGATTGTGTCTCCATTAGTGGGAGTCTCAATTTTGTTAATATAGCCCAAACCTCTCTTATTTCCATGGGAATTACTTTTATCAAGAATATCATTTAACACTTCAATCCCAAGGTGAAAGGCCTCATTGGAAGATAAAAATGATTTTTGACATTCAATCTCTCAAGTTAAAATATCATCTCTCAAGGAGAGATTGATACTCAAACTTAAGAAACTAAAATTTCTCAATTTGATTAATCTTTTCTTCACGAAGTAAATTAATCTCATATTTTTGTGAGTCAACAACATCATTAACTTTCAAGAATTTCTCAATCAAGCATTGATATTCAACAATAATATTCTCAAGAAAGCTATTATTCTATGCATCAGTAAACTCATACTCACTATTAGTCTCATGCATAGATTTAATAGATGCAACAAAAGCTAAAAAAAATCATTCTATTCATATCTTTGATCCTTAGAAGTCATGGAGTCACCCTTATTAGAGTTAACGTCACTCCAAGTAACCTGCATAGATTTTTTAATATCCTTGGGACTAGGAAAATTAGTAAAAACATGTCCCCAACATCCACAATTAAAGCACTCAACCTATTTCCCTTTAAAATATCATGTCATTTTCTTTAGAGGATTTACCAAATCTTTTTCCCTTTCTTGAGTCTTGTTTTCTATTAGACCTTTTCTAAAATCTTAAGGCCTCATTAACATGTTTAGATTTATGAAAAATCATCTCTATTTGCAATTTCAAAATTTTTTTCTTCATTCTTAGAAGCCTTAAAAGCTAACTCTTTAGGCTTTTGAGAATGTGGAAGTGTCATCTCATGGGTTTGTCAAGAGCTAACAAGTTCATCAAATCTCATAGAATGGACATCCTTGCTTTGCTCCATGGCTGTGACCTTAGGTCTAAACCTTTCAAGAAGGGATCTCAAAATCTTCTAACAATTACAGACTCAGGGGTCCTCTCTCCTAAGTTAAAAGAAAAAAATTTACAATATCACTAAGCTTAGAATAGAATACATAAAAGATATGATCCTCTTACATCCTTATGCTATCAAATTTGGAGGTTAACATTTGAATCTTAGACAATTTCATCGTTGAAGTATATTCATAAGTTATCTCAAGTATGTCCTGAGCTTCTTTAGCACATTTTTCATATGGCAATCCTACAAAACTCGCTGGGACTAACTCCATTAAATATGTTGTAGAGAGCCCAAGCATTAACCTCTACAAATTTATCCTACTCTTATTTAAGCTTTAATTCACTAGTTATTAATCTTCCAATAACATTTAATTTTAATGGGGGTCCCCATCCAAATTCCATTGCATTCCAAACCATTTCTCCTTGTATTTTTAAGAAAAATTTCATTTAGCCATCTAGTGGGAATAGTTATCCCCATTAAAAAATAATGAACTATTAATGGAACATCCCACTTTTGGTTGTTTCAAACTAGACTTTCAGGATTAGGAAAAAAATTGATTTTTATTAAAAGATACCAATTGAAAAACTTTTGTCTCAGTTGGGTAACCCCTAAAAAGGGTTGAATGGGTAGAAATTAAAATTTTAAAACAAAAGTTGAATTTCTTAACCCAAAATAACCTATGAGAGGAATCTAGGCCAATTGAAAGTAATTAAATTATGATTGATAATAAGAATATCCCATTCAAACACAATCACACAAGCGACAAACAATTTTTCATGGAAAACCCTCTTACTAATTGTGGAGATAAAAAATCATGAAGTCTAAGACCTCTAATTTGATAATCCACTATATGAAATCAAGATACATAAATTTATCTAGTTGCTTTTCCTAAAGACTTACTCTTTAGTTATATCATGATCCATGTCCATAACATTGCACCTCCAATGCTTTAGTGGATTCGCCTTAACCTTTGAATGGATGCTGGTCCTTCTAACAACATAGAATACAATCGATGAATTCTCGAGAGAGTTTGGGAATGATAGCGTAAGTTATAGTTGATTCTCTCAAAGCATCCATAATTGGAAAACAGTTAGGTTAGGCATATATAAGAGAAAACCTAGTAGACTTAGAATCAATTTAGAAATCATATTTTACTAAAAATAATTTTATAAACTTAAAAAGATTTGGAAATATTTCATATTTTAAATTCAAAAACATTTGAAAATTTTTTCTTTTTTAAAATTCTTAATTTAATTTTTTTTCAAATCTCTTTTCCAAATTCCTGAAAAAATTTGGAAATATTGCATTTTTTTTTTTATAAGTTCTCAATTTAAAATGTTTTTTCAAAGTATTTTTATTATTTGAAAGGATTTTTCTTTTTAAATTCTCAATTTAAAATCCTTTCTAAATTAATTAAGATATTCTAAATTAATTTTAAAACTTCTAACCCAGCCCTTCTTATTGGGAAAAAAAAAAAAAAAAAAAAAAAAACTAACTTGCCTCTGCTCAAACCTTGTCAAACTTATTTGTAATAGTCCGATTGACTAAACGATAACCTCAAATTTTCAATGAAGAATAAGTCATTGTCTAAAAAGATCCTATGCACAAGGAAAAAGAATAAAATTGTCAACAACTAAAACAAAATATAATGTCCTAACATAACCCTCTTTCAAAAATCATCTTATTTGCTTAGAGCTCATCCATGGCAAATCTTGGCTTGTATCGGGTTTAGTTTGTTAAGAGAAAATGAAATGAGATTTTTAAATCCTTGTATAAGAATATCCCATGTTAATGCATGAGATTTTTAAATCCCTCAAATAAAGGATTAAAAATTAACTTCAGGTTAGTGATCTCTCTTTATTTCATATTCAGTCACAATCCAAACATAGGATTGGAATTTTAAATCCTATCCCCTCTCACCCAATCTAATCTTACCAACCAAACATAATCAAAGTGAATAAATAGATAATTGATTGACACATTGAAAAGTGAAGCCAAATGTCTAAACCTTCAAAAATAGGGGAACTAACAAAAAGAATGACTAATCCAAACATATTTCGTAAGGACACAAGGAAAAAAGAAGATAATTTTGAATTTGGGAACAAAAATATCATGTCAATAACAAACCAAATTCTTCTTTGAAATATAGAAGCATTATATCTTCTTAAACAAGGGAATCAAAATTTTTTTCTTTGGGTGTTTTGAATTCCCAATAACACATGGAAAGTAAACAAAAACTCGAAATCTTCCACTAGTCTAAGGTATAACCGAAGTCTTAAGATTTCAAGTTTTATGTTTCTTTCTTTTCTTTTTTCCTTTGCTTCACTTTCTCAATAACTAGATAAAGCATGAAAACAATCAAATAATAATAAAAAAAAATCATTCATAAACCATATTAAAAATTGAGTAAAAAATCAACTAAATGACTTCAAGAGCCTTTTATAAAAGATTTTCAAAGAATCAAATCTGCGAACTCAATCAAAAAGTAGAGTTTTGAATTCAGTTGGATTCATCAAATTAGCTCAATGGCCTAAACGATGATGATCAATGATGAAGAATCGGAGTTAAAGAGAAGTAGAGATGAGGGTTTGGCTGAGTTATTTAAAGATGGTTTAGGGCTAACTTATACATGAGCCTTTTTGGTAGCAAGCTTAGGTTGGGTGACTATAATGGACCTATATCTGCAGGGAAAGGGCATTTGTCCAAAACTACTGTATAATAGCAGGACTTTAAGACTGCAACCATAGGACCATAAAAATAACATCTCCATCCCACTATAAAATGTACCTTAGCAGGTAACTTTCCTGCATTCGACCAAGACCTTCATATGTGATCAAACTATGATTGCGATAATACATTCTCTTTAGTTAAGGTGTTTTTTGGCCCCTACAAAAGCCTTGTGATAATTTCATTGTTTTCTTATAGTGCTTGGTTGTTGTCAAGCATCTTTTACATGACTTTATAGCTCCATTACAACTAAAATATTAATCACCTTATTGCTTTGTCCTAAATTCAAATTTAATACTTACTTGAGCTCTAACCAAACTATTACATTAATAAAGAGCATTTCCGTGTCACACTTATAGCTGATAGGGACAACAAAGCGAACACTCTCTTAATTAGAAATCTAAAACTTTCTCCATTAAATGTTGTTATCTATTGCTACTTCCCACACTACCTATCTATTGATATTAAAAAAGAATCCAAAAAATATCAACTAAAATAATGATATTCTAAAGTGATATCTTGAATTACATATTCAATAAAGAAAATTTTTAAAGAGCCATTATCATTTTTACTCTTTACAATTTTAAAAATAGTACTAAAAACATTAATAAGGCTTAGTTCCCCGTACCAATGCCTCTATGATCTACTCATGACATTGGACAAGCTCATCTCTTTGTAGGGCTATATATGTGATGTATACACACACACATGTGATGACTACACACACACATGTGATGACTACACACACACATGTGATGACATCCTCTATGTACTTTTGAACCAAATGGAGGATTTAGAATTCTTGTAAATTGAGTTTGAGTTGGATTGAATTTTTGTGAAATATATATATATATATATATATATATATCACTTTATTTGCAAGAAATCATGAAGAGCAAACCTTGAGACCAACTAGCATCAAAGAAATCTATAAAAACTCATTACCTTTGTGAGAAGATATAGTCACTATTGGTGGTCTCCAATTATCACTGATGTCAAAACTCATTAGTGGTGGTAATTATCCACAGTTGTTGGATGTCAAGACTTACTGCTTGTCACTACCAAGTTTTCTTTTTTCATAACAAGTGAATTAATCTCAAAGATGGGTATTAGGTTTGAAAAGGGAGAAACAAGTTTCCACATATTTATACCATAATAAACTTTGGCAAATTTTAAAATGGTTACCATGATTTATGAATTATATGTTGAAGTAGCTATGCTACATAAATTTACATTAACTTAAAATTCAATTAATTTTACATTAACTTATAATTTTCTATCAAGCTTTTATTCTCATAAGTCATAATAGCTTTTCACTAATTTTATATGTTAATATTTCTTGATAATAACGACGTATATTATCTTTTAGGTAAAGGAAATTAATCTACACTAAGAATAACTTCATTTTTTTTTTTTTTTTCATTTTTCATTTTGATTGTTATCCTTCTCTATATTGGGATGAGACTAACATGTGTTGACATAACTCTTTTTGTCTTTTTTTCTTCTTCTTGTGATTATTATTCTACTCTATGTTGGGATAATGCTAATATGGGTATATAATTGGAATGCAAAATGTTGTTGGATCAACATTCAATAGTTGGAAGTAAGGATGGTGATGGGATGAGTTTTTTCGGGTACCTACCCCACTCCACCCTTAATGCTATGTGTTTTAAATTTAAATAAATAGGTTTAGGACGAGTTTGAGATTTTTTTTTAAAAAAACTTAGGATGAGTTCGAGGTAGGTTCAAACATTACCTTGTCTCACATATTTTAAATTTATTTTAAAATTTAATTTAATTTAATTTTTATTTCCCTAGATATATATATATATATATATATAATAGTAATGATTTCAATAATAATAAATACTTTTCAATAAAATAAGTTATAAAAATTATACTATTTTAATTATTTACAAAGTATATTTACTTTAATGTAATTAAAAAAATTCAAAAAATAATAATAATAAACAGGGCAGGGCGAGGCAGGTATGGGAAATTCACATGCCCGCCTCATCCTGCCCCACCTCATTTAATTTTTTAAATGGAATGAGGATGAGAAATGTTTTGAATAAACGAGATGAGGTTAGGAATGGGGACCAACGTCTCGAACCCACCTAGTTGTCATGCGTACCGTAGAAAGCATATAAGGAACCCCTTTGTTGTTGTAACAATCAACTCGGACAACTAAAGGCAACATTAGTTGATGATGAGATTGATCGAAATGCATTTGTTAAGGAACTGCTTTTGGTTTGTAACTCCACTTTCTCGAAAAATACTCAACTTTTGTTGTGATAGCTAGTGTTGCACTAGTTATTAACTCTAAAGAATGGAAAAACAAACTTAAAAGCAAAAATGGGAGTTAAAAAAGAATGATGGTGATCCGACTTATCTTGTGGATGAAATTAAAGATGAAATAATCCATTCACTTCCTCCAAATATGATTATCATGTTAGACAAAATGTTCTATTACTTGGGATAGGCTTTATTTGAAATTGATTCCTTTGTTTAGTAAATTACTAATTCATGAATTGTCATATTATTTCTTAATCTTATGGAAGCACATTCTAAATAATTCATGTTATTCAGGTATGCCTCTCACCTTTTGTTTCTTAATTTTACAAATATGCATGTTTCATGTGTGAACATCTTCGTGTCTAATATTGTTATTGGTTACTTTGATTGTTGCTTGATACTTTGACTAAGAGGAAATGCATGTTGTGTGGTATGTTATCTAAACTAACCTTGATGTTTTATGATAGTGCTTTGAATGACAGTCTAGGTATGTACACTATATTTCCTGTATGCTTGTATCTTAGAATGATTGTTTGACTTGTTTGACATGTTGTTAGATAATCACCTTTGGCCTTCCTTGTTATCCTCGATCCATCAATTAGTTTTCATGCTTCCCTCAACTTAGTAAGTAAAAACCTCTGTTGTAGGGCTTAGAGGGATGCTACCTTTATGGTACCTTCTAATAGGTAACCTAATTCCTAGACCTAAATTCGGGTTTTTCAAAGACTTGTTTTTCACAAAACTTAAGGAGTCATTTTTTTAGGGTTTTCTTTCATATTTTATTTTCCTTGTTAAAAATAAATAAAAAGAAGTAGTGACTCCAATTTTTTATAAAAAAAAATATAGTTTTCACCTAAAAAAACTAGTTTTGTCATCGAGTAGGAATGCTGCACATGAAAAATGCGGGTCCACAAAATGGTGAATATCTGTATCGCATCTTTAATTATAGATATACATAATGAAAAGAAAAAAAAAAGTATTTTGAAGCATTATTATATTGAAACAATTTTTAACACAATAACTTTAAGGGAGAGGAAATATAAAAATTACAATGAAAGAAAAATAAAATATAATTTCAATCTTTTACAACATTATGGATATTTTTAAGTAAAGAATTAAGAATTTCAAAGAATAAAAATTTGAAATAATTTAATTATTTTTTTATCCTTTTCATTACAATTAAAAAAAAAAGTTGGATTATCTTTTATTATTTTAATGGTTATTGAGATTGAATCGATATATATTAAGATAAGTTACTAATTATTTGTTTTTTATAAAAATGGTAAAATAGGGGTGCTTTAACCATTATCTCAAAATAACAATAATTAGTCCCTTAAAATGAAATAAAACTCATTTAAAACATTTTTTGGAATGAAAAAGCCAAAAACTGTCATAATTTTTCAAATATTTTGTTCTTATTATATCTTATCCATTTTTTGTCTATTTTTTATTAAAAAAAAAAAAGAATAGAAAAGGACACAAAATGACATGGCATAGAATGGAAACAATGAAGGAGACACACAAAATCATGAACGAGACGCATAAAGTCAGTGCATAATCATACGAATCCACTCTAGTTAATATTTTCTTAAATCATGAGCAATCAAATATTAATAATGCTTTATTCTTTTAATTTATGAAATAACATTTATTTTTCTTAATTTTAAAATATTTATTATTCCTTTCTTTGTGTAATTGACAATACATTCTTGTATATATTTTTGAAAAGAATTAATAAAACTCACTGATTTTATTGCCAAATTATTAAATTCTTCATATTATTAGAGTTAGGAGAGGAAAATCCAATTCAAGCCTTCTCCAAAAGAGGTCAAATGTCATAAAAAGGCTTGACCTCTAGCTCAAAAATCATGTTTCCTCTTTGAAAAGAAAAGAAAAGGAAAAAATCGACCTTAATATCCAAGCCTCCCATTAGTATTCTAGTTTGACTCAATCAAGCTAAACAATGCAAATTTTCTACTATGGGGAAATCAAGTCATCCCCTTAGTTTGTGGTGTCGGTACTCTTCATCATGTCTTAAGTGGAGAAAAATATGCTAAAGAAATTAAGGATAAGGAGGGAAGCAAAAGTCTTATCCTAGTTTGATTTTATTTGAGTCGAGCACCACAAATTTCCTATTATGAGAAAATCAAATCATCCTCTTAGTTCATGGTGTCATTGTTCTTTCCCATTTCTTAAGTTGAGAAAAACCTATTGAAGAAATTAAGAATGATGAGGAAAATAAAAGTCCTATCTTGTAATATCAATTATGGATCGATAATGACGGATTTCTCACTTCATGAGTTCTTAGAACCATGAAAGAAGATGCTGCTTCTAGTATGATTTTTGTGTTAACATGATATATGAGGTGTGAACTTCTCTTTAAAAGCAATTGCATCATATTACAGTTGGGAAAAAAAATAAAAAAATATATGTTGATAGGTCAAAAAATAAAAATGAAAAAAAAAAAGGTCACAATTTGTTTAAGAATATTTAAGAGACTTTGAAGATATATATGGTTAGACCAAGATTTGGTTAATCTCATATTTTGATGATAACAAAACAAAGTTTGGTTCTAATAATTATATTTGAGTGTGGAAAGCAAGAAGATCTCTTTCGAGCCTTTAAGAAGAAAATATATGGAACAAGAGAGGAACTTAAGAAGAACAAAGAAATAGTTTAAGAGGAGAAAAAGATGCAATAAATGCAAATGGAGTGAGAAGAGAAAATTATGGAAAGAGATATAGAGTTCAACAAATAAGAGAAAAGAGGTTTGAAGTTTTAAGTTTGACATAGAGTTAGATTTCAAAACTTGATAGATGCATATACTTTCATTTTGAGGTCAATTTTGAAAATTGACCAAATTTATTTTGGAGCAAGCCACATGTCAATTTGAACTCAAAGTTAAGATTCCAACACTTCAAACAAAGTGTGAATTGAATGTGAATCAAAGAAGTTACAACTAGTTGAAGTAGGCAACATAAAGCTAGAATCTTATGTCAAAAGAGCATAAGTCGACATTTAGACACTTTGTTTTTAGGCTTTCTCTATTAGAGGCCAAGTGGATGTAGAGGTGTCCAAGGCCCAATGTTTAGCCAACCATTATGGGCTAACGTGTCAGGCTAACACCACCCACTTAAAAATCGTGTTGGGGTAAGCCGACTTATGCAAACCAAATAGGTGGCCCGACACAACCCACAAGCCCATGGGCCAATCGTGTCATGTTGTGACGTGCCAATCATGTCATGTCGTGTCGTGTCGATGGGTCGTGCTAACAGGCCATGCTGGAAGCCCACGGCCTATGGGCCACTCACTTTGTTAAAATTTTTAATTTAATTTTTTAAGTCATTTTGTCTTAATTTTTTTCATTATTAAATGAAATTTCTCTTTGTTACTTTAAACATCTCTAATAATTATACTTTTTATTTTTTATGTTTATATTTATTGAGTTTGTAATTGTAAAATCTATAGAAATATTAATTTTTTGTTTTTAAAAATAGTAAAAAAAAAACGTCATATTTGAATTTGGTTTTTTTTTTTTTTTTTTTTAATCAAAATGGGCCAACATGATGGCACAACGAGTCATCTCCTTAGGCCTAGCACAACATGCTCCTTTGGGTCGTGCCAACCTAGCCTGCTACAGTAATTGGGTTGTATCGGCCTAGCCCGACCTTTTAGCCTGCCGGGCCATGGGCCAAAATGGGAAACCTGGTCCATTGGACACCTCTAAGTTGATGTCCACCTAGTCGGCCACTTACTCTAGTGAAGGGTTTTTAGCTACTGGAAGCTATGTGGATGTCCACTTGGATGACCACATGGCTAGGTGAACGACCAACTGATTGTTTCTATCTTTTAGCTTCCAATTGCTAGTAAATAGATGACCAAGTGGACATCTGATTTTGGGCAGTTTATTTCTAACAACTAATTTGACCATTAGCTCCCATATAAGGTTCTATACTTTGTTTATAAATGAGAGAAAAGTTCCACACTATTATTCAATCATCTCTTGAGCCTTAAGAACATATTTTGAGTGTATTGAACTTAAACTTACATTCCATTCTTAGTGCACCTAATCAATCCTAGTTTTTTTGTATCCTTCAGTAAAAATTTATAAACTAGGAATTTGCTTGTATTGAAAATTCAGTTCTTATAAACCTAATGAAGTGAGCTCAAATGTAAGGTATCACTTGAGGAAAGAAATTTAAACGTGAGGAAACCAATTCAAGGCCAAATTGTCCGTAGAGATGATTTGGCATGGAAACGACTTCAATACCATTAACGAAGGCCCAGGAGTTTGGGGATGGAGAGAAGCTTATATTGAGTATTTGGTTGTCCCACACGTTGATGGAAAATTCTTTAACAAGGGAGGTTACTCCGGACCCCATAGCAGCAACTGTAAGAGAAGCGCTGAAGTTGCTTAGGAGGGTGTACACCCCTGATGTGACGGAGAAGAAGAACTCGGATTCATTATGGCCAGAGCACGCAGTTGGGTAGAAGTAGAAGCGGACAAACTTGGGCCCGGCTGAAACAGGGAAGCTGTATGTGAACGAGGAGTTAAAGATACGAGCGGTCATGTATGGAACTTGGTCGACCGAGGGGTCTTGCCGGAAAACTTTGGATGATGAGGATGAGTTTTGAACGTCAGAAGTACTAGAGAATTTTGACCCTTGATCACCTTGCCAAGTTCTGTTATCAGGAGACATTGTGTTGATGGATGAGCCGCAGTCGAGGAGAACATGATCAGTGGGCCTATAAGGCGGAGACTCATCCCCGGCCATGGAGATTAGGAATTGAAGAAAGAAGGAAGAAAGATAGACAGCCAAGGTGAGCATGGGATTGATTTGATCCAAACTCATTAATTTGATGAAACCGAAGATAAAGGGATCAGCTGGGTCTCAGCCAGGTGTGGGTGCTGCTGTTTCAGACGCTGTTGTACTACTGGTACTGGCAGTCTGGCACTAAAGATGGAGGGTGGAAGGATCAGAGCAACACAAGCGAACGCCGAGACCGTTAGCTGGATCCGTAGTTGGGGCTGTGGTGGGGGTGGTGGACATAACCAATCTGCAACTGGTGACTCTGGCGACTGGAATTCATCTCCTTTCATGGATTTATCCCCTCACGTTGATTTTCCGTGAAGTACTGCAGTAGGGAAAAAAGGTCTTTTATAAGACGCCTGCAAAAACGCGTGGAGGTAATATTTAAATATTTTAATTTAGAAGACTTTGTTAATAGTGTTTTTAACAGAAATACTTTAAAGGTAGTTAATATTTAAATATAAAAATATCTTGGTAATATTTCTTTTCATAATATTGAATACAAATTTTTTCTAAAAATAAAAATAGTAGTCAGATTGAAAATTTATTAATTTTAGGATTAAGATACTAAAATTCTTCTTTTGATAAATTTGACTTGAGCCTTGACTTGGATTATACCTTGGCATGTCTTGGTTCAGGCTTAGACTTTGATGTGTCTCGAGGTGTGCAATTTAGTATGTTGAGACCTTGTTGTGTGGTGGGTTAGGCTTGGGTTTTGATGTATCTTCAACTTGGACTTGAATCTTAGAGTGTCTTGGTCAAGTTTGGACCTTAGCTCACATTCATTGAGGGTACAACTATTTGATCCCTAATTAAAGATGTCTCAAATTGGATCTTTGAAGCTTCAAACTTGATCTTCAAAGTTTCGAATTTGATCTTCAAATCTTTGAATCTTTAAATCATCAAACTTGCTCTTCAACTTTTTGAATGCTTTAAACAACTTGTTGAGTCTTTGAGTGGAGTTTTCTTTAACTCTTTTTATGTGTGCGAGCTGTTAATTGTCTCATCCTTGGACACAAAGATGATGAGTTAAGTGTCATTTAAATACCCATGTGAGGTCACCATCCTAGGGCATATTCCTCTATATGGATTTTATACATATAATCTTATATGAAAGTATTTTAATTTTGTAATATGCTTGCTATGTATAATTTTAACATAGAATATAGAAACTCTAAACTCCTGTAACAAAAGTTGTAATAAATAATGAGACAACTCCTTATATGTTAACTAAAAACTATATTATAAATATATGGATAAATAAAAGAGTTCGAGCCATAAATTTGTCAAATAAATGAATTAAGATAATAAAGATAGGATAAATACAGTGGAATGAGACAGTAGACAGTTAAGGAAACTTTTATCCGACCACTTTTTGGTCCACTTTTTTTATTATTCCTAATAAAGCTTCAGCCTTATCCATATATGAAATGTTTAAATAATAATCATAACTAATAAAATGAAGATTAAAAGTAGGAAATTTCATCCCTATAAGTATAATTTTCCAATGAGATTTCTAAATCTTAAACCAATTCCACTTTGCATTCTACCTTTCAATACCAAAGATTTCTACTCTTTTTTTTTTTTTTTTTTGGCAAGAGACGATCTTTTAGTTCATCTTCCCCTAGACGATGATGCTTGAGAGTATGAACTAAAAAAATTCATTCACAGTAAATAAAAATAAAAAATAGATAAAAAAAAAGTCTATAAAAAAAAAAAAAAAAAAAAAAATCTGCATCAAAATTCTAATAGCTATAAAATGCTATAAAGTTAAACTTTTGTATTTCTCTATCAAAATATGGCCCTTGTGCAGCAGTCCAAAGTTGAGCTGTCCTTTGTATTTATACTAGTGAGGTGTTGCAGATATCCTAAAGGTAGCAGACTTACTACCGTATCTTACAGATCCCCCTATTTCTACTCAACTGTTGTTGATTTGCATAAAAAGTCGGACTGTTTACCATACATGTTTTCTCCATTACTGTGATAACTAACATTTGATGGCCCAACTTCTTAAATATATCACCAATTCTTGTTGGATGATTGAACCACTAAAAATGTCTAATTATTTATATATTTACCGCACCATACACAATCAAATAGTATTACTATGATATTTTCCTTCCTTTCAAGAAAAACAAGAAAGAAGACGTCTGTGAAGAATGAGAAGTCCACCCTTTTCAATGTGAAAAAGAGAAGTTGGAATCACAAAGTTAAACAAAGTGAATCAATAATTGAGGAGGTGGGCCAGCTTCAATATTTCTAATCTCGTGATAGAGCAAAAATTTGCTTTACCAAAAGTCCAGTCTTCCACCAGCGAGTGAGAACGAGGCATGCTTGGGTCGTAAAGCAGGCACGAGCCTCCAGCTTGACTCAAATCATTTGCTTTCATTTAATATATCATCTGCGCGCTGCTACCCTGTCTATCTCCTCCAATATTTGCTTCCTTCCACCATAACTACTCTATTTGCCAGAGGATGTTGCAGAAATCGGATTCTTTATACCTTCCAACAGTTATAGTCAGTCTCTTGCATGGTCAGATGAACCCGAAACAAAGACACATCTTTCGCCTCTCAATTCTCACCATTTACTGCTTCTCCTTCTTCTTTCATCATGGGACACTTGTCTCTGCCAGTAACGCCTCCGCCCCTTACACTCCCACGGATGATATACTCCTTAATACTGGGTCATCCGGCAACTCCACTGCCGACGATGGGCGGGCGTGGACTGGGGATGATGGCTCGAAATTTGCTCCGTTCCCACAATCTAAAGAAGCTACGTTGGCCGACCCGCGTTCCGCAATTGGAGTCCCCTACTCCACAGCTAGAATCTCTCGTTTCCGTTTCACCTACAGTTTCCCTGTCACAGATGGCCCCAAATTCGTAAGACTCTACTTCTACCCAACTTCATATTCAGAGTTCGAAGAGTCAAAGGCCTTGTTTTCTGTCAGCTCAGGCCCATACACCCTCCTAGGCAACTTCAGCGGTTATCTTACAGCACAGGGGCCAAACAATGCCAGCAGAGAATTCTGCATAAACGTTGAAAAGAAGGATCAAGTATTGCATGTAAACTTCACACCAAGTTCTTCAAATGATTCCTATGCTTTTGTGAATGGAATTGAAATCGTCTCAATGCCCCCAAACCTCTATTATACGCAGGCAGGAGATCAGGGAGTCCCATATGTAGGCCAACTAGCTACATATTATGAGATTGAGAGTAGCTACGCACTTGAGACCGTGTATCGTTTAAACGTTGGGGGTCCCTCCATCAAAGCAACAGATGACTCCGGTTTGTTTAGGGTCTGGTCTATTGATGATGACTATGTCAAGGGTGACAGTGCTCCCAATTCGTCCCCCCCAGGTGTTAGAATCAAATACACAGAAGATACACCTATCTATGTTGCACCTGAAGAAGTCTACCTAACGTCCCGGTCAATGGGTCGTAACCGAGTGAGGAATAAGGCGAACAATCTCACATGGATATTACCTGTTGATTTGGGATTCATGTATCTGGTCAGGCTCCATTTCTGCGAAACCAATCCGAAAATCGTCGATGTGAGTGATAGGCAATTCACTATTTATATAGATAGTCAGAAGGTCGAAGAGGCTGCTGATGTGATTAGTTGGAGCGGCGGTAACAGCATTCCAGTGTACAAAGACTATGCTGTGAGGACTGGATCTGAAGGAAGCAAAGGTAAGTACAATGTCTCCATAGATCTGGGCACTAGACCTGGGTACACTAAGTATGCTGATTCGGTCTTAAATGGGATCGAAATATTTAAATTGAACAAGACTGATGGCACTCTGGCTGGACAGAACCCTGAACCTCCAAATACTCAACCTTCCCCGCCAGCCACCAAGAAGTCTACAAATATGAAAACAATGTTTATTGCCATTGGTACGGCTGTCATGGTGGGTTTAGTATTGCTTTCACTACTACTTTACATCATTTTCCGGCCACGAAGGAAGACCAGGTATTATAATTCTTATAGTAGAAAATCTTGGTGGTTGTGGTATTGGTGTTGGGGCCAAGGCAAATCAAAGTCTTCTCGAACCAAAGCCTCGTCACTGCCAGAGGAACTTTGCCTTCAGTTTCCACTGGCCGAGATCAAAGAAGCCACCAATAACTTCCATGAAAGTTGCATCATCGGCAAGGGAGGATTTGGCTATGTCTACAGAGGTAATATCAGTGATCTGGACAATGCCGTAGCAATCAAACGCTTAAATCCCATGTCAAGACAGGGAGTCCATGAGTTCAAAACGGAGATAGAGATGCTTTCTAGTCTCCGCCACGGCCACCTTGTCTCCCTGATCGGCTACTGCAATGAAGGACGTGAAATGATCCTCGTGTATGAATTCATGAACAAGGGGACCCTCAGTGACCATCTCTATGAAACTAACAACGACCCTCTATTATGGAGGCAAAGGCTCAAAATCTGCATTGATGCAGCCCGTGGACTGGACTATCTTCACACAGGCGCACCACAGAAGGTGATTCACCGCGACGTGAAGACCACCAACATTCTCTTGGATGACAAATGGATAGCTAAGGTTTCGGACTTCGGATTGTCCAAAATTGGACCAACTAGCATGCCCGTGGAAACGATGGTTAAGGGCACCATGGGCTACTTGGATCCGGAATACTACAGGCGTCAACAACTAACAGAGAAATGTGATGTCTACTCATTTGGTGTGGTTTTGCTAGAAGTACTGTGTGCCCGGAAACCACTGAATCCGAGACTTGGCAAGGATGAAGCCAATCTAGCTCACTGGGCCAAATTCTGCATCCAGAAGGGGACATTTGATCAGATAATTGACCCCTATCTTATAGGCAAGATATCACCCGCATGCCTGAAGAAATTCGTGGAAATTGCTATGAGCTGCGTGCAAGATCAGGGAACCGATAGGCCAACGATGGCAGATGTGGTTGACAATCTTGAGTTCGCATTGAGGCTTCAGGAGAGTGCAGAAATAGCGGAGGGTGCTATTGTTGATCCTGTCGCCCTCTACAGGGACGTATCCTTCAGTTCAGCAATCACAGGCACTTCCAACGACCTTGACAGTGGAGTTGCGGCAGATTCAAGCACCAGTGGCTGTACCGGAACCGGAACTACAACGTCTGACTGTACCACATCTAAGGCCACCAATTCCTCTGGGGTATGATTTCTTTGCGCTCAAATGGTTTGTAATTTTAAATCTACTCTCCCATGATTAGTCTAAAATATGTATAACATTATAAAGTGCCCCAATAATTTGGAGATAGTGTGCAAAATAAGGAGTTTTCAAGACATATGTAGGATTTTTATCATCAAATAGCCAACTTAGATGTAGGTGGCATAAAAAAACAAGCATTAGTTTTGGTTCAGTTGATAATTCAGCTGCCCCTTTGGTCTATTTTAATTTGTTTCCTGTTGTATGTTTTCTAAGATTAAAAGTTTCTATTATTATTTTGAGAGCTGCTTAATTTGGTGGATGTTGCTTTGATATTATACTTGAAGGCATACTTTTAATTAGGATTTCCTTTGAAATACATGTGAAGGAAAGTCATTCCCCTTTCTTTAGATTCCTTACTTACTGTTCTTTTCTTTTTGGAAATCAAGAGAGGTGTAAAAATAAAAAAATGAGTTTTCTTAATGTTACATAAGGAAACCAATTTCTTTTCCTCATGAATCAAAGTTTGGACCAAAATGTCCTTACATAACAATATATTAATTATGTAAATTTTGGACATTAATTAAAATCAAATTAGTGCAAATCTAGAACATCAAAGGCAACTTAATATGCAACATTTTTATATTAATTTTTATTTAGATGTGGAAAGACCTAATGAAAAATGATGGCGTCTCACCATGACACTAGAGAATATATATAATATGCCAAAATTCTAATTTAATGTTTATGCTTTTCTAGCTAGCAAAGGTTTGGCTCTCTTCAAGTTTTAGCTCCTTATTGGTGATCTCCGGTGATTTGTATACGGACAAAAAATTAATTATTTCTTTCATTCATAGTCTTCTACCAACCTCAATAGGTATTCATAAAGAAATACTTGGACTAAGAAGTCAAAATAATCTTGATTTTATAAAAGTAGCTTCCATTGTTTTGAATTTATAAATACAATCTCATAATGGACAAAACTATTTCTTATATTATTTTTTGGAAAGGTTCGATATGAGATTAAATACAACAATGGTATCTTTGTCTATAAAAAAAAGTCATTTTTCTCATCTTTAAAAAAAAAAAAAAAAGATAAAAAAAAGGAAAAAACAAAAACAGAAGACAAAGGGTTATTTTGAAAAAGTATCCCATTTGTAAACCTATTTCATTGCGGTTTTAGCCGAGGTGTGAAAATAGTATCCTAGTATGAAGAGTGGAATAAGGCAGCCCCATCACTGAGTGAGAGAAAAGCCATAATCACCAGAGGGCCAAACCCATAAAAAGTTGTTCTTTCGCTTGAACCTTCCCCGTCCATTAGCTTTTAATGTCCCTACTTTTCTTTTTCATTTATCCCTTTCTCTTCTACTTTATCCTTGCTAATTGAAGGCCCTTCTTCACCACAAGCACATCGAACTCTAATATAGCCGTAACAGGGTACCAAAATGATGCGGTTGCTGAGGGGCAAGGAGAGTCTTGTAACTCTATTTAGGGATGATGCAACCATGGATAAAGCCCAAGTCACAATAGGATAAAGAATTTAAGAAAGTTTATAATCAGATTCAATTTATAGTCCAGTTAGGCATGATACAATAATATTATCTGGACGATCTTTTCATGAAGACATATATAATCAAGCATAAATTGCCTATGATGGGGTTATTAACGTCTGCTGGCATGGCCTTTACGCGAGTGTCATTCCATTATGTCACCACTGCTTTTTAATAAAGATTAAAGTAATTGGACCTACTCATAAAGTTAAAAGGATGATTTTTTTGCTTTGTCGGTAGGACTATCGTAAGACTTGAATGCACAAAAGAGGGCTTCACTCTACCTATATACCTCCCCATCTTGTATGAAGATTCGAATTTCCAATACTTTTCTGGTAAAGGGTATGGCTCTCATTTGGGGGCTAGCTGTGAGCAATTATTGACCTGTGCCTCTGCATAGCATTTATGTAAACGCTAAAAAAAGTTTCCAACTTTCTCTTAGGTTATATTATCTTTATATAAACGTTGAACAAGTAACAAGAGTTTGAAGTAAGATAAAAATATAATTTATTAATTTAAAATATATATTTTTATTTTTTTTATTTTTTTCTCTATTTTATTTTATTTTTACATTTTTTCTCAATCTTTTGAGAACTAAAAATAACCTTAAAATGCATCTTTAGATGTTCTAATTAAATTATCCAAATGAGTTAAATCAATTTGATTTTTGTTATTGGAATAATTAGTTTGCCTATCAAATGGTTGAATAAAATAGTAAATCCTGATTATGTTTTATATTAATATGTCTCTCCCCATATTTAGAACTTTAAATGATGATTGCAATACCTTTATTAATTCACTAGTGTGCTAGTAGGAGATTTAGGAATATATTAGTAAGTGGTTATTAAATTGCTCAATATTATTATAAGGCGAAAGAATCTTTTTTTAGCACAAGAAAACTGACAGACTTGAGAATTCGTTTGATAATAAGTCTAGAAAATATTTTTAATATTTAAATAATAAAATTTCAAAATTGTTTTTAGTATGTTTAGAATGTCAGAATATTAGATATAAATCAATTTCATTTTTAAATTATTTACATTAATTACAAATTAAAAATCAGAATAAAAAAAAATCATTATAATAAAATTGAATTTTATTTTTATTAAACTTTTAATTTATCTCTGTCACGTTGATTCTCATCCATATTTGTAAATATCAATCATATCCAGAATATAGTTAAGAAGACGAGAAAAGTAAAATAGAAAAGATTTAGTTTATAGATTACAAGCTTAAGCAGTTTTCCTATCAACCACACAGCTGGTTTCATGGATGTTCATGTCTTGTATTCAGAAATCATGCCTCGTCTTTCACTTTGTTCTCTCAGATTTTGTTTAATTGGTAAATGGTTTCCTTGGTCATATCACTTACCAGGGTCAATTTTCCACCAGTCTGATGGATATGGCTTATCAGTTGTTGCACAATGTTACTTTACCCTTTGATCCCAGCCATGTTCGTGTTACTTACTATAATGAAATATTTGTGCGCAAGGATAAGATAATCTCATATGTAGAAAAATAACTTCTAACTTACTGAAAATTGTGAATATAATCTCATGAAGGGTTGGATGCGAGATGAGGATACAAAATTTGATTGAAAGTATTTTTTTAGGAAAAAGAAAACATATTTGATGTTTTTAATTAAAACTTGAAGGTTATTCTTTTTATGCTATTATTTCACTCCTTTTAATCATATACCTTTTATAATTAAACAAGGGAAACGCGTACAATGATCTCAATCTTCAACCATGCAATCTTCAAAAACCTACTAAGTAATCTTTAAAAATCTCCACAATTCCACCTCCTAAATAACCTTAATACCACAAGCTACCTCAAATGCACTTCAAATCACCAAAAATCAAGCCAACCCACTTGAAAATCTCAAACAGAGAACACCAATTCACAAACGAATTGAATTGAAAATCTTCAAATTCCATTGCATTCCAAACCCTTTCTCCTTGTATTTTTAGGAAAAATTTCATCCAACCATCTAGTGGGAATAGTTATCCCCATTAAAAAATAATGGACTATTAATGGAACATCCCACTTTTGGTTGTTTCAAACTAGACTTGTAAGATCAAGAAAAAAATTGATTTTTATTAAAAGCATGCTTTGATACCAATTGAAAAACTTTTGTCTTAGTTGGGTAACCCCTAAAAGGGGTTGAATGGGTAGAAATTAAAAATTTAAAAAAAAGTTGAATTTCTTAACCCAAAATAACCTATGAGAGGAATCTAGGCCAATTGAAGGTAATTAAATTATAATTGATAATAAGAATATCCAATTCAAACACATTCACACAACAGACAAACAATGTTACATAGAAAACCCTCATACTAATTGTGGAGATAAAAAATCATGAGGTCTAAGGACTCTAATATGATAATCGACTATATGAAATCAAGATACATAAATTTATCTTGTTGCTTATCCTAAAGACTTACTATTCAATACTTATATCATGATCCATGTTCATAACATCCCACTTCCAATGCTGTAGTGGATTTGCCTTAACCTTTGAATGGATATAGGTCTTTCTAACAACATAGAATACAATCGATGAATTCTCAAGAGAGTTTGGGAATGATAGGGTAAGTCAAGTTGATTCTCTTAAAGCATCCATCCTTGGAAAACATTTAGATAAAGCATATATAAGAGAAAACCTAGTGGACTTAGAATCAATTTAGAAATCATATTTTACTAAAAACAATTTTAGAAACTTAAGAATTTTAAAAACTTAAGAATTTTAAAAAGATTTGGAAATATTTCATATTTTAAATTCAAAAACATTTGAAAAATTTTTCTTCTTTAAAATTCTTAATTTAAATTCTTTTCCGAATCTCTTTTCCAAATTCCTTAAAAGATTTGGAAATATTCCCTTTTTTAAAATTCTCAATTTAAAATGTCTTTTCAAATTATTTTTATTATTTGAAAAGATTTTTCTTTTTAAATTCTCAATTTAAAATTCTTTCAAAATCAATTAAGACATTCTAGCTTAATTTTAAAACTTCTAACCCTACCCTACCTTATTAGGAAAAAAAAAAAAACTAACTTGCCTCTACTAAAACCAATTTAGACTTATTTGTAATAGTCCAATCGACTAAACGATAACCTCAAATTTTCAATGAAGAATAAGTCATTAATTATCTAAAAAGATCTTATGCCACAAGGAAAATGAATAAAATTGCCAACAACAAAAACAAAATATAATGTCCTAACATAATCCTCTTTCAAAAATCATCTGATTTGCTTAGAGCTCATCCATGGCAAATCTTGGCTTGTATCGGGTTTAGTTTGTTAAGAGGAAATGAGATGAGATTAATTTTTAAATCCTTGTATAAGAATATCCCATGTTAACGCATGAGATTTTTAAATCCCTCAAAGAAAGGATTAAAAATTAACTTCAGGTTAGTAATCCCTCTTTATTTCCTATTCGGTCACAATCCAAACATGGGATTGGAATTTTAAATCCTATCCCCCACTCCCCCCAATCTAATCTTACCAACCAAACATAATCAAAGTGAATAAATAGATAATGGATTGACACATTGAAAAGTGAAGCCAAATGTCTAAACCTTCAAAAATAGGGGAACTAAAAAAAAATAAAAATAAAAGAATGACTAATCCAAACATATTCCATAAGGACATAAGAAAAAAAAAGAAGATAATTTTGAATTTGGGAACAAAAATATCATGTTAATAACAAACCAAATTCATCTTTGAAATATAGAAGCATTATATCTTCTAAAACAAGGGAATCATAACTTTTTTTCTTCGGATTTTTGAATTCCCAATATCACATGGAAAGTAAACAAAAACTCGGAATCTTCCACAAGTCTAAGGTGTAACCGAAGTCTAAGATTTCAAGTTTTATTTTTCTTTATTTTCTTTTTTCCTTTGCTACAATTTCTCAATAACCAGATAAAGCATGAAAACAATAATAATAAAAAAATCATAAATCATTCATAAACCACATTAAAAATAGAGTAAAAAATCAACTAAATGACTTCAAGAGCCTTTTACAAAAGATCTTCAAAGAATTAGATCTGCAAACTCAATAAAAAAACAGACTTTTGAATTCAATTGGATTCATCAAATGAGCTTCATGGCCTAAACGATGATGATCAATGATGAAGAACCGGAGTTAAAGAGAAGTAGAGATGAGGGTTTGGCTTGAACGAGGGTTTGGCTATTGAGTTATTTAAAGATGGTTTAGGGCTAACTTATACATGAGCCTTTTTGGTAGCAACCTTGGGTTGGGTGACTATAATGGACCTATATCTACAAGGAAATGACATTTGTCCAAAACTACTGTATAATAGCAGGACTTTAAGACTGCAACTATAGGAAAAAATAATATCTCCATCCCACTGTAAACCTTAGTAGGTAACTTTCCTGAATTCCACCAAGACCTTCATATGTGATCAAACTATGATAGTGATAGTACATTATCTTTAGTTAAGGTGTTTTTTTGCCCCTACTAAAACCTTGTGATAATTTCATTGTTTTCTTATAGTGCTTGGTTGTTGTCAAGCATATTTTACATGACTTTATAGCTCAATTACAACTAAAATATTAATCACCTTATTGCTTTGTCCTAAATTCAAATTTAATACTTACTTGAGCTCTAACCAAACTATTACATTAATAAAGAGCATTTCCGTGTCACACATATAGCTTATAGGGAAAACAAAGCGAACACTCTCTTAATTAGAAATCTAAAACTTTCTCCATTAAATGTTGTAATTTATTGCTACTTTCCACACTACCTATCTATTGGTATTAAAAAAGAATCCAAAAAATATCTACTAAAATAATTATATGCTAAAGTGATATCTTGAATTACATATTCAATAAAGAAAATTTTTAAAGAGCCATTATCATTTTTACTCTTTATAATTTTAAAAATAGTACTAAAAACATTAATAAGGCTTAGTTCCCCATACCAACGTCTCTATGATCTACTCATGACATTGGACAAGCTCATCTCTTTGTAGGGCTATATACACACATGTGATGGCATCCTCTATGCACTTTTGCACCAAATGGAGGATTTAGAATTTTTGTAAATTGAGTTTGAGTTGGATTGAATTTTTGTGAATCTATATATATATATATATATATATATATATATATATTTGCAAGAAATCATGAAGAGCAAACCTTGAGACCAACTAGCATCAAAGAAATCTATAAAAACTCGATACCTTTGTGAGAAGATATAGTCACTATTGGTGGTCTCCAATTATCACCGGTTGTCAAAACTCATTGGTGGTGGTAATTGTCCACAGTTGTTGGATGTCAAGACTCACTGCTTGTCACTGCCAAGTTTTCTTTTTTCATAACAAGTGAATTAAGCTCAAAGATGGGTATTGGGTTTGAAAATGGAGAAACAAGTTTCCACATATTTATACCATCATAAACCTTGGCAAATTTTAAAATGGTTACCATGATTTATGAATTATATGTTGAAGTAGCTATGCTACATAAATTTACATTAACTTACAATTCAATTAATTTTACAATAACTTATAATTTTCTATCAAGCTTTTATTCTCATAAATAATAATAGCTTTTCACTAATTTTATATGTTAATATTTCTTGATAATAACAACATATATTATCTTTTAGGAAAAGGAAATTAATCTACGCTAAGAATAACTTCCTTTTTTTTCATTTTTTATTTTGATTGTTATCCTTCTCTATATTGGGATGAGACTAACATGTATTGACATAACTTTTTTTCTTCTTCTTGTAATTGTTATCCTACTCTATGTTGGGATAATGCTAACATGGGTATATAATTGGAATGCAAAATGTCGTTGGATCAACATTCAATAGCTAGAAGTAAGGATGGGATGAGTTTTTTTAGGTACCTACCCCACTCCACCCCTAATGGGATGGGTTTCAAATTTAAATAAATAGATTTGGGACGAGTTTGAGATTTTTTTAAAAAAACTTGGGACAAGTTTGGGTAGGTTCAAGCATTGCCTTGTTTCACATCGCCTCGATTATATAGAAAATTAATTTTAAAATTTAATTTAATTTAATTTTTATTTCCCTATTTTATATATATAATAATAATGATAATAATAATAATAATAAATACTTTTCAATAAAATAAGTTATAAAAAATTATACTATTTTAACTATTTATAAAATATATTTACTTTAATGTAATTTAAAAAAAAATTAAAAAATAATAATAATAAATAGGGCGGGCCAAGGCAGGTATGGAAAATTCACATGCCCACCTCATCCTGTCCCATCTCGTCTAATTTTTTAAATGGAATGAGGATAAGAAATATTTTGAATAAACAAGATGAGTTTAGGAATGGGGGCCAACGTCTTGAACCCACCTAGTTGTCATGCCTACCTAGAAAGCATATGAGGAACACCTTTGTTGCTGTAACAATCAACCCGGACAACTAGAGGCAACATTAGTTGATGATCAGATTGATCGAAATGCATTTGTTAAGGAACTGCTTTTGGTTTGTAACTCCACTTTCTTGAAAAATCTCAACTTTTGTTGTGAAACCTAGTGTTGCACTAGTTATTAACTCTAAAGAATGGAAAAGCAAACTTAAAAGCAAATATGGGAGTTAAAAAAGAATGATGGTGATCTGACTTATCTTGTGGATGAAATTAAAGATGAAATAATTCATTCACTACCTCCAAAGATGATTATCGTGTTAGACAAAATGTTCTATTACTTGGGATAGGCTTTATTTGAAATTGATTCCTTTGTTTAATAAATTACTAATTCCTGAATTGTCATATTATTTCTTAATCTTATGGAAACACATTCTAAATAATTCATGTTATTCAGGTATGTTTCTCACCTTTTGTTTCTTAATTTTACAAATATGCATGTTTCATGTGTGAACATCTTCGTGTTTAATATTGTTATTGGTTGCTTTGATTGTTGCTTGATCCTTTGACTAAGGGGAAATGCATGTTGTGTGGTGTGTTATCTGAACTAACCTTGATGTTTTATGATAGCGCTTCGAATGGCAGTCCAAGTACACACACTATATTTCTTGTATGTTTGTATCTTAGAATGATTGTTTGACTTGTTTGACATGTTGTTAGATAATCACCTTTGGCCTTCCTTGTTATCCTCAATCCATCAATTAATTTTCATGCTTCCCTTGACTTAATAAGTAAAAACCTTTGTTTTAGGGTTTAGAGGGGTGCTACCTTTATGGTACCTTCATAATAGGTAACCTAATTCCTAGACCTAAATTCGGGTTTTTTAAAAACTTAAGGAGTCATTTTTTTAGGGTTTTCTTTCATATTTTATTTTCCCTTTTTAAAATAAATAAAAATAAGTAATGACTCCATTTTTTTTATAAAAAAATATAAGTTTTCACAAAAAAAAAAAAGAGTTTTTTCTTCGAATAAGGATGCACATGAAAAATGTGAGTCCACAAAATGGTGAATATATATATTGCATCTTTAGTTATAGATATACATAATGAAAAGAAAAAAAAAGTATTTTGAAGCATTATTATATTGAAACAATTTTTAACACAATAACTTTAAGGGAAGGGAAATATAAAAATTACAATGAAAGAAAAATAAAATATAATTTCAATCTCTTACAACATTATGGATATTTTTAAGTAAAGAATTAACAATTTCAAAGAATACAAAATTGAAATAATTTAATTTTTTTTTTATCCTTTTTATTACAATTTAAAAAAAAGTTGGATTATCTTTTATTATTTTAATAGTTATTGATATTGAATCGATGTAGATTAAGATAAGTTACTTATTATTTTTTTTTTATAAAAATGGTAAAATAAGGGTACTTTAATCATTATCTCAAAATAACAATAATTAGTCCCTTAAAATGAAATAAAACTCATTTTAAACGTTTTTGGAATGAAAAAGCAAAAAACTGTCATGATTTTTCAAATATTTTGTTCTTATTATATCTTATCCTTTTTTTTTGTCTATTTTTTATTTTTTTAAAAAGAAAAAAAAACGACACAAAATGCCATGACATAGAATGGAAAATATGAAGGAGATACACAAAATCGTGAACGAGACACATAGAATCAAGTGCACAATGATAAGAATCCACTCTAGTTAATATTTTCTTAAATCAAGAGCAATCAAATATTAATAATGCTTTATTTTTTTAATTTATGAAATAACATTTATTTTTCTTAATTTTAAAATATTTATTATTCCTTTCTTTGTGTAATTGACTATACATTCTTGTAAATATTTTTTAAAAGAATTAATAAAATTTACTGATTTCATTGCCAAATTATTAAATTCTTCATATTATTAGAGTTAGGACAGGAAAATTGAATTCAAGCCTTCTCCAAAAGAGGTCAAATGTCATAAAAAGGCTTGACCTCTAACTCAAAAATCATGTTTTCCTCTTTGAAAAGAAAAGAAAAAAATCAACCTTAATATCCAAGCCTCCCATCAGTATTCTAGTTTGACTCAATCAAGCTAAACAATGCAAATTTTCTACTATGGGGAAATCAAGTCATCCCCTAAGTTTGTGATGTCGGTATTCTTCATCATGTCTTAAGTGGAGAAAAACATGCTAAAGAAATTAAGGATAAGGAGGGAAGCAAAAGTCTTATCCTAGTTTGATTTTATTCGAGTCAAGCACCACAAATTTCCTATTATGAGAAAATCAAATCATCCTCTTAGTTCATGGTGTCACGGTTCTTTGCCATCTCTTAAGTTGAGAAAAACCTATTGAAGAAATTAAGAATGAAGAGGAAAATAAAAGTCTTATCTTGTAATATCAATTATGGATCGATAATGATGGGTTTCTCACTTCATGAGTTCTTAGAACCATGAAAGAAGATGCTTCTAATATGATTTTTGTGTTAACATGATATATGAGGTGTGAACATCTCTTAAAAAGCAATTGCACCCTATTACAGTTGGGAAAAAATATAAAAAAATTTTGTTGATAGCTCAAAAAATAAAAATAAAAAGGTCACGATTTCTTGAAGAATATTTAAGAGACTTTGAAGATATATATGGTTAGACTAAGATTTGGTTAATCTCATATTTTGATGATAACAAAACAAAGTTTGGTTCTAATAATTATATTTAAGTGTAGAAGGCAAGAAAATCTCTTTGGAGCCATTAAGAAGAAAATATATGGAACAAGAGAGGAACTCAAGAAGAACAAAGAAATAGTTTAAGAGGAGAAAAAGATGCAATGAATGCAAATGGAGCAATGCATAGCATAAGAAATGAGAAGAGAAAATTATGGAAAGAGATATAGAGTTCAACAAATAAGAGAAAAGAGGTTTGAGATTTTAAGTTTGACATAGAGTTAGATTGCAAAACTTGGTAGATGCATATACTTTCATTTTGAGGTCAATTTTAAAAAACTGACCAAATTTATTTTGGAGCAAGCCACATGTCAATTTGAACTCAAAGTTAAGAATCCAACACTTCAAACAGAGTGTGAATTGAATGTGAAACAAAGAAGTTACAACTAGTTGAAGTAGGCAACGTAAAGCTAGAATCTTATGTTAAAAGAGCATAAGTCGACATTTAGACACTTTGTTTTTGGGTTTTCTCTATTAGAGGCCAAGTGGATGTAGAGGTGTCCAAGGCCCAATGTTTAGCGAGCTATTATGGGCCAATGTGTCGAGCTGACACCACCTACTTAAAAATCATGTCGGGCCGAGCCGACTTACGCAAACCAAATAAGTGGCCCGACACAACCCATAAGCCCATAGGCCAATCATGTCATGTCGTGTTGTGTTGATGGGTCGTGCTAACGGGCCATGCCGGTAGCCCACAACCCATAGGCCACTCACTTTGTTAAAATTTTTAATTTAATTTTTTAAGTCATTTTGTCTTAATTTTTTTCATTAGTAAATGAAATTTCTTTTTGTTACTTTAAACATCTCGAATAATTATACTTTTTATTTTTTATTTTTATATTTATTGAGTTTGTAATTGTAAAATCTATAGAAATGTTAATTTTTTGTTTTTAAAAATAGTAAAAAAAATCATATTTAAATTTAGTTTTTTTTTTTTTTTTTTTTTTTAATCAAAATGGGCCGATATGATGGCACAATGAGTCATCTCCTTAGGCCTAGCACGACATGCTCCTTTGGGTCGTGCTAGCTTAGCCCGCTATAGTAATTGGGTTGTGTCGGCCTAGCCTGGCCTTTTGGCCTGCTAGGCCATGGGCCAAAATGGGCAACCTAGTCCATTGGACACCTCTAAGTTGATGTCCACCTAGCCAACCACTTGCTCTAGTGAAGGGTTTTTAACTACGGGAAGCTATGTGGATGTCCACTTGGATGACCACATGGCAAGGTAAACGACCAATTGATCGTCCATTTCTATCTTTTAGTCTTCAACTGCTAGTAAATAAATGACCAAGTGGACATCTAATTCTGGGAAACTTATTTCTAATGACTAATTTGACCATTAGCTCTCATATAAGGTTCTATACTTTGTTTATAAATGAGAGAAAAGTTCCAAACTATTATTCAATCATCTCTTGAGCCTTAGGAACATATTTTGAGTGTATTGAGTTTAAACTTACATTTCATTCTTAGTGCATCTAATCAATTTTAGTTTTTTTGTATCCTTGAGTAAAAATTTATAAATTAGGAATTTGCATTAAACCTAATGAAGTGAGCGCAAGTGTAAGGTATCACTCGAGGAAAGAAATTTAAACGTTAGTTATCACTTATGAATTCTCTAGTTTAGTGTATTATTCACGAGTGACACATCTTACACTACTTTAATCATTACTTTTAAGTCTAGGTCAACATAAACCGGGGTAGAAGCTACTCTACTCTGCGACTTGACTCTGACACCTAATCTTGACCATTTCTTCTCTGCTGTGAGATCCATGAGCATGACCTGACGGGGCTGATCTCACCGTCCCTTTGGATCATCTATCCCAAAGAACACCCATCTGACGTGGTCGAAACTGGGGACGCTCATTCGACTAGTGCTCACCCCAGACGTGACGGTACTGCTTGAGCTTGACATTGAGATCAGGCCATCGTTATCACTGGTGGTGGCACCTCCACGTGTCACAATAATTGGGCTCGGTTGTGAGCCGTCCGGTTTGATTCCAACCTGACTAATGTACACCTCATCCCCACTGTTGATTTGGGAGTTCCTTGCCGCCGTCTTCTGGAGCTGCAGTCCAAACTCAAGGGCCCACACCACATCGCTCATTGGTGCTCGTTCGATTCCCTTGTCATGCATGCAGCTATCAGCGATCTCCCCAAACTTTTTCAAACATCTGGCGCAACCTCGTCCCTTAGATTTTGGTCCATGATCCGATCTGGGGCTCCTTTCCGATAAGATCTCCGACCCCACTCTGCTAAACTCACTTGCTTTTCTGGAGCGTCAAGAGTCACCGTCGACCTCGCGCATAACACTTCAAACAGCACCACTCCGAACCAGTACACGTCAGACTTCTCCGTCAACTGTCGCAACCGGGAAATACTCTGGATCCACGCACCAGAAACTGCCCTTCACTGCTGTGCTGAAGTGGGTCTGGGTCATACTCGTGGGGCCTAATTTAGACAACCCGAAATCCGAAACCTTAGCCAACCATTTCTCATCTAACAGGATATTGGTGGATTTGACGTCCTGGTGAATGATTGTCTGCTTCGCGCCTGTGTGAAGGTAGTGTAATCCACGTGCCGCCTCAATGCAGACTTGAAGGTGTTGTTTCCATGGGAGTGGAGAGTTTTTTGTTTTATAAAGATGATCACGGAGAGTGCCACGAGCCATGTAATCGTACACAAGGATAATCTCTCATTCTTCATCACAGTAACCGATCAGAGACACGAGATGGATGTGACGGAGCTTGGACAGCATCTTGATTTCTGTTTGGAATTCGCGGGAACCTTGCCTTGATGATGGATTCAGCCGTTTTTTATAGACAATACCTAGCTGATCAACAAGAAAGAAACAAACTGGAGTCAGCTGCAACAAACCAAGATCAGCCGCAACAAACCGGGATCAGCTGCAACAAACTGAAGTCGGTTAAGAACGTCTTGAAGTAGGAAGTTAGTTAGTTAGGTTGTTGTAGATATAAATATAAAAACATCAGTGTACAAGCTATTATGATTATATTCTGATATACAATGAGAAATATTCGTTCTCTAAAAACCATTTTCTGAAACCCAGTTTCTAAAACTTTCATGGTATCAGAGCATTGGTATTTTCTTGACAAGACTTCTTCTTCTTCTTCTTCTTCTTCATATCAGTTTTCAGTTCTTCTTAGACCATCTCCATTTTATTCATGATGAGTTCAACAGAGTCCTCAGGGTTACCTTCGTCCACCGGAGCTACTCAAACGATGTAGATGCTGAATCATGCATTGCCGATCAAACTTGATAGAAATAATTACGTTCTTTGGAGAACACAAATGGAGAACGTTATCTTTGCCAATGGCTTTGAAGATCATATAGAAGGTCTGAAAATTTGTCCACCTTAGAAAACAAGTTCTGGAGAAACAAACCCAGATTTTATTTTGTAGCGACGATTTGATCGCATGATCCTTAGTTGGATCTACTCCTCACTCACTCCTGAAATTATGGGCCAGATAGTTGGCTATCAATCCTCTCATGCAGCCTGGTTTGCTTTAGAACGAATCTTTTCGGCTTCTTCAAGGGTTAGGGTGATGCAACTACGCCTAGAGTTCCAAACCACAAGGAAAGGATCATTGACAATGATGGAATATATTCTTAAACTGAAGAGTTTGGCAGATAATTTGGCGGCCATTGGAGAACCTGTGACTGATAGAGATCAGATCCTCCAACTTCTTGGAGGTCTTGGGGCAGACTACAACTCCATAGTAGCCTCTCTTACAGCACGTGAAGATGAGATGTCTCTCCACTCTGTACACAGCATTTTACTCACCCATGAACAACGGCTTAGCTTTCAGAATTCAGTTGCAAAAGATAACATCATCTCTGCCAATCTTGCTACACCACAATATACACATTTTAACAATAAAAGATCGTTCAACACAAATCCCTCTGGTCAACATAGGTAGTCTGGATTCAACACAAGAAGAGGTACAAATGGTGGGCGCTCACAATCATCTCAACATCGACCACAGTGCCAGCTTTGTGGCAAGTTTGGCCACACCATGGTTCGCTGCTATCACAGATTTGATATTAACTTCAAGGCAACAACCCTAATATGGACACTAGTCAAACTAATAAACCAAATGCCAAGAATCAAGTGCAGGCTATGATAGCATCTCCTTCTACTATATCTGATGAAGCATGGTTTTTTGACACTGGTGCTACACATCACCTATCACAAAGTGTTGATCTACTCTCAGATGTACAGCCATACATGGGTAATGACAAGGTGATCGTTGGGAATGGTAAGCACCTTCGTATTTTACATACAAGCACTACTTTCTTTCCTTCCTCTTCTAAAACCTTTCAACTAAGAAAAGTACTTCACGTTCCTGATATTGCTACTAATCTCATTAGTGTCTCACAGTTTTGTGCCGATAATAATACTTTCTTTGAGTTTCATCCTCGATTCTTTTTTTTCAAAGATCAGGTCACCAAGAAGATACTTCTTCAAGGAAATCTTGAACATGGCTTATATAGATTCCCTGCCAGATTTGTGCCTTCACCTATAGCTTTTGTTTCTTCCAGTTATGACAGGTCTTCCAATCATTCTTTAACAACCACAACTACACTTTGGCATTCTCGGCTTGGACACCCTGCTAATAATATCTTGAAACACATTCTTACATCTTGCAATATTTCACATAAATGCCATAAAAACAATGTTTGTTGTGCTTGTCAATTTGCAAAAAGTCATAAATTGCCTTTCAATGTTTCTATTTCTAGAGCTTCTCATCCTTTAGCTTTACTTCATGCTGATCTTTGGGGTCCTGCTTTCATTCCATCCACAACTGGTGCATGCTATTTCATTTTGTTTGTTGATGATTTCTCTCGTTTTTCTTGGATTTATCCATTACACAGCAAAGATCAAGCATTGTCTGTATTCATAAAGTTCAAAAGTCTACTTGAAAATTAGTTTAATTCTCGGATACAGTGTTTACGATCTGATAATGGTGGTGAATTTAAAGCCTTCTCTTCATATCTTGCTACACATGGAATTAAAAGCCAATTTTCTTGTCCATACACACCTGAACAGAATGGCCAAGCAGAGCGCAAACTACGACATATAGTTGAAACTGGTCTTGCTCTATTAGCCACCACATCCTTACCTTTCAAGTTTTGGCTATATGCATTTCATACAACTATTTTCCTTATAAATAGGCTACCTACTAAGGTTATCAATTATCAATCCCCCTTTCAAATTCTTTTTGGAAAATCACCAAATTATCACATCCTTAAAATTTTCGGTTGCTTATGCTACCCTTATATTCGACCATACAACAAAAATAAACTCTCCTATCGCTCTAGTCAATGCGTCTTCCTTGGATATAGTTCCGATCACAAAGGCTATATGTGTCTTGACCCTTTGTTAGGTCGTCTTTATGTTACTAGACATATTGTGTTTCATGAAACAATGTTCCCATTTCAGTCTACTCCGGATCAATCCTCATCTATAGTAACCGTGCCCACTCCAGCCCTTCTTCCTTGCTCATCTTCTCCAGTATCCTCACTACCTTCCCATACAACTCCTTCCACCTCAAGCCCACTGTTAACTAATATGCCTTCCTCCACTACTTCTTTACCAGACCTGATACAAGTTCCTTTTGCTGACATCTCCACCTCTGAACCTCACCTTATTAATCAGCATCCCATGGTCACACGTGCAAAAAATGGCATCAGCAAGAAGAAGGCCTACTTATCATCACACACTTCTGAACCTACTACATTCACATAGGCTGTTAAAGATCCAAATTGGGTTCTTGCCATGGAAAAAGAATTTTCTACTCTCCAAAGAAACAACACATGGCATCTTGTTCCACTGCCCTCCAATAGCAATATAATTGGCTGTAAATGGGTCTACAAACTCAAATATAAACCCGATGGAACAGTTGATCGCTATAAGGCTCGGTTAGTTGCACAAGGATTTACTCAAACTCTGGGTCTCGATTATTTTGAGACTTTTAGTCCAATTGTCAAGGCTTCTACTATCCGCATTATACTTGCAGTTGCACTCTCATTTAACTAGTTAGTTCACCAACTTGATGTTCAAAATGCTTTTCTCCATGGAGATCTTGAAGAACATGTGTTCATGTATCAACCCCCGGGTTTTATCAATTCTCAGTTTCCTTCTCATGTTTGCAAGCTTAACAAGGCTTTATATGGCCTTAAGCAGGCCCCCCGAGCATGGTATACCAAACTCAGCACCTCACTTCTTAGCTGGGGATTTCAAGCTTCTCGAGCAGACAACTCGATGTTTATTCATCATTCAGCACAAGATATTCTTATTTTACTCATTTATGTAGACGACATACTAGTAATTGGCAGCAACTCAGCTCAGGTTTCCTCATTTATTACTCGGCTCAATTCTTCTTTTGCTCTTCGTGACCTGGGCTATGTCAATTATTTTCTGGGCATTAAAGTGGTTCATTATGGTACTATGTTTCATCTCAGTCAGCACAAGCACACACAAGACCTCTTAACTCGCACAACCATGTTAGACTCCAAGCCTACTACTACTCCGGGATTGTTAGGACAAACGCTATCTCATCTTGATGGTGAACCTCTCTCGGATGCCACCTTATATAGAAGCACGTTTGGTGCACTTTAATACCTTACCCTTATCAGACCGGACATTTCCTTTGCCGTTAATAAAACCTGTCAATTCATGGCTACACCCACTACTACTCACTGGCTTGCTGTGAAACGAATTTTGCGATATCTCAAGGGCACTTTATCCTATGGCATTCAAATGCAGCAGTCCACCTCATTGGATATTCATGGATATACTGATGCCGACTGAGCATCTTGTCCAGATGATAGAAGAAGCACCGGTGGCTATGGCATCTTCCTTGGTCCAAATTTAGTGTCATAGTCCTCTAACAAACAGAAGGTTGTGTCTCGCAGCAGTGCAGAATCTGAGTATCAAGCACTTGTGTCTGCTACTTCGGAGATTATTTGGATTCAATCTGTTCTATAGGAACTTTGTCTCTCTTCCTCCTCTCCACCCTTACTTTGGTGTGATAATAAAAGTGCAGCTCGCTTGGCTGCTAATCCTGTGTTCCATGCTAGGACCAAACACATTGAGATGGATCTTCACTTTATATGGGATCACGTTCTTCGTAAACAGCTCATCATTCAGTATCTTTCTTCCTCCGAACAGGTTGCTGACATTTTCACTAAACATATTTCAAGCTCCCAGTTCCTTAGTTTCAAAACGAAGCTCTCTGTTGTTCCATAATGAACCACTTCAATGCCCAGAAAATAATTGACATAGCCCAGGTCACGAAGAGCAAAAAAAGAATTGAGCCGAGTAATAAATGAGGAAACTTGAGCTGAGTTGCTGCCAGTTACTAGTATGTCATCTACATAAATGAGTAAAATAAGAACATCTTGTGCTGAATGATGAATAAACATCAAGTTGTCTGCTCGAGAAGCTTGAAATCCCCAACTAAGAAGTGAGGTGTTGAGTTTGGTATACCATGCTCGGGGGGCCTACTTAAGGCCATATAAAGCCTTGTTAAGCTTGCAAACATGAGAAGGAAACTGAGAATTGATAAAACCCGGGGGTTGATGCATGAACACATGTTCTTCAAGATCTCCATGGAGAAAAGCATTCTGAACATCAAGTTGGTGAACTGACCAATTAAATGAGAGTGCAACTACAAGTATAATGCGGATAGTAGAAGCCTTGACAATTGGACTAAAAGTCTCAAAATAATCGAGACCCAAAGTTTGAGTAAATCCTTGTGCAACTAACCGAGCCTTATAGCAATCAACTGTTCCATCGGGTTTATATTTGAGTTTGTAGACCCATTTACAGCCAATGATATTGTTATTGGAGGGTAGTGGAACAAGATGCCATGTGTTGTTTCTTTGGAGAGCAAAAAATTCTTTTTCCATGGCAAGAACCCAATTTGGAGCTTTAACAGCCTGTGTGAATGTAGTAGGTTCAGAAGTGTGTGATGATAAGTAGGCCTTCTTCTTGCTGATGCCATTCTTTGCACGTGTGACCATGGGATGCTGATTAATAAGGTGAGGTTCAGAGGTGGAGATGTCAGCAAAAGGAACTTGTATCAGGTCTGATAAAGAAGTAGTGGAGGAAGGCATATTAGTTAACAATGGGCTTGAGGTGGAAGGAGTTGTATGGGAAGGTAGTGAGGATACTGGAGAAGATGAGCAAGGAAGAAGGGCTGGAGTGGGTTACTATAGATGAGGATTGATCCGAAGTAGACTGAAATGGGAACACTGTTTCATGAAACACAACATGTCTAGTAACATAAAGACGACCTAACAAAGGGTCAAGACACATATAGCCTTTGTGATCGGAACTATATCCAAGGAAGACGCATTGACTGGAGCGATAAGAGAGTTTATTTTTGTTGTATGGTCGAATATAAGGGTAGCATAAGTAACCGAAAATTTTAAAGATGTGATAATTTGGTGATTTTCCAAAAAGAATTTGAAAGGGAGATTGATAATTGATAACCTTAGTAGGTAGCTGATTTATAAGGAAAATAGCTGTATGAAATGCATATAGCCAAAACTTGAAAGGCAAGGATGCAGTGGCTAATAGAGCAAGACCAATTTCAACTATATGTCGTAGTTTGCGCTCTGCTCGGCCATTCTGTTCAGGTGTGTATGGACAAGAAAATTGGCTTTTAATTCCATGTGTAGCAAGATATGAAGAGAAGGCTTTAAATTCACCACCATTATCAGACCATAAACACTATATCCGAGAATTAAACTAATTTTCAAGTAGACTATTGAACTTTATGAATACAAACAATGCTTGATCTTTGCTGTGTAATGGATAAATCTAAGAAAAACGAGAGAAATCATCAACAAACAAAATGAAATAGCATGCACCAGTTGTGGATGGAATGGAAGTAGGACCCCAAAGATCAGCATGAAGTAAAGCTAAAGGATGAGAAGCTCTGGAAACAGAAACATTGAAAGGCAATTTATGACTTTTTGCAAATTGACAAGCACAACAAACATTGTTTTTATGGCATTTATGTGAAATATTGCAAGAGGTAAGAATGTGTTTCAAGATATTATTAGCAGGGTGTCCAAGTCGAGAATGCCAAAGTGTAGTTGTGGTTGTTAAAGAATGATTGGAAGACCTGTCATAACTGGAAGAAACAAAAGCTGCAGGCGAAGGCACAAATCTGGCAGAGAATCTATATAAGCCATGTTCAAGATTTCCTTGAAGAAGTATCTTCTTGGTGAGCTGATCTTTGACAAAAAAGAACCGAGGATGAAACTCAAAGAAAGTATTATTATTGGCACAAAACTGTGAGACACTAATGAGATTAGTAGCAATATCAGGAACGTGAAGTACTTTTCTTAGTTGAAAGGTTTTAGAAGATGAAGGAAAGAAAGTAGTGCCTGTATGTAGAATACGAAGGTGCTTACCATTCCCAACGATCACCTTGTCATTACCCATGTATGCTATACATCTGAGAGTGGATCAACACTTTGTGATAGGTAATGTGTAGCACCAGTGTCAAAAAACCATGCTTCATCAGATATAGTAGAAGGAGATGTTATCATAGCCTGCACTTGATTCTTGGCATTTGGTTTATTTGTTTGACTAGTGTCCATATTAGGGTTGTTGCCTTGGAAGTTAATATCAAATTTGTGGTAGCAGCAAACCACGGTGTGGCCAAACTTGCCACAAATCTGGCACTGTGGTCGATGCCGAGATGATTGTGAGTGCCCACCATTTTTACCTCTTCTTGTGTTGAATCCAAACTGCCTATTTTGACCAGAGGGATTTGTGTTGAACGATCTTTTATTGTTAAAATGTTGATATTGTGGTGTAGCAAGATTGGCAGAGATGATGTTATTTTCTGCAACTGAATTCTGAAATCTAAGTCGTTGTTCATGGGTGAGTAGAATGCTGTGTACAGAGTGGAGAGACATCTCATCTTCACGTGCTGTAAGAGAGGCTACTATGGAGTTGTAGTCTACCCCAAGACCTCCAAGAAGTTGGAGGATCTGATCTCTATCAGTCACAGGTTCTCCAATGGCCGCCAAATTATCTGCCAAACTCTTCAGTTTAAGAATATATTCCATCATTGTCAATGATCCTTTCCTTGTGGTTTGGAACTCTAGGCGTAGTTGCATCACCCTAGCCCTTGAAGAAGCCGAAAAGATTTGTTCTAAAGCAAACCAGGCTGCATGAGAGGATTGATAGCCAACTATCTGGCCCATAATTTCAGGAGTGAGTGAGGAGTAGATCCAGCTAAGGATCATGTGATCGAATCGTCGCCACAAAATAAAATCTGGGTTTTTTTCTCCAAAACTTGTTTTCTGAGGTGGACAAATTTTTAGACCTTCTATATGATCTTCAAAGCCATTGGCAAAGATAACGTTCTCCATTTGTGTTCTCCAAAGAACGTAATTATTTCTATCAAGTTTGATCGGCAATGCATGATTCAGCATTTGCATCGTTTGAGTAGCTCCGGTGGACGAAGGTAACCCTGAGGACTCTGTTGAACTCATCATGAATAAAATGGAGATGGTCTAAGAAAAACTGAAAACTGATATGAAGAAGAAGAAGAAGAAGTCTTGTCAAGAAAATACCAATGCTCTGATACCATGAAAGTTTTAGAAACTGGGTTTCAGAAAATGGTTTTTAAAGAACGAATATTTCTCATTGTATATCATAATAGCTTGTACACTGATGTTTTTATATTTATATCTACAACAACCTAACTAACTAACTTCCTACTTCAAGACGTTCTTAACCGACTTCAGTTTGTTGTAGCTGATCCCGGTTTGTTGCGACTGATCTTAGTTTGTTGCAGCTGACTCCAGTTTGTTTCTTTCTTGTTGATCAGCTAGGTATTGTCTATCACCAAGATGACTTTGCCCGACTGATGCCACCAACGTGTTTCACTCTCATCCGCGGTCAGAGAACCAAGAACCAGAGAAGAGAGAGTGCGACTACTCCGCCGACTGCAGCTACAATGACTGTTATCAGCACCAGTGGCACCCTATTGATGGGCTTTACCGGGGAGTTTGGGTGCTGTTCCGAGGGAGGAGGATTTAGGACCGGATCAAGATTGAGTCCTGCGAGACTACCGTCGGAATTATTTAACTTGAACATCTCTAATCCATTTAATATTGCGTTGGCATACTTGCCATCAGCATTAGGATGTAAATCGAGCCACAGGTCCTGCTTCCTTCGGCAGCCATCGGATAACAAAGAAACAACATAATCTTGATAAATTGGGTATCCTGTGCCACCACTCCTAGCGATGACGTCCATTTTTTTTTGAGCTGTCTGATTGTTAAGAAATATAGAAAAAACCCTTTCACCTAGACGGGTTACCTCCAATTGAAACTCGCAGAAATGAAGCGTAACAAGATAATAAAACCCAGAATCCACAGGGAAGAGCCAGGTCGAGTTGGTTCTCTTATTTATATCATCTTGTTCAGTCATGGTGTGTGAAGTGATGTACACTGTAGGGGGTGCAATATAAGGCGGTGTCCTCAGAGTGTATCGTATGGGGATATCCCAGTGGGGTGTCAACCCGAAATTTGCTCCGTATATGTAAGAGTCATCCTGACTCCAGGACCGAAACATTCCACTGTCTGCTTCCGCTGGGATATGATTGCCACCAACATTTAAACGATAAACAGTTTCAAGGGCTGTGTAGTCATCTATGTCAAATTGCCCAACCGAGGAAACCAATTCAAGGCCAAATTGTCCGTAGAGATGATTTGGCATGGAAACGACTTCAATACCATTAACGAAGGCCCAGGAGTTTGGGGATGGAGAGAAGGTTATATTGAGTATTTGGTTGTCCCACACGTTGATGGAAAATTCTTCAACAAGGAAGGTTACTCCGGACCCCATAGCAGCAACTGTAAGAGAAGCGCTGAAGTTGCTTAGGAGGGTGTACACCCCTGATGTGACGGAGAAAAAGAACTCGGATTCATTATGGCCAGAGTACGCAGTTGGGTAGAAGTAGAAGCGGACAAACTTGGGTCTGGCTGAAACAGGGAAGAATTATGTGAACGAGGAGTTAAAGATACGAGCGGTCATGTATGGAACTTGGTCGACCGAGGGGTCCTGCCGGAAAGCTTTGGATGCTGAGGATGAGTTTTAAACATCAGAAGTAATAGAGAATTTTGACCCTTGATCACCTTGCCAAGTTCTGCCATCAGGAGACATTGTGTTGATGGATGAGCCGCAGTCGAGGAGAATATTATCAGTGGGCCTATAAGGCGGAGACTCATCCCCGGCCATGGAGATTAGGAATTGAAGAAAGAAGGAAGAAAGATAGACAGCCAAGGTGAGCATGGGATTGATTTGATCCAAACTCATTAATTTAATGAAACCGAAGATAAAGGGATCAGCTGGGTCTCAGCCAGGTGTGGTTGCTGCTATTTCAGACGCTGTTGTACTACTGGTACTGGCAGTCTGACAGTAAAGATGGAAGGTGGAAGGATCAAAGCAACACAAGCGAACGCCGAGACCGTTCAGCTGGATCCGTAGTTGGGGCTGTGGTGGGGGTGGTGGACATAACCAATCTGCAACTGGTGACTCTGGCGACGGGAATTCATCTCCTTTCATGGATTTATCCCCTCACGTTGATTTTCCGTAAAGTACTGCAGTAGGGAAAAAAGGTATAAGAAACCCGCAAAAACGCGAGGAGGTAATATTTAAATATTTTAATTTAGAAGACTTTGTTAATAATGTTTTTAATAGAAATACTTTAAAGGTAGTTAATATTTAAATATAAAAATATCTTGGTAATATTTCTTTTCATAATATTGAATACAAATTTTTTCTAAAAATAAAACTAGTTGTCAGATGGAAATTTTATTTATTTTAGGATTAAGATACTAAAATTCTTCTTCTAAGAAATTTGACTTGAGCCTTGACTTGGGTTATACCTTGGCATGTCTTGGTTTAGGTTTAAACTTTGATATGTCTTAAGCATGGAATTTAGTATGTTGAGACGTTGGTGTGTAGTGGGTTAGGCTTGGGTTTTGATGTATCTTCAACTTGGACTTGAATCTTAGAGTGTCTTGGTCAAGTTTGGACCTTAGCTCACATTCATTGAGGGTACAACTATTTGATCCCTAATTAAAGACGTCTCAAATTTGATCTTTGAAACTTCAAACTTGATCTTCAAAGTTTCGAATTTGATCTTCAAATCTTTGAATCATCAAACTTGCTCTTCGAATTTTTGAAGGCTTTAAAGAACTTTTCAAGTCTTTGAGGGGAGTTTTCTCTAACTCTTTTCATGTGCGTGAGCTGTTGATTGTCTCATCCTTGGACACGGAGATGATGAGTTAGTGTCATTTAGATACCGATGTGATCATACTTCAGTCACCATCCTAGGGCATATTCCTCTATATGTATTTTATACATATAATCTTATATGAAAGTATTTTAATTTTGTAATATGCTTGCTATATATAATTTTAACATAGAATCTAGAAACTCTAAACTCCTACAACAAAAGTTGTAATAAATAATAATGAGACAACTCCTTATATGTTAACTAAAAACTATATTATAAATATATGGATAAATAAAAAAGTTCGAGCTATAAATCTTGTCAAATAAATGAATTGAGATAATAAGGATAGGACAAATACAATGGAATGAGATGGCAGGCACAGTTAAGGAAACTTTTATCCGACCACTTTTTGGTGCACTTTTATTATTCCTAATAAAGGTTCAGCCTTATCCATATATGAAATGTTTAAATAATAATTATAACTAATAAAATTTAAATAAATGAAGATTAAAAGTAGGAAATTTCATCCCTATAAGTATTATTCTCCAGTGAGATTTCTAAATCTTAAACGGAGTTCCACTTTGCATTCTACCTTTCAATATGAAAGATTCCTACTTTTTTTTTTTTTTTTTTCTGGCAAGAGATGATCTTTTAGTTCATCTTCTCTTAGACGATGCTTAAGAGTATGAACTAAAAAAATTCATTCACAATAAATAAAAATATAAAATAGATAAAAAAAAAAAATCCATCAAAATTCTAATAGCTATAAAATGCTATAAAGTTAAACTTTTGTGTATCTCTATCAAAGTATGGCTCTTGTGCAGCAGTCCAAAGTTGAGTTGTCCTTTGTATTTATACTAGTGAGGTGTTACAGATATCCTAAAGGTAGCAGACTTACTACCGTATCTTGCAGATCCCCCTATTTCTACTCAACTGTTATTGATTTGCATCAAAAGTCGACTGTTTACCATACATGTTTTCTCCATTACTATGTTAACTAACATTTGATGGCCTAACTTCTTAAATATATCACCAATTCTTATTGGATGATTGAACCACTAAAAATGTCTAATTATTTATATATTTATTGCACCATATATCACAATCAAATAGTATTAGTGTGATATTTTTCTTCCTCTCAAGAGAAACAAGAAAGTAGGCGTATGTGTTGAGCTATAAATAGAATAGGAGAATTATTTTCCTATTATGTTAGTTTCCTATTTCTATAAATAGATAAGTTTATGATTTAGAAATAAGTTAGTTTCCTATTATGTTTCTTGTTTTCTATTTCTTCTCTTGTAATCTCCTATATAAATTATATGTATAGTCAATCTAATATACAAAACTTATTATTTTTCATCTCGTATTTCGTGTCATGGTATCAGAGCTATAGGTTTTTAAGACCTAGGCATCATTCTGGCCTCCATAGCTGGATTTTTTTTTATTCACATGTTCTTTTACCAGCCTTCATTGCTGCTGATTTTTTTGTTTCGCGATCTGCCTTAATTCCAAGATATTAGGTTTTTTTTCATGAAAGATGTTAGAAAATTCAAGTACACCTTCACTCTCTTTTTGCATAAATACCTCACACAGGGTTTATGATGACTCTTGGATAATAGACTTCGGTGCCATAGACCCTATGACCTCCAAATCTCAACTTTTCCATACCTATGCCCCAAGCCCAAGTAACAAGAAAATTGCAGTGGCCAATGGCTCTTTAGCTACCGTTGCAGGTTTCGGAGACATATACATCACACCTACCCTTGTTCTTAAAAATGTTCTCCATATACCAAAATTGTCGGCTAACCTTGTTTCCATTCAAAAGCTTACCCATGATCTTAAATGTTATGCTATTTTTTCCCCTTCTTATTGTGTTCTTCATGAACAAGGCTCGGGGAGGAGGATTGGACTTGTTAAGGAAAGGAGCGATCTTTACCACCTTGAATCATCTCAGAAAACTAGTAATAATTTGTCGTTGTCTTTTCTTAGTTCATCAAATAAAGATACCATTTGGTTGTATCACTTACGTTTAGGTCATCCATCTTTTAGGGTTTTAAAGGTCATGTTTCCCTATTTGTTCCAAGGATTAGATATTTCTCAGTTTCATTGCGAAACTTGTGAATTGGCAAAACATACTCGTGTATCTTTTCCTATTAGTAATAAAAGAAGTTCTCATCCTTTTCATTTGATTCATAGTGACATATGGGGTCTTTCGACTATACCTAATGTTTCTGGGGCTTGTTGGTTTGTATCCTTAATTGATGACTGCACTCGGGTTATATGGATCTTTCTTCTTAAACAAAAATATGATGTTAGCATTGTTATACCTAATTTCCACTCAATGGTTCAAAACCAATTTGGGGTTTAAATAAAAAGTTTTAGGACAAACAATGCTAGAGATTACTTCAACCAGACTTTGTCACCCTATTTTCAATCACAGGGCATTGTCCATAACTCATCATGTGTTAACACACCCCAACAAAATGGGGTAGCCGAGAGGAAAAATGGGCATTTACTCAACACAACTCGAGCCTTACTCTTTCAAGGGAATGTTCCTAAGTCCTATTGGGAGGAAGCTGTTCTTACTGCCACATACATGATAAATATAATTCCCTCATGAGTGTTAGACAACAAAAGCCTCGTAGAGATACTTAAGAGTTTCTATCCACACTTCAGAACTTCTAATGGGCTCACTCCTAGGGTATTTGGGTGCACTGCATTTGTTCATGTCCACAGCCAACATAGAGACAAGCTAGACCCTCGAGCCATAAATGTGTCTTCCTTGGTTACTCATCCACTCAAAAATGAGACAAGTGTTACAATCCCTCAGCTAGAAAATTTTACATCTTTGCAGATGTCACCTTCAAAGAAAATAAACTTTTTTTTCCCTTTAGTCCTCTCTTCAGGGGGAGATTTCAATGATGGAAGATAGTCCTTATGAGTCCTTTGAACCTCTTGAACTTCCTCATGTCTCAACCCATGGTGATAAAAAACCTGAGTCATCCCAACCTGAGTCATTTGAGTCAATCACACCTAAGTCACCTAATTTTACCACTGAACCCGTGTCATCCCCTATTCCAGCCAGTGTCACTCACAATTTTCCACAGGTTTCTAAAGTGTATTCAAGGGAAAAGGCCATTCTAGAACAAAAACAGGTCCAAGAATCCAACTTAGACCTTGGGAATGAAATCACGGTAGGATCAGACCCACCTTTACATACACAACCTGGTGAAACTTCCACTGACTCAACAGACAATCTAGACCTAGACCTTCCCATTGCTGTCAGAAAATGCACTAGAGAATGCACTAACCAACCACTCTATCTACTATCACACTATCTGTTTCTTAAGCACCTATCAACAAGAATTTTATTATGAGTCTAAACACCACTATCATCCCTAATACTCTTTCTGAGGCATTGACAAAAAGGGAATGGAAGGATGCTATGAGAGAGGAGATGAGTGCATTAGAAAAGAATAAAACATGGGAGATTGTTGAAAGACCGAAAGGGAAAAACATTGTTGATTGCAAGTGGATTTTCACACTGAAATATAAGGCTGATGAATCTCTTGAGAGACATAAAGCAAGATTGGTAGCCAAAGGATACACTCAAACTTATGGAGTTGATTATCGTGAGACTTTTGCTCCAATTGCAAAAATGAATACTGTAAGAATCCTACTGTCACTGGCTCCCCCCACTACAATTGGAAACTCCTACAATATGGTGTTAAGAATGCATTTCTTCATGGTGATTTAGATGAAGAGATTTACATGAACATCCCATTGGGATTTGAGGGAAACACAGGTAACAAGGTGTGCAAGCTGAAAAAGACCCTTTATAGGCTAAAACAATCTCCTAGGGCTTGGTTTAGGAGATTTGCAAAAGTCATGAAAGAGTCTGGGTACAAACAAAGTCAAGGTGACCACACTTTTTCATTAAGCACTCGGCTTCAGGGGGAGTAACTGCTCTTCTAGTCTATGTTGGTGACATCATAGTGACTGGAAATGATGAGAGAGAAAAGCATGAATTGAAGTAGAGATTAGCAACAGAGTTTGAAATAAAGGAACTAGGGAAACGGAAGTACTTCCTCAATATTAAGGTGGCAAATTCCACCCAAGGGATTTTCATCTCTCAACAAAAGTATGTGACTGATTTATTGGCAGAAATAGGGAAGATTGGGTGTAAACCAGTTTCTACCCCAATGGATCCAAACCACAAGTTGGGAGAAGCGAAAGAAAAACTAGTGATGGATAAAAGAATATACCAGAGGCTGGTTGGTAGGCTCATATACCTTGCTCATACTCGGCCAGACATTGCCTACTCGGTGAGCGTGATTAGTCAATTCATGCATGATCCAAGAGAACCTCATCTTCAAGCTGCTTACGGGGTGCTGCATTACTTGAAAGGCAACCCCAGAAAAGGAATTTTGTTCAAGAAGAACAATACTTTTACTCTAGAAGTGTACATCGACGCCAACTATGCAAGTTCCCTAGTGGATCAAAAATTAACTACAGGGTATTGTACTTTTCTTTGAGGTAATCTGGTAACATGGAAAAGTAAAAAGCAGAATGTGGTAGCAAGGTCGTCTACAGAATCAGAGTTTAGGGTCATTGTTCAAGGGTTGTGTGAACTACTTTGGTTGAAGATTATTCTAGATGATTTGAGAATCAAGCGGGATGGTATGAAGCTCTATTATGACAACAAGTCAGCTATCAATATTGCTCATAACCCTATACAACACGATAGGACAAAACATATTGAGATTGATAGGCATTTCATCAAAGAAAAATTGGAGGAAGGAGTAGTGTGTATGTCCTATGTTCTATCAGAACATCAATTAGCTGATATCCTAACAAAAGGGCTAAACAGTTCAATGTTTCATCATCTTGTATTCAAGTTGGGAATGGAAGACATATATTCCTCAGCTTGAGGGGGAGTGTTGAGTTGTAAATAGAATAGGAGAATTATTTTCCTATTATATTAGTTTCCTATTTCTGTAAATAAATAATTTTATGATTTAGAAATAAGTTAGTTTCCTATTATGTTTCTTGTTTCTTGTTTTCTATTTCTTCTCTTATAATCTCTTATATAAACTATATGTATAGTCAATTTAATATATAGAACTTATTATTTTTAATCCCATATTTCGTGGCAGTATGTGACGAATGAGAAGTCCACCCTTTTTAATGTGAAAAAGAGAAGATGGAATCACAAAGTTAAACAAAGTGAATCAATAATTGAGCAGGTGGGCCAGCTTCAATATTTTTAATCTCATGACCGAGCAAAAGTTTGCTTTACCAAAAGTCCAGTCTTCCACCAGCGAGTGAGAACGAGGCATGCTTGGGTCGTAAAGCAGGCACGAGCCTCCAGCTTTAGACTCAAATCATTTGCTTTCTTTTAATATATCATCTACGCGCTGCTACCCTGTCTATCTCCAATATTTGCTTCCTTCCACCATAACTACTCTATTTGTCAGAGGATGTTGCAGAAATCGGATTCTTTATACCTTCCAACTGTTATAGTCAGTCTCTTGCATGGTCAGATGAACCTGAAACAAAGATACCTCTTTCGCCTCTCAATTCTCACCATTTACTGCTTCTCCTTCTTCTTTCATCATTGGACACTTGTCTCTGCCAGTAACGCCTCCGCCCCTTATACTCCCACGGATGATATACTTCTTAATACTGGCTCATCCGGCAACTCCACTGCCGACGATGGGCGGGCGTGGACCGGGGATAATGGCTCGAAATTTGCTCCGTTCCCACAATCTAAAGAAGCTATGTTGGCCGACCCGCGTTCCACAATTGGAGTCCCCTACTCCACAGCTAGAATCTCTCGTTCCCGTTTCACCTACACTTTCCCTGTCACAGATGGCCCCAAATTCGTAAGACTCTACTTCTGCCCAACTTCATATTCAGAGTTCGAAGAGTCAAAGGCCTTGTTTTCTGTGAGCTCAGGCCCATACACCCTCCTTGGCAACTTCAGCGGTTATCTTACAGCAGAGGGGCCCAACAATGCCAGCAGAGAATTCTGCATAAACGTTGAAAAGGAGGATCAAGTATTGCATGTAACCTTCACACCAAGTTCTTCACATGATTCCTATGCTTTTGTGAATGGAATTGAAATCTTCTCAATGCCCCCAAACCTCTATTGTGCGGTAGAAGATAGGGCAGTCCCGTATGTAGGCCAAACAAATAATTATTCGATTGAGAGCAGCACTGCACTTGAGACCGTGTATCGTTTAAACGTTGGGGGTCCTTCCATCAAAGCAACAGATGACTCCGGTTTGTTTAGGGTCTGGTCTATTGATGATGACTATGTCAAGGGTGACAGTGCTCGCAATTCGGCCCCCCCAGGTGTTAGAATCAACTACAAAGAAGATACACCTGCCTATGTTGCACCTGAAGAAGTCTACCTAACGTCCCGGTCAATGGGTCGTAACCGAGTGAAGAATAAGTCGAGCAATCTCACATGGATATTACCTGTTGATATGGGATTCATGTATCTGGTCAGGCTCCATTTCTGCGAAACCAGTCCGAAAATCGTCGATGTGAGTGATAGGCAATTCAATATTTATATAGATAGCCAGTGTCAAGAAGTTAACAACTTAACAAGTTGTTATTTAAGTAGTTAACAGGCTGGTTGTTGTAACTAATTAGAAAGTGGTTAATAACTGATTTTTAGATTCCTGTATATAAGAAACAGAGGACCTAACAGTGTGTATCTTTGCTGTAGCTCAATTTCAGTTTTTCATTTTTCTGGTTTTCTCTCAAACAGATGCTCTGCACATCTCGTTCTTATCTTCATATCTCTGAATTCTTTCTTGGTATCAGAGCCACAAACTAACATCTACAAATCCTTTTCCATGGCATCAGAAGGATCAGCTTCTTCCACGGATCATCCTAACTCCAGTTTTGCTCATCATACAATGCCATCATTGAATCAAGCATTCACGGTAAGACTCGATCAATCAAATTACTTACTGTGGCGAACTCAGATGCTAAACATCATCATTGCAAATGGTCTTGAAGAAATGATCCATGGCAAAATCCCTGCTCCTTCACGATTTCTTGGAGATTCAGAGAACATAAATCCAGAATACAGTATATGGCAACGTCAGAATCGCTTAGTTATGTGTTGGATCTATTCTTCTTTGACAGAAGGAGTGATGGCACAGATTATCGGCCTTGATACTGCATCAGAAATCTGGACTGCTCTAGAGAAAATTTTCTCAGCAGCTTCAAAGGCTCGTATCATGCAGCTTCGCTTCCAATTGCAGACAACAAAGAAAGGAGGATTGAGTATGATGGAATATCTACTCAAAATCAAGTCCATTGCAGATAACCTGCTGGCAATTGGAGAAAACATTACAGAGCAAGACCGAATTCTCTATTTACTTGCAGGACTCGGAGCAGAGTACAATTCGTTTGTCATTTCAGTTACCTCTGGGCATGAACCATTAAGCCTAGAAGAAATTCACAGCATGCTCTTGACTCATGAAAATCGATTGGAACAACAACACACAACAGAAGAAACAAATCTCCTGCAAGCAAATATTACAATAATGAACATTCAAGGACACAACAAAAAAAATCAAAAGTCTGGTCAATTCAAGACTCAAGGTAGAGGCAATCAGAATCAACAACAATTTAATCATCAGAACTTTGGTAGAGGCCGTGGGAGAGGCCACTATAACAACAATGGTGGAAATTTTGGACATGGTCCAGGAAGAGGTAGCTTTAACAACCATTCTTACTCATCTGGAAACTTCAATAATGTTTCTGGTGGCAGCAATGGAAAACCACAATGCCAAGTATGTGGTAAATATGGTCACATTGCAATTAATTGCTATCATAGATTTGATCAGACTTATCAACCAACAATGAACAATCATCTTGCTGCAATGGTTGCAACTCCGTCCACTATTGGAGATGAAAGCTGGTACATGGATACCGGAGCTACGCATCACCTAACTCCAAATCTCAACAATTTGAATTCACATACTCCATTTGCTGGTTCAGACAAAGTCATGGTTGGAAATGGTAATCATTTAAATATCTCAAATATTGGACACTCCACTATTTCTTCAGCTTCTTGGTCTTTAAATCTAAAAAATATTTTACATGTTCCACAACTTACAACCAATCTGATAAGTGTGAATAGGTTGTGTACTGACAATAATGTCACTGTGGAATTTTTTACTAATGGATTTGTGGTGAAGGATCAAGCTTCGAAGAAGGCTCTTCTCTAAGGCAACCTTAACTATGGCTTATACAAACTGTCGTCTTCAGCACCTAGTAGAAGATATCAAGATCCTGATGATAATAAACTTGCTGGAAGAACAAGCTTGACAACTGAGGTCCCATGTATGTCATCTACATTACAACTTCCCAATAAGGCAGATCTATGGCATTTCAGGTTAGGCCATCCTGCACGTAAAATAGTCAATAAAGTTCTGAGTGCTTGTAGCTTGCCCCCAGAACATTGGACAGGTGTTTGTGAACCTTGTCAAATGGCAAAGAGCCATCGCCTACCTTTTACTTTGTCTGAATCCAGAGCATCTCAGCCTTTTGCTCTTGTACATTCTGATCTATGGGGTCCTGCCCCTGTTGTTGGTACTAATGGTGCAAGATACTTTGTGCTCTTTGTGGATGATCATACAAGATTTTCTTGGTTGTATCTACTAGCTTCTAAAGATCAAGCTATCTCTGCCTTTTTGCAATTTAAAGTGATGATTGAGACTCAATTTGATACTAAAGTTAGAATGCTTCAAACTGATTGGGGAGGAGAGTTTCAAGCCTTTACTAATACTTTGTGTAAGTTTGGGATTCTGCATAGAGTATCTTGTCCATCCACTTCTCAACAAAATGGCCGTGTGGAGAGAAAACATAGACATGTGGTTGAAGTAGGCCTTTCCTTGCTTGCTCATGCTTCTATTCCTCTTAAATATTGGCCTTTTGCCTTCCAATCTGCTTTATATTTGATTAATAGACTTCCTTCCTCTGTGCTGAACTTTTCTTCTCCATATAAGACTCTTTACCATTGTCTACCAAATTATTCTTTTCTTCGTGTCTATGGTTGCACTTGTTATCCTTTTCTCCGCCCTTTTAATCGCCATAAATTTGCATATCGATCAGTTAAATGCACCTTTATTGGCTACAGCTCTAAGCATAAAGGATATCTCTGTTTAAACATGTCCAATGGAAAAATACATATATCACGACATGTTATTTTTTATGAACTAGATTTCCCGTTTGCTAAGCCCTCTACAGTTCAGCCTCCTTGTCGTGTTTCCCCCACTCATTGTGCCATTCCTTTAGCAGTACCAATCACTCCAATATCTTCCCTCTTGCCTTCCTCATCCAGTCCATCTTCAGAGTTGGTTCCAATCTCTAATACTAGTGTGTCAATTTCCTCTTCTGAGGTTGCACCTATTCCAACAGCTCAACCTTCTTCCTCTCATGTTCCTTCTCCTTGTCATCCCATGACAACGCGTGCCAAAAATGGCATCTTCAAGCCTAAGATATTTCTGTCTCCTACTGAGACTATTTTTCATCCACTTTGTGAACCGAATTCTTTCAAGGAAGCTGTTAAAGTTCCTGAATGGCAGCAAGCTATGCACCTTGAATTTGAAGCTCTCATGAGCAATAAAACATGGGTCTTGGTCCCTCCTCCACCTAATCAGAATATTATTGGATGTCGCTGGGTTTATAAATTGAAGTATAAACTTAATGGAATTGTTGAACGCTATAAAACACGTTTGGTGGCGAAAGGATTTCATCAAACTCCTGGTTTTGATTACTTTGAAACCTTCAGTCCCGTGGTTAAACCCACTACTATTCGTGTGGTTCTCTCTTTGGCATTAAGTAAAAACTGGTCTATCAGACAACTTGATGTTCATAATGCATTCCTTAATGGTGATTTATCTGAGCAAGTTTTTATGACACAGCCCCCAGGCTTTGTGGATCCCTCTAAGCCCAACTTCGTTTGTAAACTTACCAAGGCATTGTATGGTTTGAAGCAAGCTCCACGTGCTTGGTTCACCAAACTCAGCTCCGCCTTAGTTAAATGGGGTTTTTCCATGTCACAAGCAGATACATCAATGTTTGTTTACTGTAACAATTCTGCCATGCTTGTTGTCTTGGTTTATGTTGATGATATTATTGTCACTGGCTCAAGTTCCTTGCTCATTGAACAACTTATATCCTCCTTAAACTCTTGCTTTGCTCTCAAGGATCTTGGTCCTCTCAACTTTTTTCTTGGAATAGAGGTGCTCAATTCTGGATCTTCTTTGCATTTAAGTCAAGCTAAATATATCTGTGATCTTCTTCAACGTGCTGGTTTGTCTGAATCAAAGTCCATGGCTTCCCCAATGGCTGCTGGTCCTGTTCTCTCCATAGCTGATGGTACCAGATTAGAAGATCCCACCTTGTACCGGAGTCTTGTGGGTGCCCTACAGTATTGCACAATTACTAGACCAGACATTGCTTATACTGTTAATAAGCTTTGCCAATTTATGCATGCTCCAACCTCTACTCATCTTCAAGCCGTGAAACGCGTCCTTTGTTATCTCAAAGGTTCATTATTTTATGGGCTTTCCTTCCAACCATCTTCCTCCCTTGATCTTATTGCCTATACAGATGCGGATTGGGCATCTTGCCCTGATGATAGACGTAGCACGAGTGGCTACTGCATATTTTTTGGAGGCAATCTGGTCTCTTGGTCAGCCTCTAAACAAAAGGTGGTTTCTCGCTCCAGTACTGAATCCGAATATAGAGGCTTGGCTAACGCAGCAGCTGAACTCACTTGGATCCAGTCCCTGCTTAAAGAACTCTTTGTTCCCCTGTTTCAGCCTCCTGTTCTTTATTGTGATAATCTCAGCACTACTTATTTAGCTACAAATCCTATCCTTCATTCTCGGGCTAAACATGTGGAAATTGATTATCATTTTGTTCGTGAACGAGTCTTGCAAAAAACTCTTGATGTTCGATTTCTCCCATCTGAAGATCAAGTTGCTGATATCTTGACCAAAGCTCTTTCAACTCAACGTTTTCTTCATCTCCGAAGCAAGCTCACAGTCCTTTCTCGCCCTGTGTGCTTGAGGGGGGATGTCAAGAAGTTAACAACTTAACAAGTTGTTATTTAAGTAGTTAACAGGCTGGTTGTTGTAACTAATTAGAAAGTGGTTAATAACTGATTTTTAGATTCCTGTATATAAGAAACAGAGGACCTAACAGTGTGTATCTTTGCTGTAGCTCAATTTCAGTTTTTCATTTTTCTGGTTTTCTCTCAAACAGATGCTCTGCACATCTCGTTCTTATCTTCATATCTCTGAATTCTTTCTGCCAGATGGTCGTAAAGGCTTTTGATGTGGTTGCCTCGAGCAAAAGTAACGGCAATCCAGTGTACAGAGACTATGCTGTGAGGATTGAATCTGATGGAAGCAAACGTAAGTACAATCTCCCCATAGATCTGGGCACTAGCCCTGAGCACAGTAAGTATCCTGATGCGGTCTTAAATGGGATTGAAATATTTAAATTGAGCAAGACTGATGGCACTCTGGCTGGACAGAACCCTGAACCTCCAAATACTCAACCTTCCCTGCCAGCCACCAAGAAGTCTACAAATAAGAAAACAATGTTTATTGCCATTGGTGCGGCTGTCATGGTGGGTTTAGTATTGCTTTCACTACTACTTTACATCATATTCCGGCCACGAAGGAAGACCAGGTACTATAATTCTTATAGTAGAAAATCTTGGTGGTTGTGGTATTGGTGTTGGGGCCAAGGCAAATCAAAGTCTTCCCGAACCAAAGCCTCGTCACTGCCAGAGGAACTTTGCCTTCAGTTTCCACTGGCCAAGATTAAAGAAGCCACCAATAACTTCCATGAAAGCTGCATCATCGGCAAGGGAGGATTTGGCAATGTCTACAAAGGTAATATCAGTGATCTGGACAATGCCGTAGCAATCAAACGCTTAAATTCCATGTCAAGACAGGGAGCCCATGAGTTCAAAACGGAGATAGAGATGCTTTCTAGTCTCCGCCACGGCCACCTTGTCTCCCTGATCGGCTACTGCAATGAAGGACGTGAAATGATCCTCGTGTATGAATTCATGAACAAGGGGACCCTCCGTGACCATATCTATGAAACTAACAACGACCCTTTATCATGGAGGCAAAGGCTCAAAATCTGCATTGATGCAGCCCGTGGACTGGACTATCTTCACACAGGCGCACCACAGAAGGTGATTCACCGCGACGTGAAGACCACCAACATTCTCTTGGATGACAAATGGATAGCTAAGGTTTCGGACTTCGGATTGTCCAAAATTGGACCAACTAGCATGCCCGTGGAAACGATGGTTAAGGGCACCATGGGCTACTTGGATCCGGAATACTACAGGCGTCAACAACTAACAGAGAAATGTGATGTCTACTCATTTGGTGTGGTTTTGCTAGAAGTACTGTGTGCCCGGAAACCACTGAATCCGAGACTTGGCAAGGATGAAGCCAATCTAGCTCACTGGGCCAAATTTTGCATCCAGAAGAGGACATTTTATCAGATAATTGATCCCTATCTTATAGGCAAGATATCACCCGCGTGCCTGAAGAAATTCGTGGAGATTGCTATGAGCTGCGTGCAAGATCAGGGAACCGATAGGCCAACAATGGCAGATGTGGTTGACAATCTTGAGTTCGCATTGACGCTTCAGGGGAGTGCAGAAATAGCAGAGGGTACTATTGTTGATCCTGTCGCCCTCTACAGGGACGTATCCTTCAGTTCAGCAATCATAGGCACTTCCAACCACCTCGACAGTGGAGTTGCGGCAGATTCAGTCACCCAGTGGGGGTACCAGAACCGGAACTACAACGCAGATTCAGTCACCCAGTGGCTGTACCAGAGCCGGAACTACAACGCAGATTCAGTCACCCAGTGGCTGTACCAGAGCCGGAACTACAACGTCTGACTGTACGACATCTAAGGCCACCAATTCCTCTGGCGTATGATTTCTTTCCACTCAAATGGTTTGTAATTTTAAATCTACGCTCCCATGATTAGTCTAAAATATGTATAATATTATAAAAGCCCAATAATTTGGAGATAGTGTGCAAAATAAGGGGTTTGCAAGACATATGTAGGATGTTTATCATCAAATAGCCAACTTAGATGTACGTGGCATAAAAAAACAAGCATTAGTTTTGGTTTAGTTGATAATTCAGCTGCCCCTTTGGTCTATTTTAATTTGTTTCCTGTTGTATGTTTTCTAAGATTAAAAATTTCTATTATTATTTTGAGAACTTTTTCTCATTGCTGATTAATTTGGTGGATGTTGCTTTGATATTATACTTGAAGGCATAGTTTTAATTAGGATTTTCTTTGAAATACATGTGAAGGAAGTCATTCCCCTTCCTTTAGATTCCTTGCTTACTATTCGTTTCTTTTTGGAAATCAAGAGAGGTGTTAAATAAAAAATGAGTTTTCTTAATGTTACATAAGGAAACCAATTTCTTTTCCTCCATGAATCAAAGTTTGGACCAAAATGTCCTTACATAACAATATATTAATTATGTAAATTTGGACATTAATTAAAATCAAATTAGTGCAAATCTAGAAAATCAAAGGCAACTTAATAAGCAACATTTTTATATTAATTTTTATTTATATAAATATTAATAATCACTTATTAAGTTCAAATCTTGTTAAAAAGATCAAAAATATCATCTTCATAATAATTATTTTTAATCAATAAAAACTACTTTTAATACAAATTTCATATTAATAATCACTAATTTCAACTTCTTCTATTCCTTTTTATTATCATTATGATTTTTTTTCCTCGTATTCTTTTTCTTGTAAAATTTAATAAATATGTTATTAAAATCTTTAGAGCTAATAGTACACCCAAAACACCGGCTTTTGGCTTTTGGTAAACCCGTGCAAGAATCACATCTGTGCTCCAATGTTTCAAATTTCTTTGGCTATTGGTGAAGTTATACAAACATAAAATTTAATTTCCTATGTTCAAGTTTCATGGTCTTTGAACCCAGTCCTATTAATATTATCATGAACCAGCTATTAGAGAACGTCTAGAGCCGAGGGATCCTTAGTAGGAGTCACAACAGTTGATATACTAGGAGCCGAAGAACAGGAAGAAAATATTTGACCATACCAACTCCTAGCCTATCAATGAGAAAAACTAGTTTGACGAGGGCCTTGTCTTGTATTGCAATCCTCCTTCCCCCCACAACAACCCCCCCCCCCCCCCCCCCCAGATCAAGGACCGCGGAGTGGCTGAGAGGTGTAACCAACATGCTTAAGCCTAGAGGTCTTGTTAATCAGAGTTAACAACTGAAAGATTAGTAGCTCATGCTAAAAAAGCACCTCAAAGTAAAAAGGATACATTATTAGATATATTCTATGCTTTTTAGATGTGGAAAGACCTAATGAAAAATGATGGCGTCTCACCATGACACTAGAGAATATATATATAATATGCCAAAATTCTAATTTAATGTTTATGCTTTTCTAGCTAGCAAAGGTTTGGCTCTTTAAAATAGTTTTAGCTCCTTATTGGTGATCTCCAGTGATTTGTATACGGACAAAAAATTAATTATTTCTTTCATTCATAGTCTTGTACCAACCTCAGTAGGTATTCATAAAGAAATACTTGGACCAAAGAAGTCAAAATAATCTTGATTTTATAAAAGTAGCTTCCATTGTTTTGAATTCATAAATACAATCTCATAATGGACAAAACTATTTCTTATATTGTTTTTCTGGAAAGGTTCGATATGAGATTAAATATAACAAGGGTATTTTTGTCTATAAAAAAAGTCATTTTTTTCATCTCTTTAAAAAAAAAAAAAAAGTAAAAAACAAAGGGTTATTTTGAAAAAGTATCCCATTTAGAAACCTATTTCATTGCGGTTTTAGCCGAAGTGTGAAAATAGTATCCTAGTATGAAGAGTGGAATAAGGCAGCCTCATCACTGAATGAGAGAAAAGCCATAATCACCAGAGGGCCAAACCCACAAAAAGTTGTTCTTTCCCTACACCCTTCCCCGTCCATTAGCTTTTAATGTCCCTACTTTTCTTTTTCATTTATCCCTTTCTCTTCTACTTTATTCTTGCTAATTGCAGGCCCCCCTTCACCACAGGGAAGCACATCGAACTCTAATATAGCAGTAACAGGGTACTAAAATGTCTATAATCAGATTCAATTTATAGTCCAGTTAGGCATGATGCAATAATATTATCTGGACGATCTTGTGACATATATAATCAAGCATAAATAGCCTATGATGGGGCTATTAACGTCAGCTGGCCTTTATGCGAGTGTCATTCCATTATGTCACCACTGCTTTTTAATAAAGATCAAAGTAATTGGACCCACTCATAAAGTTAAAAGGATGATTTTTTTGCTTTGTCGGGTATGACTATCGTAACACTTGAATGGACAAAAGAGGGCTTCACTCTACCTATATACCTCCCCATATTGTATGAAGATTCGAATTTCCAATAGTTTTTCTGGCAAGGGTATGGCTCCCATTTGGGGGCCAGCTGTGAGCAATTATTGACCTGTGCCTCTGCATAGCATTTATGTTACCAACTTTCTCTTAGGTTATATTATCTTTATATAAACATTGAACAAGTAATAGGAGTACTTTGAAGTAAGATAAAAATATAATTTATTAATTTAATATATATATTTTTATTTTTTTATTTTTACATGTTTTCTCAATCTCTTGGGAACAAAAAATAACCTTAAACATGCATCTTCATAAGTTCTAATTAAATTATCCAAATGACTTAAATTAATTTAATTTTTGTTATTGGAATAAATGGATTTGAGACAAGTTTAAGATTTTTTTAAAAACTTAAGACAAGTTCGAGTTGAGTTTAGTTATTACCTTATCCTACTTCACCTATAATATATAAAATTAATTTAATTTAATTTTTATTTCCCTATTTTAAATATATATATATAAAATAAAAATACTTTTTAATAAAATAAATTATAAAAAATTATATTATTTTAATTATTTATAAAATATATTTACTTTAATGTAATTATTTAAAAAAAAAATAGAAAGTTTTAAAAAATAAATAAATAATAAACAAGATTAGACAAGATAGGTATAAAAATTCACATACTCACTTCACCTTGTTTAATATTTTAAATGAGATGGGGATAAAAAATATTTTAAATAATCGTGGTGGAATTAGGGATGAGTTCAACCTCTCAAATCCACGTGGTTGCCATACCTACCTTGAAGACATATAAGGAACATCTTTATTGTTATAACAATGAACCCAAACAACTAAAGGCAGCATTAGTTGATGATCAAATTGATTCAAATGCATTTGTTAGAGAATTGCTTTCAGTTTTTAACTCCACTTTCTCGAAAAATGCTCGACTTTTGTTGTGAAAGCTAGTGCTGCACCAGCTATTAATTCTAAAGAATGGGAAAGTGAAATTAAAAGCAAAAATGGGAGTTATAAAAGAATAATAGTGATCCAACTTATCTTGTGGATGAAATTAAAGATGAAATAATCGATTCACTACCTCCAAATATAATTATTGTGTCAAACAAAAAGTTCCATTACTTGGGATAGACTTCATTTGAAATCGATTCCTTTGTTTAGTAATTTGCCCTTATGTGTCATATTATTCCAACATGCATGAAGCTCATGTAAAAGATTAGAATCTTATATATTAATTTCGTAAAATCAATTGTTTGCCTTCACTTAAAACTTGGAATTATTCTAAAAACTGTATAATGATTACTTTGATATTGGTCCTAAAAAAGAATATCCCATATGCAAATCGGGCCGCTCCGCTCTTCTTCATGATCATTATACATATCATTTCTATTTAGTGGGTTTCAATTGCAGGTAAAGTGTGACAAAAAGGATAATAATGGGATGGGTTGGGTGTGATTCATCACATCCTAATCCTACTCCGATTATTTAAATAAGTTCTTCTCTCAAAAAAGAAACCCTTGAACAAGGTGGGTGAACTAGCATAGGTAGAGAAATTTCCTTAATTTATTTTTTAATATTTTTTTAAAATTTTAATTTCTGTTTAAAGTATGTATATTAAAATTAAATATAATTCATAAACAATAAATATAAAAAACAGTAACAAATTATTTTTATGATAAATATTTATTTATATTATATGTGTTAAAAAAGAAAATGAAAAAATTTAAATTAAAATATTTTTTATTTAATTATATACAATTGACTGACATGAGATAAAGTAATATTTGAACCCAACTTAGGTTTAAAAAAAAAAAAAAACACTTGAAACCTACCTATTAGACCCATTTAAACTTCCTAAACTCATCCTAGAAGGAAGACAAGTGGATGCATTTAAAAAATTGTCTTATTGTCATTCCTATAAGAGAGTAGTCACTTTAATTTGCCATATCCAATATCTGTATCATATTTTATTGTGTTAACATTTGATATTAAGAAATACATTACCGCTTTGGATAGAATGATTTAGTTATTGAAAACGTCACATTCACATTCACATTTCATTCCCTCCATTCAAGGAATGAAAATGCTTTGCCGTTTTCAGTATAAAAATGAATAGATTGAATCAAACGAAGTGAATCAATAATTGAGCAGGGGAGCCAGTCTTGATATAATTTTTAATCATCATGTGGCAAAAGTTTGCTTTACCAAAAGTTGCAGTCTTCCACCAGCGAGTGAGAATGAGGCATGCTCGGGTGGTAAAGCAGGCACGAATCTCCAGTCTTAGAGTCCAGTCATTTGCTTTTATTTAATGTATCATCCACCCGCTGCTACCCTATCGATCTCCACCAATATTTGCTTCCTTCCGCCATAGCTACTCTATTTGCCAGAGGATGTTGCAGAAATCGGATTCTTTATTCCTCTCTCAACTGTTGTAGTTAGTCTCTTGCGAGTTTTGGGTCAAAATGACCCATTTATTAAAAAAAAATATAAGATGTAGCCACTTTTTAAAATTTATGTTTAAAATGATCTTTTTGTTACCACATAGGTGTCATGTTATAAAAAAAATATTTTTTTTCATCATTTTTGTTAAAACCTCAGTTGTCAATTGAGACTTCATTTTTAAACTAAAACCGCAGTTGTCAATTAAGGTTTCATTTTTAAACAAAACCCTCAATTGGCAACTGATATTTCATTTTTTAACTGAAACCGCAGTTGTCAACTGAGACTTCATTTTTAAATTGAAGTCTCAATTGACAACTGAGACTTCACTTTTAAACTAAAGTCGCAGTTGTCAACTAAAGCTTTAGTTATTTTTTTTTTTTAATTTAAAATTTAATTAAAAATTATTAAATTATAATTTATGATTGAAATTTTAAAAATATACTTAAATGATAAAATATTTATATTTAAACTTAAGAATCTAGTATTACTTCAACAAACATAAATTGATAGATAAAAAATATTATAAATGAATATTTTATTTATTAATAAATTAATAATATTAAAATAATAAATTTATATAACATATAAATAATATATAAAATTGTATAATTTATTAATTTAAGATATTTAATTTGTTGTTTTTTAAGATATTAATTTATTTGTATTATAAAAAATTTATTTTTATCGAAATAATTATATACTTTTAAGTCGGAGTTGTTAAAAAAAAATTATAATTAACTGTTAAAAGTATACGATTATTTCGATAAAGATAAATTTGTTTTAATACAAATAAATTAATATCTTAAAAGATGAAAAATTAAATATAAATTTCAATAATAAATTATAATTTAATAATTTTTAATTAAATTTTAAATTTTTTAAAAAATTAACTAAAGCCTCAATTGACAACTACGGTTTTAGTTCAAAAATGAAACTTCAGTTGGCAACCGAAGTTTTAGTTCAAAAATGAAACTTCAGTTGGCAACTGAGGTTTCAGTTTAAAATTGAAGTCTCAATTAGTAACTGCGGTTTCAGTTCAAAAATAAAATCTCAGTTGTCAATTGCGGCTTTAGTTTAAAAATGAAACCTCAATTGACAACTGCGACTTCAGTTCAAAAATGTCTAACCATACCAACTCCTAACCTATGAATGAGAAAAACTAGCTTGATGAGGACCTTGCCTTGTATTGTGATCCTCCTTCTCCTTCTTCTCAGATCAAGGACCACGGAGTGGTTGAGAGGCGTAGCCAACACGCTTATGCCTAGAGGTCTTGTTAATCTGAGTTAACAACTGAAAGACTAGTAGCTCATGCTAAAAAAGCACCCCAAAGTTAAAAGGATACATTATTATATATGTTCTATGCTTTTTATATGTGGAAAGACCTAATGAAAAATGATGGCATCTCACCATGACACTTGATAATATAATATGCCAAGATTCCAATTTAATGTATATACTTTTTTAGCTAGCAAAGGTTTGGCTCTCTTCAATAGTTTTGGCTCCGTATTGGTGATCTCAGGTGATTTGTACACAAACAAAAATTAATTATTTCTTTTATTCATAGTTTTCTACCAACCTCAATAAGTATTTACAAAGAAATACTTGGACTAAAAAAGTTAAAATAATTTTGATTTTATTGAAAAAAAAATAGCTTCCATTGTTTTAAACTTATAAACATAATCTCAAAATGGAAAAGACTATTTCTTATATTATTTTTTGGAAAGGTTTGACGTGAGATTAAGTATAACGAATTGAAGTTTGAGGAGGGTATTTTTGTCTAAAAAAACGTCATTTTCCTCATCTATAGAAAAAGGGTTATTTTTTCAAATTAGAAATCATTTTGACTATTTTATTAAGTATCCCATTTATAAGCCTATTTCATTGCAGTTTAGGCAGTGCGAAAATTGTATCTCAGTATGAGAAGTGGAATAAGGCAACCTCATCACTGATTGAGAGAAAAGCCATAATCACCATAGAGGGCCAAGCTCAAAAAAAGTTATTCTTTTGCCACACTCTTCCCCGTCCATTAGCTTTCAATGTCCCCAGTTTTCTTTTTCATTTATTCCTTTCTCTTCTGCTAATTGAAGTTCCTTCTTCACCACAAGCGAGGCACATCGAACTCTAATATTACAGTAACAGGGCACTCAAATGATGTGGTTGCTGAGGGGCCAGGAGAGTCTTGTCACTCCATTTAGAGATGAGGCAACCATGGATAAAGCCTACGTCACAATAGGGAAAAAATCTAAGATAGTTTATAATTAGATTCAATTTATAGTCTAGTTAGGCATGATGCAATAATATCATCTGGACGATCTGGTCATGTACAGACATATATAATCAAGCATAAATAGCCTATGATGGGGCCATTAACGTCAGCTGGCCTTTATGCAAGTGTCATTCCATTATGTCACCACTGCTTTTTAATAAAGATCAAAGTAATTGGACCCACTCATAAAGTTAAAAGGATGATTTTTATGCTTTGTCGGGTATAACTATCGTAAGACTTGAATGGACGAAAGAGGGCTTCACTCTACCTATATACTTCTCCATCTTGTATGAAGATTCAAACTTCCTATAGTTTTACTGGTAAGGGTATGACTCCTCTTTGAGGGCTAGCTTTGAGCAATTATTGACCTGTGCGTCTGCATAGCATATATGTAAATGCAAAAAAAGGTTACCAATTTTTTCATATTTAATTTTATTATTGGAAAGTCAAATATAATTAAAATAAAAAAAAATTACATATACTAAATTATCTATAAATTTAAAGTAAGATAGACATATAATTTATTAATTTAAAATTTATTTTTATTTTTCTTATTTTTTTTTCTTTCTATTTTTTTTTTCTTTTACATTTTCTCTCAAACGGTTGAGAATAAACCATGGTATTAAATATGCATCTTCAAAAGCTCTAATTAAATCAAATTAATTTTTGTTATTGGAATAATTAGTTTGCCTATCAAATGTTTGAATAAAATAGTAAATCCCGATTTTGTTATATATTGATGTCTCTCCCCATATTTAGGACATTCAAATTTTAAATGATGATTGCTTTACCTTTACTAATTCAGTGTCCTAGTAGGGGATTTAACAAAGCGGTTACCCAACATTATTATAAGAAGAAAGGGTCCTCTTTTTAGGGGCAAGAAAAGTGACAAACTTAGACGGTATGTTTAGAATGTTAGAATATTAAATGTCAATAAACAATCAATTTCATTTCCTATTTATTTATATTACATATTAAAAATCAAATTTAAAAATTAAAAATCATTATAATAAAATAAAATTTCATTTTTATTAAACTTTTAATTTATCCCTTTCACGTCGATTCTCATCCATATATGTATGAACAAACCAATCCAGAATATAGTCAAGAAGATGAGAAAAGTAAAATCGAAAAGAAAAAAAAAAATGCCATGGATTTAATTTATAGAGTACAAGCTTGAGCAGTTTTCCTTTCAACCACACAGCTGGTTTCATGGATATTCATGTCTTGTGTTTAGAAATCATGCCTCCTCTTTCATTTTGTTCACTCTGGTTTTGTTTAATTGGTAAATTGTTTCCTTGGTCATGTCACTTACCAGGGTCAATTTTCCACCCTTTTAATCATATACCTATTATAATAGAACAAGTGAAACACGTACAATGATCTCAATCTTCAGTTATGCAATCTTCAAAAACCTACTAAGCAATCTTTAAAAATCTCCAATACTCCACCTCCCAAATAACCTTAAAGCCACAAACTATAACAAACACACCTCAAATCACCAAAAATCAAGCCGACCCACCTGAAAATCTCAAACAGAGAACACCAATTCACAAACCTTAACAAAGAAAAGATTTTTTATCAGAGACAAGGAACCCAAACAGAGCACCACTTGAAAATCTCCAAATGTACATCAAATTATAAATGGTGAAATCCAAGAAAAAAAGAAACCAACCCTAAAAGGCTTAATAAAAGATTCTTGATAACCAAACACTTACCTTCAACCATCCAAAGTTTCATTGGTGGTTAGAGACAAGTAACTTAAAAAACCTTTGTCTTAATATGGTAACACCGAGAGGGGGGTGAATGGGTGGACATTAAAAAATTTAAAACAAAAGTTGAATTTCTCAACTTAAAATAACTTATGAGAGGGGTATAAGCCAAATTAAAGTAATTGAATCATGTATGATAATAAGAATATCCAATGCAAACACAATCACACAAAAAACAAACAATTTTACCTGGAAAACCCTCATACTAATTATGGAGATAAAAAAACCATAGGATCTAAGATATTGAATATAATAATCCACTATATGTGATCAAGATACACAAATTTATCAAGCTGCTTATCCTAAAAATTTATTATCCAGTACTTATATCATGATCCATGTCTGTGACACAACACCTTTAATGCTTTAGCTAATTTGCCTCAGCCTTTAAGAGGATGTAGGTCCTTTTAACAACCCATTAGCCTATTTAATTGAGACTCATACCTCTCATGAAGTCTACTATGACATCTACTCTAAGTGTGTCCATACATTTTACGATAGGTGCATAGTAAGGGAGTGCTAGGAAAGGCTACTTGGTTAGGAGTTTCCTTCTTACCCCTAACAAAGATTGTGTCTCCACTAGTGGGAGTCTCAATTTTGTTAATATAGCCCAAACCTCTCTTATTTCCATGGGAATTACATTTATCAAGAATATCATTTAACACTTCAATCCCAAGGTGAAAGGCCTCATTGGAAGATAAAGATGATTTTTGACATTCAATCTCTCGAGTTAAAATATCATCTCTCAAAGAGAGATTGATATTCAAACTTAAGAAACTGAAATTTCTCAATGTGATTAATTTTTTCTTCACAAAGTAAATTAATCTCATATTTTTGTGAGTCAACAACATCATTAACTTTCAAGAATTTCTCAATCAAGCATTGATATTCAACAAAAATATTCTCAAGAAATCTATTATTCTATGCATCAATAAACTCATACTCACTATTGGTCTCATGCATAGATTCAATAAATGCAACAAAAGCTAAAAAAAATCATTCTATTCATATCTTTGATCCTTAGAAGTCATAGAGTCACCCTTATTAGAGTTAACGTCACACCAAGTAACCTGCATAGATTTTTTAATATCCTCGGGACTAGGACAATTAGTAAAAACATGTCCCAAACATCCACAGTTAAAGCACTCAACCTCTTTCTCTTTAAAATATCTTTTCATTTTCTTTAGAGGATTTGCCAAATCTTTTTCCCTTTCTTGAGTCTTGTTTTCTATTAGACATTTTCTAAAATCTTAAGGCCTCATTAACACGTTTAGATATATGAAAAATTCGTCTCTATTTGCATTTTCAAAATTTTTGGTTTTTTTTTCCTTCATTCTTAGAAGCCTTAAAAGCTAACTCTTTAGGCTTTTGAGAATATGGAAGTGTCATTTCATAGGTTTGTCAAAAGCTAACAAGTTCTTCAAATCGAATAGAATCGACATCCTTGCTTTGCTCCATGGTTGTGACCTTAGGTCTAAACCTTTCAAGAAGGGATCTCAAAATCTTTTTAACAATTATAGACTTAAGGGTCCTCTCTCCTAAGTTAAAAGAAAAAAATTTACAATATCAATAAGCTTAGAATAAAATACATAGATAGGAATGACAACGAGGTGGGTTCGGGACGGGTCTCCCCCATCCCAACTCCGCCCCATTTATTCAAAACAAATCCCATCCCCGTCCCATTTAAAAAATTAAACGGGGCGGGGTGGGTATGATAAATTCTCATACCAGGCCCGCCCCGCCCCGTTTAACTTTTTTTTTTTTAAATTCATAATTGAAACCGTCGAGAGAAGGCTTACTTTCTAAATTGAACTGCGAATAATGAAGATCGAAACTGGCGGGATCCGTGGTCGGTAACGCTAGCAGCTGCCCTTCCTTCGCATACTACCGCAGTGCCGCTGCGATTAGATCTCCGACTGTTGAATCCGGCGACATCACAACCTGGACTAGCCCTAAACTCCTCTGAATGGTGACATTGAGCAGCAACTTGGTCAACCATGGCCCTCCCTTCGAAGACAGTCTAGAGACACTCCTACGAGCAGGTCTAGCAAGGTCTTCGGACGGCGAAGCTCTGCCTGTGGGGCCATAGTCATCAGAATATCGGAGTGGAACAACGACGATCTATGGGCCAGCTTCCCCTTTTGGTTCTTCTTTTCGTGTCCTTTCCAGTGAGTCTTGGAAGTGGAGAAGAGCTAATGCTCTTTGGTTTCCGGCGACAGAAAGCTACCCATACCCAGAACGATGGAAGAGTGAATAAAAGAAACATTAAAGGGAAAAAGTGTGTTCGGACGAGGAATCAAGGAATACCCACGCTAGATTAATTTTATGTATAACCGGGGCGGGGTGGGGCAATACCTGAACCCGCCCCGAACCTGCCCCGGGTTTTTTAAACCATTCCCAAACCCATCCTAAACCCGTTTATTAAAATTTAACCCCATCCCATTAGGGGTAGGGCGGGGCAGGTACCCGAGAAAACCCGCCCCATTCTCATCCCTATACATAGAAGATATGATCCTCTTACATCCTTATGCTCTCAAATTTGGAGGTTAACATTTGAATCTTAGACAATTTCATCGTTAAAGTACATTCATAAGTTATCTCAAGTATGTCCTTAGCTTCTTTAGCACATTTACATATGACAATCCTACAAAACTCGTTGGGACTAACTCCATTAAATATGTTGTAGAGAGCCCAAGCATTAGTCTCTACAAATTTATCCTACTCTTATTTAGGCTTTAATTCACTAGTTAATTTTTCAATAACATTTAATTTTAATGGGGGTCCCCATCCAAATTCCACTACATTCCAAACCCTTTCTCTTTGTATTTTTAGGAAAAAAAATCATCCAGCTATCTAGTGGGAATAGTTATCCCCATTAAAAAATAATGGACTATTAATGGAACATCCCACTTTTGGTTGTTTCAAACTAGACTTCCAGAATTGAGAAAAAAATTGATTTTTATTAAAAGCATGCTTTGATACCAATTGAAAATTTTTTGTCTCGGTTAGGTAACCCCTAAAAGGGGTTGAATGGGTAGAAATTAAAATTTTAAAACAAAAGTTGAATTTCTTAACCCAAAATAATCTCTAAGAGGAATCTAGGCCAATTGAAAGTAATTAAATTATGATTGATAATAAGAATATCCCATTCAAACACAATCACACAAGAGACAAACAATTTTACATAGAAAACCCTCATATTAATTGTGGAGATAAAAAAATCATGAGGTCTAAGACCTCTAATATGATAATCCACTATATGAAATCAAGATACATAAATTTATCTAGTTGCTTATCCTAAAGACTTACTCTTCAATACTTATATTATGATCCATGTCCATAACATCGCACCTCCAATGTTGTAGTGGATTCGCCTTAACCTTTGAATGGATGCAGGTCCTTTTAACAACATAGAATACAATCGATGAATTCTCGAGAGAGTTTGGGAATGATAGGGTAAGTTATAGTTGATTCTCTCAAAGCATCCATCCTTGGAAAACATTTAGGTAAGGCATATATAAGAGAAAACCTAGTGGACTTATAATCAATTTAGAAATCATATTTTACTGAAAACAATTTTAGAAACTTAAGAATTTTAAAAAGATTTGGAAATATTTCATATTTTAAATTCAAAAACATTTGAAAAAATTTTCTTCTTTAAAATTCTTAATTTAAATTCTTTTTCAAATCTCTTTTCCAAATTCCTTAAAAGATTTGGAAATATTCCATTTTTTTTAAATTCTCAATTTAAAATGTCTTTTCAAATTATTTTTATTATTTGAAAAGATTTTTCTTTTAAATTCTCAATTTAAAATTATTTCTAAATTAATTAAGACATTCTAGCTTAATTTTAAAACTTCTAACCCAACCCTACATTATTAGGAAAAAAAAAAACTAACTTGCCTCTACTAAAACCTTTTTAGATTTATTTGTAATAGTCTAATTGACTAAACGATAACCTCAAATTTTCAATGAAGAATAAGTCATTGTCTAAAAAGGTCCTATGTCACAAGGAAAAGGAATAAAATTGTCAACAAAAAAAAACAAAATATAATGTCCTAACATAACCCTCTTTCAAAAATCATTTGATTTGCTTAGAGCTCATCCATGGCAAATCTTGGCTTGTATCGAGTTTAGTTTGTTAAGAGGAAATGAGATGAGATGAGATTTTTAAATCCTTGTATAAGAATATCCCATGTTAATGCATGAGATTTTTAAATCCCTCAAAGAAATGATTAAAAATTAACTTTAGGTTAGTAATCCTTATTTATTTCCTATTCAGTCACAATCCAAACATGGGATTGGAATTTTAAATCCTATCCCCCCCTTCCCCCAATCTAATCTTACCAACCAAATATAATCAAAGTGAATAAATAGATAATTGATTGACACATTGAAAAGTGAAGCCAAATGTCTAAACCTTCAAAAATAGGGGAACTAAAAAAAAAAAAAAGACTAATTCAAACATATTCCATAAGGACATAAGAAAAGAAAAGATAATTTTGAATTTGGGGACAAAAATATCATGTCAATAACAAACCAAATTCATCTTTGAAATATAGAAGCATTATATCTTCTAAAACAAGGGAATCAAAACTTTTTTTCTTCGGGTGTTTTGAATTCCCAATAACACATGGAAAGTAAACAAAAACTCAGAATCTTCCACACGTCTAAGGTGTAACCGAAGTCTTAAGATTTCAAGTTTTATTTTTCTTTTTTTTTTCTTTTTTCCTTTGCTTCAATTTCTCAATAACCAAATAAAGCATGAAAACAATAAAATAAAATAAAAAATCACTCATAAACCGCATTAAAAAATTGAGTAAAAAATCAACTAAATGACTTCAAGAGCCTTTTATAAAAGATTTTCAAATAATCAAATCTGCGAACTCAATCAAAAAGCAGAGTTTTGAATTCAATTGGATTCATCAAATGAGTTCCATGGCCTAAATGATGATGATTAATGATGAAGAACCGGAGTTAAAGAGAAGTAAAGATGAGGGTTTGGCTATTGAGTTATTTAAAGATGATTTAGGGCTAACTTATACATGAGCCTTTTTGGTAGCAAGCTTGGGTTAGGTGACTATAATGGACCTATATCTGCAGGGAAAGGACATTTGTCCAAAACTACTGTATAATAACAGGACTTTAAGATTGCAACTATAGGACCATAAAAATAATATCTCCATCCCACTGTAAACCTTAGTAGGTAACTTTCCTGCATTCCACCAAGACCTTCATATGTGATCAAACTATGATTGCAATAGTACATTCTCTTTAGTTAAGGTGTTTTTTGGCCCCTACTAAAGCCTCACTACTACAAAAAAACTAAACAAGGACGCTTTTATCCTTGGCGTTTTTGAAAAAGCGTCATTATTTAATTAAATATACTAAAATGTTGACGCTTGTTTACTATGGCGCCTCTATAAACGTCATTGAACTGTAAAAGTTTAAAGATATTGGCGCTTATTTTAAGCATCATTGTATATAAATTTCAATAGGCGTCCTTGGCGCTAAAAGGCGCCATTTTCTTTCTTACATAGTATGTAATATATTTCCCATTACCTCCATATGATTCGCTGCACCCGCCAAAAGTCAAATTTAGCACCCCGACAAGCCTTAGAAGACCACTTGTGAGTATCAAAACCCTTCGAAGACCTAAACCCTCAGTGCGTAAAAAACCCTAAGCCTTCACTCTCGTTGAAAGCCCTAAGCCTTCTCTCTCGTTGAAAACCCTAAGCCTTCACTCTCGTTGAAAACCCTAAGCCTTCGCTCTCTCTATTGAAAAACCTTAACCTTTGGAAGAGTACTATATTTAGACTCCAATCTACAACTATTCTTAACCTGTCGGTAATGGAATCTCATAGATTTGAGTGGCAACGAAATCAAAAGTGAGGTGGGAGACAATTTTAGGGTGATATATCACATCGTGAAACAACGACGTGTAGTTGGTGAGTAGCCAAAGCTGTTTGGGGGTTTTCATTTTCAAGATCCTACTCCGATCTCCTTTGTGAAGCAGCCAGAAAATGTGAAGGTATTTGTTCTTAGACCAACTCGAATCTGATCTACATCTGGTTAGGAAGATTTATTTTGGGGATCAATGTACGTAGTTCGAATCAAAGGACCATCTAGATAGAGGAGTCCGTGGGTTGGAAGAAAATGAAGCTTTATGGAGATGATAGTCACTAGAGGTAGCACAGGCATGGAAATTAGAAATCTTATTGTGAAAGGTAAAAAGTTTTAGCAAAAGTAAATTTTTTTAGCAAAAGTGAAAATTTTTAATTGGAAAGATTTCAGAAATTGGGACTCCGTAGATTGTGAATTTGTGACTTGAAGGGTTGGCTGTTTGGAATGACTTTTTGCATTTTTGTGGAAACAAAGCTGCAAATTTTCATATTTTTATGGATGAATAATCCTCTGCATGTATTTGTTAAACATATTTTTATGGATGAAATAGCATTATGTCATATTTAAGAATCTTAACTGTTTCTCTCTCACTTTCTCCCACTTTCGGTCTTACCTTCTCCAGAAAATGAAATTCAGATTTTGCTATCTTTCAAGAATCTGATAACTTGGAGGTTGTTGATTTCACATTCAGCAATTTCTTGGTCTTTTTGGTCACCAATCCGGTAAAATTCTACTAACCCTTTTCTTTCTTCCTTTCTTTCTGTAGAGATCCATTTCAAGGTCATCTGCTTTGTTTCGTATATAAGATTCATAACTGTTTCTCTCTCACTTTCTCACTTTCTCCAGAAAATTAAATTCAAGTTTGGTAACTTTCAAGAATCTGATAACTTGGGTGTCGTTGATTTCACATTCAGCAATTTGTTTTCAGTCTTGTTCATCATCAATCAGGAACAAATATATTATCTAGTCCTTTCTTACTTTTTCCTGATATCTCAACACATCCATAACTGTTTCGCTCTCAGTTTCTTGGTCAAGAATCTGAAACTCAATTTCACTTGGAAGTTGTTAATTTCCTTTTTCTAATCAGCTTACCTTTTGAGGTGGAAGTTGCTGCTTTCTGATTAATCCAACATGTATGCTAATTACAGGTACATTCCCTTATGTTATCTTTTCTCATCTTTTCTACAATATTTTTATTCTTTCTCTTAAACTTATTTCTAAATGCATGGGTTAAGGAGAGTGATAGTTCCGGCAACACCAAAACCTGCCACGCCAACTTCGGAACCAACCACACCAACACAGGGCCCAACTCCAACACAAGATCTCTTTCTTCACTGCAATCACTGCTCTCGACCCTTTATTCACGGGCAAAATGTTCGATTATATCAGAAATTAATTGGAGTATTTTATGTATCACCATTTTCTTGTATATTTGTTTGATGAATGTTCTCCTTGTAGGGTGTTGTTGTGAAAGTTGGGGATCCCAATACTAGATATTATGTGTATCTCTTGGATTCTTTGAATAACACCTATTTAATATGCAAATTTTCATATTTTTATGGATGAACCTTGCAGGATTTGAAAATGCATCAAATTTTTGTCATCACTATAGTGGCAATTCCTACTTGTATCATGATTCTTGACTTGAATTCCCAAGTTTCCAACTTAGTTGGGGGTGTGGCAGTTCTGTTGCTGATATATCTTCTATGTCAATAAGTAAAAGGGATGTTTGGTAAGTCTTGTATGGTATACGATGGAGCCTTTTTTATTGGTAAATTCACATGTTGTTTTTCCCATTGAACTGCTGTTTTTCTCTCTTTATTTTTTTAAAGCTAATTTTGGTTGCAATTTTGTGCATAGCATCTGGAACAGAGCCTCCTTGAGAGTTATTCATCTAGTTGAAGGCTTCCCTTTGTGGTATTGCTACTTTATGCTTGCTAGAAATATTTAATCATCAATTAACTATCTGAATAGTTTCACTTATTAATGTCATTAAAAATATGATTCTCTTTCTTGTGTTTATCTATTCTAAGTAGAAGATTTTCCAGCATTAACCTTTGCTCTGTGCTAAAAGAATGCCATTCAACCATACTAATGAAACTATCTAGAAATTAGGAATTAATTATTCATATAAAAACTGAAACAACTGTTCTTTGAATTAGGTGGCAAGAAAAAAAAAAAGAACACAATTGCAATGCTTTCTTAAAGAGGAAAACATAAGCTAGGTGTTCCAGAATGTGACAAAAATCACAAAGTAAATTTCCCATTTCAATGTTGATTCCCAACACCTCAAAAATGCATAAAATAGGAAACATAATGGAATTATTTCTAATTTTCTTTTACTTGTTCTTTATCTAGTCTCTTATGGATGGATTTCTTTAGATATATGAGATTTGGGATTAAGAGATAGGTTGGAGCCCTATTTAAGTTTCAGTTTTTTGAGAAACTATCACAATTTGGAGATCTACAACCATTTTTTCTTTACATTTTTCTTGTTAAACATTGCAATAATCAGTTTTGAATTTTGCCAAAAGGCCTATAATTGATGTGAATGTTTATTAGAATGTGTGGTGTTGTTGAGATTGCTTCTATTCTCTTTATATATATATATATATATATATAAAATAGTTGGTATTTTTTCTATGGTGGTGAAGAAGCATAAGAATAAGGGGCTTGAATCATTTGTATCCTATAATAAATAGTTTGGACAAGAAAAAATAAGACAAATTAGTCGGACTATGCTGGTATTTGACCTTTAGGAAAACACTTCAATGAATCCCATTTATCAAGCCCAAGATGCAGATAAAAATTCTGGTATTTGACCCATAGCCTCATGATTCCAATGCATGGACCATGCTCTGATTAAACATTTATTGCCTTTGCCTCCTGTAGGTCTCAAGGTGTACGTAATAGGTTTTCTACTCCTTCAGTGAAGCTTATGAAGTTCTAAGACTGTTGTAGAAGGCTTGATCTCGAATTCAGGTGATGCACTCCCACTTCTCCAGTGTTAATGAAGATTATATCTGAAGTATAATATATGTGAGTGACCTTATTAGTATATATAGATGGAATCTTGTGATGTGTTACTTTATTGGTAGTGCTGATTTTTCTAATAGCAAACAATGGTTGATATAGTTATTTAAGAATTTTGATTTTCAATCCTGCAGCTTGATTCCTAGAAGGAAACAGAAATGTTAGAGCAAAGCTAGCAAGTCCATCACAATCTTTAGATCATTCTTGCGAACACCGATGCAAAGAGGCTTTGTGGATTTCATTTTGTAGATCATATCCACCAACTTGCCTATTTCCAAAGTACTATAATGAAATGAATTCTAATAAGCCATAGCAAAGGGTTAAAATTTAATTGGGAAATCATATTATTTAATTTAGATATGCTCATTGAAATTTTGGCTTATTGCCATATGATGAACTTCTCTAGTGACCTTAATGAGCATCCAAGTCCAAGTCAATCTTCAAACCTTCTAGCTGCAACTTTTGTAACTTTTTGTGATTAGTTTTTTCATAGATAAATTACAAATTGAAATTCTCTATCATTCTTCATTCTCCCATTTTCTCGGATGAGCTACACAAGCACTACCTATTCTTTTTCTCTTAATAGACACTACATATCCTAAATTTCATTAGGAATTCTCCTTAATCTTCCTGTTTCAGAATTTTTGATCCAATGACATATACTTTCTACCCTACTCAAAAGGTCTTAGGCTCTCTTGCTACTATTGTGGCTGATTCTGAAAAGGAAGGGAAATCTAATCCAACGTACTATTTCTGTCTAAAATGCATTTCATCCAAAACCAATAATCAGAAATCTCACCTGGTTGTTTACTTTGTTGCATTTTTTGTTAGATGCCATTAATGTAATTTTTCTTGCTTATAAAATAAAATAAAATTGCGAGCCACCTACCTCTCTCAAATTCTTTATTTCTAGAATTGTTATACTCCTTCACAACTAGGGCATCATCAAGAGTTTTTTATGCCTTCACAAACATTATTTTGAGATTCTAAGATCATCTCATCTATGACCCTTTTTAGCCTTTGAACAATTTTTCCATGAGTTTATAATGACCCCTTACCAAACTATATATATATATATATATCAACAAACTTTTATGCTTAGATTTAGTTCACAGAAAATTTGAATCAAGGATAAGGAGAAAAAAAACATGAAAATAAAAATAAAGAAGGGAAGAAAAATATAATAAAAATTTAAATTAAATTCTTATTTTTCTACCACAATCCTCCAATTTTCTTCCTCTAAAATTGTATAAATTCTCAAAAAATTATTCTATTTCATTTTTCTTTATATCTTTGAAACCAACTAAACAGAAAATTAAATTGCCTTTGTATTATTTATTTTCTTTTTCTTACTATTTCTCAAGTTCCATATAAAATCTCACAAAAACTATTTATTTATTTTATTTAAAATTAAGTTTTTTCCTAAATAACCAAGTAATTACCCAACTAGGAGTCATACTTTTCATCACTTTCCCAACCAAGTAAGTGCCCAACTAGCTCATTTGCATTAACCTAATAACTATAAATCACATTTACAATATAGGAAAGTTGTAAGAAGAAATTAAGGCATTTGCAAATGGTTAATATTAAATGTCTTATATTACTAGATATGATGATTTATGATTGAAACTAATTATAAGTCATACCTATTGGTATCTTCATATATTTATATATGAGAAATGAGTTTCATATGTTAGACATAGATAAGAAAATATTATATTACATTCCATATTGTAGAATTTATACCATTGAAAGCCTAACTTGTTTCCTCTAACTTAATAATGAACTAAAAAGTCTATTAATATTTTATAAACAAGTATCAAATTAAACAATTTTTCATCTTCATTGAAGCATAACATCTCATTAAATACCAAGTTATTCTCATTTGCACTTCTTTCATAGACCATTTATAGATTTAAATTTAACTTTCATTGCATGTATATTAAGTAAACATAATTTGTTTCTTCTATTAATTTTTTTAAAAAATGTATACAGGTAAAAGATTTCAAGTTCAGGAGTGGATATGCAACCAAGAGAAATAATACTTTTGGCTAGAAATGCTTTTGGCTTCTTCTTTTTCTTTTTGTAATATTATTTTTAATAAGGAATTTAGAAACCTTGTTTTTTGGTACATGTGTACTTGTTTTATATATGTTGAAGTTGGAAAATATGCTTGTAAATATTTTGATACATTTACAAATTTGCGTATTAATTAACTATGTAGACATTAGTTCTTTATCATGATATTATTCCCAAATTTATTCAATTTCTTTTGGAAGATGTAGTTATTAATATTGAAGTTATTATTTTGTACCTTATAAATAATCATGCAGCCAAAATTATATATAACATGACATACAAAATATATCATTTCAACAGGGGGATTTTCAATATTATTATCCACATAAGATGACACTTTTTTGAGTGTCGAAATAGACAAATGATATTTTGGCCATTCCTTGGCGCTACTGTAAGTGTTAACATAGGTAGATCAATAATAACGTTTTTTAACGTGTTAATATAGATCAATCAACAATGACGCTTTCTAGAAGCGACATGGTTGCCTGCACCCATTCCTTGACAGAGGCGGAAAGGACGCTTTCGAGAAGCGTCATCGTATACATTTATTGACGCCTAAAAAACGTCATTATTACCCTTTTTTCTTATAGTGCCTTGTGATAATTTCATTGTTTTCTTGTAGTGCTTGGTTGTTGTCAAGCATCTTTTACATGACTTTATAGCTCAATTACAACTAAAATATTAATCACTTGATTGCTTTGTCCTAAATTCAAATTTAATACTTATTTGAGCTCTAACCAAACTATTTCATTAATAAAGAGCATTTCCGTGTCACACATATTGCTGATAGGGACAACAAAGTGAACACTCTCTTAATTAGAAATCTAAAACTTTCTCCATTAAATGTTGTTATCTATTGCTACTTCCCACACTACCTATCTATTGATATTAAAAACGAATCCAAAAAATATCTACTAAAATAATTATATGCTAAAGTGATATCTTGAATTACATATTCAATAGAGAAAATTTTAAAGAGCCATTATCATTTTTACTCTTGACAATTTTAAAAATAGTACTAAAAACATTAATAAGGCTTAGTTCCCTATACCAACGCCTCTATGATCCACTCATGACATTGGACAAGCTCATCTCTTTGTAGGGCTATATATGTGATGTATACACACACATAGGTGATGGGATCCTCTATGCACTTGTGCACTAAATGGAGGATTTAGAATTTTTGTAAATTAAGTTTGAGTTGGATTGCATTTTTGTGTGTGTGTATATATATATATATATACTATTTGCAAGAAATCATGAAGAGCAAACCTTGAGACCAACTAGCATCAAAGAAATCTATAAAACCTCGTTACCTTTGTGAGAAGATATAGTCACTATTGGTGGTCTCCAATTATCATTGGATGTCAAAACTCATTGGTGGTGGTAATTGCCCACAGTTGTTGGATGTCAAGACTCACTACTTGTCACTACCAAGTTTTCTTTTTTCATAACAAGTGAATTAAGCTCAAAGATGGGTATTGGGTTTGAAAATGGAGAAACAAGTTTCCACATATTTATACCATAATAAACCTTGGCAAATTTTAAAATGGTTACCATGATTTATGAATTATATGTTGAAATAGCTATGCTACATAAATTTAAATTAACTTACAATTCAATTAATTTTACATTAACTTATAATTTTCTATCAAGCTTTTATTCTCATAAGTCATAATAGCTTTTCACTAATTTTATATGTTAATATTTCTTGATAATAACGACATATATTATCTTTTAGGTAAAGGAAATTAATCTACACTAAGAATAACTTCCTTTTTTTTTTTTTCCATTTTTTATTTTGATTGTTATCCTTCTCTATATTGGGATGAGACTAACATGTGTTGACATAACTTTTTTTTTTTCTTCTTGTGATTGTTATCCTACTCTATGTTGGGATAATGCTAACATGGGTGTATAATTGGAATGCAAAATGTCAGTTGGTTCAACATTCAATAGCTAGAAGTAAGGATGGTGATGGGATGAGTTTTTTCGGGTACCTAGCCCACTCCACCCCTAATAGGATGGGTTTCAAATTTAAATAAATAGATTTGGGACGAGTTTGAGATTTTTTTTAAAAAAACTTGGGATGAGTTCGGGGTGGTTTGGGCATTGTCTTGTCTCACATCGCCTCGATTATATATAAAATTAATTTTAAAATTTAATTTAATCTTTATTTCCTTATTTTATATATATAATAGTAATGATAATAATAATAATAAATATTTTTCAATAAAATAAGTTATAAAAAATTATACTGTTTTAACTATTTAAAAAATATATTTACTTTAATGTAATTTTAAAAAAATAATAATAAATAGGGCGGGGCGAGGCAGGTATGGAAAATTCACATGGTTGTCTCATCCTACCCCGCTTTGTTTAATTTTTTAAATGAAATGAGGATGAGAAATATTTTGAATAAACAAGATGAGGTTAGGAATGGGGGCCAATGTCTCAAACCCACCTGGTTGTCATGCCTACCTAGAAAGTATATAAGGAACATGTTTGTTGTTGTAACAATCAACTCGGACAACTAAAAACAGCATTAGCTGATGATCAGATTGATCGAAATGCATTTGTTAAGGAACTGCTTTTGGTTTGTAACTCCACTTTCTTGAAAAATACTCTACTTTTGTTGTGATAGCTGGTGTTTCACTAGTTATTAACTCTAAAGAATGGAAAAGCAAACTTAAAAGCAAAAATGGGAGTTAAAAAAGAATGATGGTGATCCGACTTATCTTGTGGATGAAATTAAAGATGAAATAATCCATTCACTTCCTTCAAAAATGATTATTGTGTTAGACAAAATGTTCTATTACTTGGGATAGGCTTATTTGAAATTGATTCATTTGTTTAGTAAATTACTAATTCATGAATTGTCATATTATTTCTTAATCTTATGGAAGTACATTCTTAATAATTCATGTTATTCAGGTATGATTCTCACCTTTTGTTTCTTAATTTTACAAATATGCATGTTTCATGTGTGAACATCTTTGTGTTTAATATTGTTATTGGTTGCTTTGATTGTTGGTTGATCCTTTGACTAAGAGGAAATGTATGTTGTGTGGTATGTTATTTGAGCTAACCTTGAAGTTTTATGATAGCGCTTCGAATGGCAGTCCAAGTACGCACACTATATTTTTTGTATGCTTGTATCTTAGAATGATTGTTTGACTTGTTTGACATGTTGTTAGATAATCACCTTTGGCCTTCCTTGTTATCCTTGATCCATCAATTAATTTTCATGTTTCCCTCAACTTAGTAAGTAAAAACCTTTGTTTTAAGGCTTATAGGGTTGCTACTTTTATGGTACCTTCCTAATAGGTAACCTAATTCCTAGACCTAAACTCAGGTTTTTCAAAGATTTGTTTTTTCAAAACTTAAGGAGTCATTTTTTTAGGGTTTTCTTTCATATTTTATTTTCCCTTTTAAAAATAAATAAAAATAAGTAGTGATTCCAATTTTTATAAAAAATATAGTTTTTCACAAAAAAAAAAAAAACGAGTTTTGTCGTCAAGTAGGAATGCACATGAAAAATGTGGGTCCACAAAATGGTGAATATTTGTATCGCATCTTTAGTTATAGATATGCATAATGAAAAGGAAAAAAAAGAGTATTTTGGAGCATTATTATATTGAAACAATTTTTAACACAATAACTTTAAGGGAAGGGAAATATAAAAATTACAATGAAAGAAAAATAAAATATAATTTCAATCTTTTACAACATTATGGATATTTTTAAGTAAAGAATTAAGAATTTCAAAGAATAAAAATTTGAAATAATTTAATTATTTTTTTATCCTTTTCATTACAATTACAAAAAAAAGTTGGATTATCTTTTATTATTTTAATAGTTATTGATATTGAATCAATATAGATTAAGATAAGTTACTTATTATTTTTTTTTTATAAGAATTATTAAATAAGGGTACTTTAATCATTATCTCAAAATAACAATAATTAGTCCCTTAAAATGAAATAAAACTCATTTTAAACGTTTTTGGAATGAAAAAGCAAAAAACTGTCATAATTTTTCAAATATTTTGTTCTTATTATATCTTATCCATTTGTTTTTGTCTATTTTTTATTAAAAAAAAGAACAGAAAAGGACACAAAATGACATGACATAGAATGGAAACAATGAAGGAGATACACAGAATCATGAACGAGACACATAGAATAAGTGCATAATGATAAGAATCCACTCTAGTTAATATTTTCTTAAATTAAGAGCAATCAAATATTAATAATGCTTTATTCTTTTAATTTATGAAATACCATTTATTTTTCTTAATTTTAAAATATTTATTATTCCTTTCTTTGTGTAATTGACAATACATTCTTGCATATATTTTTCAAAAGAATTAAGAAAACTTGTTGATTTTATTGCCAAATTATTAAATTCTTCATATTATTAGGGTTAGGAGAGAAAAATCAAATTCAAGCCTTCTCCAAAAAAGGTCAAATGTCATAAAAAGGCTTGACCTCTAGCTCAAAAATCATGTTTTCCTCTTTGAGAAAAAAAAGAAAAAAATCGACCATAATATCCAAGTCTCTTATCAGTATTCTAGTTTGACTCAATCAAGCTAAATAATGCAAATTTTATACTATAGGGAAATCAAGTCATCCCCTTAGTTTTTGGTGTCGGTATTCTTCATCATGTCTTAAGTGGAGAAAAACATGCTAAAGAAATTAAGGATAAGGAGGGAAGCAAAAGTCTTATCCTAGTTTGATTTTATTCGAGTCAAGCACCACAAATTTTCTATTATGAGAAAATCAAATCATCCTCTTAGTTCATGGTGTCACTGTTCTTTGCCATTTCTTAAGTTGAGAAAAACTTATTGAAGAAATTAAGAATGATGAGGAAAATAAAAGTCCTATCTTGTAATATCAATTATGGATCGATAATGACGGATTTCTTGTTTCATGAGTTCTTAGAACCATGAAAGAAGATGCTTCTAGTATGATTTTTGTGTTAACATGATATATGAGGTGTAGACTTCTCTTAAAAAGCAATTGCACCCTATTATAGTTGGGAAAAAATAAAAAAAAAATATGTTGATAGCTCAAAAAATAAAAATAAAAAAGGTCACAATTTCTTGAAGAATATTTAAGAGACTTTGAAGATATATATGGTTAGACCAAGATTTGGTTTATCTTATATTTTGATGATAACAAAACAAAGTTTGGTTCTAATAATTATATTTAAGTGTGGAAGGCAAGAAGATCTCTTTGGAGCCATTAAGAAGAAAATATATGGAACAAGAGAGGAACTCAAGAAGAACAAAGAAATAGTTTAAGAGGAGAAAAATATGCTATGAAACCAAGGTTTGGTTCATCTCAGTTTTGATGATAACAAAACAATGTTTAGAACTAATGATTATATTTCAAGTGCGATTAGGCAAGACGATTTCCAAAGTGGCAATCACAAAGACAAATCAAGCCAAAGAGAAATCATGAAGAAGAAGACCACCTCAAAGAGAAGTGTTTTTAAAGACCCAAGCTTCATAAGATCTCTTTGTAAGGTTGTTGGTGCACTAGGATTTTCATGCATTACATTCTTTACTTATGCATTGAAATCATCCAAGAGTTATTTTGTTTTAAATATTTTTTAAATTGGATGATTTCATGTTTTCAACTAAAACCTTGTGTCAAATGTTTTTCAAACTTGTTTAAAAGGTTTAAATTGAAAAAGTTGGTTGTTCAGCCAAAAAATGGCTCAACTGGTTGAACCGGATGAGGAATCGGTCGACCTCTAGCTCAACCGATCGAGGTTCAGGTCGACCCCCAGCTCAACCGATCGAGGAATGCAAAAACCTTCTCTCTCTTCAAAAACGGTTGTTCAATCGATCAAGGAATCGGTCGACCCCCACTTCAATCAGTCAAGGTCCGATCGAGGGGCAGTTAAGGTCCAACGGTCACCTGCCAAGCATTAAATGCTAACGGTTAGTCAATTGGTCGACCCCCATCTCGACTGGTCGAACCCCCAACGGCTAGTTTGGTCGTTTTCTTCTTTAAAAAGGATCCAATCTTCATTGTTGCATGAGCTTGACCTTCCCAAACCTTTCTTGAATATATTTAAGTCTTAGAAGAGTGTTTTGAGTGCACCATTGTTCTAAAACTTGCATATCATTAGTGCACCTCTCAATCCTAGTTTTCTTATGTCATTTGAGCTTAAAGTTTTTGTACTAGGATTTTGTGAGATCAATTATTTGTATATCTTTGAGAGGAAGATTTTCAAGTGTGGGGTATCACTTGAGAGGTTGTTCAAGAGTGGGTATCTCTTGAGGATTATAAAGGGTGCTTGGAGCTAAAAGTTCAAGAGAGTGGATTGGAACCATAATCCAATTGTATTGCTTGAAGGCTTGGTTTGGAAGCCTTGAATTAGTGGAACCTCAAGGTTGGGATTGAAGCTAGAGGAGAGTGGATGTAGGCTGAGTTACGTTGAACCACTATAAAAATCTTATGTTTGCATTCTCTCTTCCCTACTCTTTTACTTTATATGCAATTGTCTTTATATTTTTTTATTATATACTTGCATATAATTGTCTCTTGCATTCACATAGTTTAAAGTTACAAAAAGAGACAATCACCCTATTCACCCCCCTCTAGGGTAATTACCATAGGTTTGATTACCCTAATTTTTCTAACAGATGCAATAAATAAAAATAGAGCAATGCATAGTACAAGAAATGAGAAGAGAAAATTATGGAAAGAGATATAGAGTTCAACAAATAAGAGAAAAGAGGTTTGAAGTTTTAAGTTTGACATAGAGTTAGATTTCAAAACTTGGTAGATGCATATACTTTCATTTTGAGGTCAATTTTAAAAAACTGACCAAATTTATTTTGGAGCAAGCCACATGTCAATTTGAACTCAAAGTTAAGAATCCAACACTTCAAACAAAGTGTGAATTGAATGTGAAACAAAGAAGTTACAACTAATTGAAGCAGGCAACATAAAGCTAGAATCTTATATCAAAAAAGCACAAGTCGACATTTAGATGCTTTGTTTTTGGGTTTTCTCTATTAGAGGCCAAGTGGATATAGAGGTGTCCAAGGTCCAATGTTTAGCGAGCCATTATGGGCCAACGTATCGGGCTGACACCACCTACTTAAAAATCGTGTTGGGTCGAGTCAACTAATGCAAACCAAATAGGTGGCCTTACACGGCCCATAAGCTCATGGGCCAATCGTGTCATGTTGTGATGTGCCAGTCATATCGTGTCGTGTCGATGGGTCATGCTAATGGGCCGTGCGACCAGCCCATGACCCATGGGCCACTCACTTTGTTAAAATTTTTAATTTAAAGTTTTAAGTCATTTTGTCTTAATTTTTTTCATTATTAAATGAAATTTCTTTCTATTACTTTAAACATCTCTAATAATTATAATTTTTATTTTTTATATTTATATTTATTGAGTTTGTAATTGTAAAATTTATAGAAATGTTAATTTTTTCTTTTTAAAAATAAAAAAAAATCATATTTGAATTTGGTTTTTTATTTTTAATCAAAATGAGCCGACATGATGGCACAATGAGCCATCTCCTTAGGCCTAACACGACATGCTCCTTTGGGTCGTGCTAGCCCAACCCGCTACAGTAATTGGGTTGTGTCGGCCTAGCCTGGCCTTTTGGCCTATCAAGCCACAGGCCAAAATAGGCAACCTGGTCCATTGGACACCTCTAAGTTGATGTCCACCTAGTCGGCCACTTACTCTAGTGAAGGGTTTTTAGCTACTGGAAGCTATGTGGATGTCCACTTGGATGACCACATGGCAAAGTGAACGACCAACTGATTGTCCATTTCTATCTTTTTGCCTTCAACTGCTAGTAAATAGATGACCAAGTGGACATCCGATTCTGGGAAGCTTATTTCTAATGACTAATTTGACCATTAGCTCCCATATAAGGTTCTATACTTTGTTTATAAATGAGAGAAAAGTTCCAAACTATTATTCAATCATCTCTTGAGCCTTAGGAACATATTTTGAATGTATTGAGCTTAAACTTGCATTCCATTCTCAGTGCACCTAATCAATCCTAGTTTTTTTGTATCATTGAGTAAAAATTTATAAACTAGGAATTTGCATGTATTGAAAATTCAATTCTTATAAACCTAATGAAGTGAGCTCAAGTCTAAGGTATCACTTGAGGAAAGAAATCTAAATGTGAGGTATCACTAATGAATTCTCAAGTTTAGTGTATTATTTGAAGGATTGTTCAAGAGTGAGACATCTCTTGAGGCTTGTGGAAGATCCATTAGAACTAGGAATCCAAGAGCAAAAGTTTGAAGGCTTTGGCTTTAAAAGCTTTAAATTGGTGGAATTCTAATCATCTCAGTTGGAGTTTGACGAAAATGGATGTAGGTCGGGTTACGTCAAACCATAATAAAAATCTTGTTTTTGCATTCTCTCTATCCCTCCTCTATTTATTCTATACAATTGTTTCATTTATTGTTATATGTTATATTGTTGTTCAGTTGTTTCTTACATTCATCTAAATTAAATTGTTTCAATTTGCAAAAAGATACCAACGCTCAATTCACCCCATCTCTTGGGTGTTTTACCTTTAGTTGGTATAGTTAAAATCTTAACATCTTTGACAATCTCTTTGCAATCAAAAACCAATTTTAAACCAAGATAAAGTTTATCAATTCGCTCATAGCTTAGGATAAAGATATGATTTTTTTTTCCACTTGCTATGCTTACTAAACAACTTTACCCTTCTTTTAGTCAATATATAGTAGCTCTTCAAAGATGTAAGTAATTAATTAGTATTAAAAAAGAAGAGAGAATATTTTTAGAGTATGCATAAGTTTTTATTTGGATAATAAAGTCATGGTCAAAATGGTTGAGGAGACAAAATTTCAATTTGAAGGGAATAGACTTCACCCTCTAATAGATTCCAATTCTTTTTTTTTTTTATAAAAAAGAATAATTTGATATATATTTTTATAAAGTTTTTGCCAAAAGATGTCTTTACCATGTTTCCAGAATATTGCCACTCCGATTTGAGAAAACATATTAAGAAAAAGAATAAAAAAGATACAAAATGACAGAATATAAATTAAAAATAATAAAGGAGATGCACAAAATTATGAAAAAGATGTACAAAATTGAACAAATAATGATAAGAATCCACTTCTGTCAATATTTTTATAAATAAAGAGCAATAAAAGATTAATAATATTTTATCATTTTAATTTAAGAAATAATATTTATTTTCTTTAATTTATGAACATTTGTTATTCTTTTCTTTGCATAATTCATAATACATTTTTTTTAATAAATTTCTTAAAAGAATTAAACTCATTGCTTCTATTAACAAATTATCAAACCCTTCTTTTCTTTTTTTCTTTTTTTTGTTTTTACCATAATCACTTGTTTTCTTTTTCATAGTTTTTTTTTAATATTTTTTTTTTGGTGAAAAATTGTTGCTATCCTGAAACTTTTTATTATTATTTACATATAATCTCTTGTTTATACTTTCAACCACAAAACTCACCACTATTCTTTTGTTTTTCTAAAAGAGAATAAAAAGGAAAAAATAGAACTTCATTACCTGACAATACAAGCATATTACATGAAATTTTCTCCCACTTTTTCACAAAGGGAATACTTTTTTTTTTTTTTTCTTTTTTATACACCATGAAATTCTCAAGCTATGCTTTGTCGCTTTACATCCTTTTCCTTTCCCACTTCTTCTCATTTTCCTTTTTAATGTGAATTATTTGAACCTCTGCTTTCAAAGCAGCAACCCAAGTGGTCTTCCATGCCACCATTTTCCCATCCGCGTGAAAGCGAAGTAGGCATTATTCACACATCAACTTCGCTCGTCTATATATCAATAAACACGTAAACGACTTGACTCACTTTTAACCTATAAAAATATATATATATATATATATATATATATATATATATCTCTGCATTTCATTTTACGTGATATTTTAATCATTACGTTTAAGTGCAAGTCAACATAAACCGGGGTAGAAGCTACTCTACTCTACGACTCTTCTCTGCTGTGAGATCCATGAGCATGACCTGACCGGGCTGATCTCACCGTCCCTTTGTATTATCTATCTCAGAGCACACCCATCTGACGTGGTCGTAACTGGGGACGCTCATTCGACTAGTGCTCACCCCAGACGTGACGATACTGCTTGAGCTTGACACTGAGATCAGGTCATCATTATCACTGGTGGTGGCAGCTCCACGTGTCACAGAAATTGGGCTCGGTTGTGAGCCGTCCGGTTTGATTCCAACCCGACCAATGTACACCTCATCCCCACTGTTGATCTGGGAGTTCCTTTCCGCCGTCTCCTGGAGCTGCAGTGCAAACTCAAGGGCCCACACCACATCGCTCATTGGTGGCCGTTCGATTCCCTTGTCACGCACGCAGCTATCAGCGATCTCCCCAAACTTTTTCAAACACTCTGGCGCAACCTCGTCCCTCAGATTTTGGTCCATGATCCGATCTAGGGCTCCTTTCCGATAAGATCTCCGGCCCCACTCTGCTAAACTCACCTGCTTTTCTGGAGCGTCGGGAATCACCGCCGGCCTCGCGCATAACACTTCAAACAGCACCACTCCGAACGAGTACACGTCAGACTTCTCCGTCAACTGCCGCAACCGGAAATACTCTGGATCCACGTACCCGAAACTGCCCTTCACTGCTGTGCTGACGTGGGTCTGGGTCATACTCGTGGGGCCTACTTTAGACAACCCTAAATCCGAAACCTTAGCCAACCATTTCCCATCTAACAGAATATTGGTGGATTTGACGTCCCGGTGAATGATTGTCTGCTTCGCGCCTGTGTGAAGGTAGTGTAATCCACGCGCCGCCCCAATGCAGACTTGAAGGCGTTGCTTCCATGGGAGTGGAGGGTTTTTTGTTTTATAAAGATGATCACGGAGAGTGCCACGAGCCATGTAATCGTAGACAAGGATCATCTCTCCTTCTTCATCACAGTAACCGATCAGAGACACGAGATGGATGTGGCGGAGCTTGGACAGCATCTTGATCTCTGTTTGGAATTCGCGGGCACCTTGCCTTGATGATGGATTCAGCCGTTTTATCGCAACCGTGGTGGAGCCGCCGTTGAAGAAGCCTTTGTAAACATTTCCGAAACCTCCCTCGCCGATGATTAAGTTCTTGTTGAAGTTGAATGTGGCGGCTTTAATCTCGGCGAGGGAGAAGTGGCGGCAGATATCGGCCGGTAGCGACGAGCCGTTGGTGGCTGTGGACCTTGTCGTGTAGTAAAATGGGACCCAAGATGACTTTGACCGACTAATGCTACCAACGTGTTTCACTCTCATCCGCGGTCGGAGAACCAAGAACCAGAGAAGAGAGAGTGCGACTACTCCGCCGACCGCAGCTACAATGACTGTTATCAGCACCAGTGGCACCCTATTGATGGGCTTTACCGGGGAGTTTGGGTGCTGTTCCGAGGGAGGAGGATTTAGTACCGGATCAGGATTGAGTCCTGCGAGACTACCGTCGGAATTATTTAACTTGAACATCTCTAATCCATTTAATATTACGTTAGCATACCTGCTATACGCATTAGGATGTAAATCGAGCCACAGGTCCTGCTTCCTTCGGCTGCCATCGGATAACAAAGAAACAACATAATCTTCATAAATTGGATATCCTCTGCCACCACTCCTAGCGATGACGTCCATTTCTTTTTCAGCTGTCTGATTGTTAAGAAATATAGAAAAAAACCCAATCATTTGGACTGGTTACCTCCAATTGAAACTCGCAGAAATGAAGCCTAACAAGATAATAAAACCCAGAATCCACAGGGAAGAACCACGTCAAGTTGGTTCTCTTATTTATCTCCTCTTGGTTAATCATAGTGCGTGAAGTGGTGTAGACTGTAGGGGGTGCAATATAAGGCGGTGTCCTCAGAGTGTATCGCATGGGGATATCCCGGTGGGGTGTGAACCCGAAATTTGCTCCGTATATGTAAGAGTCATCCTGACTCCAGGACCGAAACATTCCACTGTCTGCTTCCGCCGGGATATGATTGCCACCAACATTTAAACGATAAACAGTTTCAAGGGCTGTTTAGTCATCTATGTCAAATTGCCCAACCAAGGAAACCAATTCAAGGCCAAATTGTCCGTAGAGATGATTTGGCATGGAAACGACTTCAATACCATTAACGAAGGCCCAGGAGTTTGGGGATGGAGAGAAGGTTATATTGAGTATTTGATTGTCCCACACATTGATGGAAAATTCTTTAACAAGGGAGGTTACTACGGACCCCATAGCAGCAACTGTAAGAGAAGCGCTGAAGTTGCTTAGGAGGGTGTACACCCCTGATGTGACGGAGAAGAAGAACTCGGATTCATTATGGCCAGAGTACGCAGTTGGGTAGAAGTAGAAGTGGACAAACTTGGGTCCGGCTGAAACAGGGAAGCTGTATGTGAACGAGGAGTTAAAGATACGAGCGGTCATGTATGGAACTGGGTCGACCGAGGGGTCTTGCTGGAAAGCTTTGGATGATGAGGATGAGTTTTGAACATCAGAAGTACTAGAGAATTTTGACCCTTGATCACCTTGCCAAGTCCTGCCATCAGGAGACATTGTGTTGATGGATGAGCCACAGTCGAGGAGAATATGATCAGTGGGCCTATAAGGCGGAGATTCATCCCCGGCCATGGAGATCAGGAATTGAAGAAAGAAGGAAGAAAGATAGACAGCCAAGGTGAGCATGGGATTGATTTGATCCAAACTCATTAATTTGGTGAAACCGAAAATAAAGGGATCAGCTGGGTCTCAGCCAGGTGTGGGTGCTGCTGTTTCAGACGCTGTTGTACTACTGGTACTGGCAGTCTGGCAGTAAAGATGGAAGGTGGAAGGATAGAGCAACACAAGCGAACGCCGAGACCGTTCAGCTGGATCCGTAGTTGGGGTCTGCAACTGGTGACTCTAGCGACTGGAATTCATCTCCTTTCATGGATTTATCCCCTCACGTTGATTTTCCGTAAGGTACTGCAGTAGGGATAAAAGGTATTTTATAAAAAACCTGCAAAAACGCGTGGAGGTCCATCGGAAGTCATTTTAATTTAGAAGACTTTGTTAATAATGTTTTTAATAGAAATACATTAAAGGTAGTTAATATTTAAATATAAAAATATCTTGGTAATATTTCTTTTTATAATATTAAATACAATTTTTTTCTAAAAATAAAACTAGTAGGCAGATTGAAAATTTATTAATTTTAGGAATAAGATACTAAAATTTATGAGAAATTTGACTTGAGCCTTGACTGGAATTATACCTTGTCATGTCTTGGTTCAGGCTTAGACTTTGAATTATCTCAGATCGTGGAATTTAGTATGTTGAGACCTTGGTGTGTAGTGGGTTAGACTTAAGTTTTGATGTATCTTCATCTTGGACTTGGAACCTTAGAGTGTCTTGGTCAAGTTTGGACCTTAGCTCATAGTCATTGAGGGTACAACTATTTGATCTCTAATTAAAGGCGTCTCAAATTTAATCTTTGAAACTTCAAACTTGATCTTCAAAGTGTCGAATTTGATCTTCAAATCTTTGAATTATCAAACTTGCTCTTCGAATTTTTGAAGGCTTTAAAAAACTTTTCGAGTCTTTGAGGGGAGTTTTCCTTAACTCTTTTCATGTGCACAGGAGTCTTTCTATATGTTTAGTATTGTTTGTAAATTAAAGAGATCCTCTATTTAAAGGGTTTAAAAGAGACATACATTAAAATCCCTAGAAACAACACTATTATAAAAAAGAAAAAAAAAAAAATTCTTTTAGCAGAGTTATTGATTTATCAATAAATAAATATTTATTAATTTAAAAAGAGTATTATATTTTTACTATTGTACCTATACATGAATAAAATATATCAAAGGTAGTGTATAAATTAAAAAAAAAAAATTAAGGATGAGGTTGAATTTAGTTTAGATATAAAAAAAAAGAAAAAAAAAATAGACAACTTTAGATGCATATTTTGAAAAAGAGTTGGTATAATGAATTTTTATTTACTATTTTCTATGTACTTCATCAATTATTAATTTATATTTCTTTGAATCCTTTTCTAAAATATATATACATATATATATATATATATATATATATATCATTTTATGCATTTCAAGAGGTTATTAGATATTGGCCCAACTTGGACCCAGAAGATTTTATTATTTAAACAATGTTATTAATTTATTGAAAATTTATTTATCACGATTTTATTATATTTGGATAGTTTTTCTTATTTCTTATAAATATTATTCCTTGATTGAAGTAGATTTGGAGATACTTTTAGACAAATTTGAATAGTTTTGACCCTTAAAATATGATGTTTAATTAAAAGTACCTAATATATATGAAATTTTGGAAAATATATTTAGCTACTGTCTAATTTATTAATGATCGACAATTACTTTTTCACTAATCGGATTCACCAATTTTTTTTATTTGTTCTGGTAATTATATTTTAATTATCAAATTTCTTATTTCTTTATTTAATTTGAAATAACCTGTTTTCCTTTATGTGGGTCATAGATATGTGTCACAATTTGATCCAGAGAATTATTTTCAAGTGATATTAATTTTTTTATATCTTGTCTTATATATCTTTTTATGATAGGGCAATCAATAAGTAGTTAAATTTTTTTACCATTTGTTTCTTTTTCTCTTTTCCCCATTGACATTTCCACTAGTTTCCTTTAGGTTCATGGCTCATAAGATTCTTCCATGCATTACATCTTATACACAAGGGTATGGGTCTAATAATTGAGTATTTGAGTCTAATTTCTCTTTGTTTATTTCACCTTATCACCTTGGCCTATGCTTCGTCTCGTGTTTGGCCATGAGATCAAATGTTATCTTTGACAACCTCTACTTGGGCGAGTGTTGGAGATTTGGTTGATATATATATATATGTCATCTTGTTTCCTCTTTTGGGAGATGCTTTTTTGATGCTTGGAGGCGATTCAATGGTGGATGTAGATGATTGTTTGATTTTATAAAGGATATTTGAGGTTGTCTGACTTCCTATTTTTCTTTGCATCAAATGTCATACTAGGGCATATCCCTTATTCGTTGAGATTGCTAGCTTGTCATTGGTTGCCGTGGTCATCTTATTTTTCTATGATAGATGATGATGGATGTTAACTTGATAGTTTGATTTTGTCATGATTCCCTAGTGGAGTTTCTCCCAAGCCATTGAGTCATGATCATATTTCACGATATCATCACTATTCTTGATGGAGTTATCTTGGTGGGACATGCTTTCATCCATACTCTCAATGGAATAGTTAATTTTCGATCCTCAATGGTGTTTGCTTTGAGCTAACATGATAGATCAGTGCACATGTACCTTTTAAGCTGTTGATTATCTCATTCTCTTGGACACAGAGATGATAAGTTAGTATCATTTAGATACCCACGTGATCATACTTCAGTCACCATACTAGGGCATATTGCTCTATATGGATTATATATATAATCTTATATGCAAGTATTTTAATTTTGTAATATGCTTGCTATGTATAATTTGAACGTAGAATCTAGAAACTCTAAACTCTTGAAACAAAAGTTGTAATAAATAATAATGAGACAACTCCTTATATGTTAACTAAAAACTATATTATAAATATATGGATAAATAAAAAAGTTCGAGCTATAAATCTTGTCAAATAAATGAATTGAGATAATAAGGATATGACAAGTACAATGGAATGAGACAGCAGGCACAGTTAAGGAAACTTTTATCCGACCACTTTTGGTGCCCTTTTTTTATCATTCCTAATAAATGTTCACCTTATCCATATATGAAATGTTTAAATAATTATTATAACTAATAAAATTTTAAATAAATGAAGATTAAAAGTAGGAAATTTCATCCCTATAAGTATTATTCTCCAATGAGATTTCTACCTTTCAATACGAAAGATTCCACTTTTAAAAAAGGCCTTTTTTTTTTTTCTCTCTTTGGCAAAAGATGACCTTTTAGTTCATCTTCCCTTAGACGATGTTTTAAGAGTATGAACTAAAAAAATTCATTCACAGTAAATGAAAATATGAAATAGATAATAAAAAAAATAGTCTATAAAAAAAAAAAAAATCTCCATCATAATTCTAATAGCTATAAAATGCTATAAAGTAAAACTTTTGTGTATCTCTATGAAAATATGGCTCTTGTGCAGCAGTTCAAAGTTGAGCTGTCCTTTGTATTTATACTAGTGAGGTGTTACGGATATCCCAAACGTAGCAGACCAACTACGGTATCTTACAGGTCCCCCCTATTTCTACTTAACTGTTGTTGATTTGCATCAAAAGTCGGACTGTTTACCATACATGTTTTCTCCATTACTGTGTTAACTAACATTTGATGGCCCAACTTCTTAAATATATCACCAATTCTTATTGGATGATTGAACCACTAAAAATGTCTAATTATTTATATATTTACTGCACCATATATCACAATCAAATAGTATTACTATGATATTTTCCTTCCTCTCAAGAAAAACAAGAAAGTAGACGTCTGTGAAGAATGAGAAGTCCACCCTTTTCAATGTGAAAAAGAGAAGATGGAATCACAAAGTTAAACAAAGTGAATTAATAATTGAGCAGGTGGGCCAGCTTCAATATTTTTAATCTCATGACAGAGCAAAAGTTTGCTTTACCAAAAGTCCAGTCTTCCACCAGCGAGTGAGAACGAGGCATGCTTGGGTCGTAAAGCAGGCACGAGCCTCCAGCTTTAGACTCAAATCATTTGCTTTCTTTTAATCTATCATCTACTCGCTGCTACCCTGTCTATCTCCTCCAACATTTGCTTCCTTCCACCATAACTACTCTATTTGCCAGAGGATGTTGCAGAAATCGGATTCTTTATACCTACAACTGTTATAGTCAGTCTCTTGCATGGTCAGATGAACCCGAAACAAAGATACCTCTTTCGCCTCTCAATTCTCACCATTTACTGCTTCTCCTTCCTCTTTCATCATTGGACACTTGTCTCTGCCAGTAACGCCTCCGCCCCTTATACTCCCACGGATGATATACTTCTTAATACCGGCTCATCCGGCAACTCCACTGCCGACGATGGGCGGGCGTGGACTGGGGATAATGGCTCGAAATTTGCTCCGTTCCCACAATCTAAAGAAGCTACGTTGGCCGACCCGCGTTCCGCAATTGGAGTCCCCTACTCCACAGCTAGAATCTCTCGTTCCCTTTTCACCTACACTTTCCCTGTCACAGATGGCCCCAAATTCGTAAGACTCTACTTCTACCCAACTTCATATTCAGAGTTCGAAGAGTCAAAGGCCTTGTTTTCTGTCAGCTCAGGCCGATACACCCTCCTTGGCAACTTCAGCGGTTATCTGACAGCGGAGGGGCCAAACAATGCCAGCAGAGAATTCTGCATAAATGTTGAAAAGGAGGATCAAGTATTAAATGTAACCTTCACACCAAGTTCTTCAAATGATTCCTATGCTTTTGTGAATGGAATTGAAATCTTCTCAATGCCCCCGAACCTCTATTATACGGCAGAAGATAGGGAAGTCAGATATGTAGGCAATTCAAATAATAATTATCCGATTGAGAGCAGCACTGCACTTGAGACCGTGTATCGTTTAAACGTTGGGGGTCCCTCCATCAAAGCAACAGATGACTCCGGTTTGTTTAGGGTCTGGTCTATTGATGATGACTATGTCGAGGGTGACGGTGCTCCCAATTCGTCCCCCCGAGGTGTTAGAATCAAATACACAGAAGATACACCTGCCTATGTTGCACCTGAAGAAGTCTACCTAACTTCCCGGTCAATGGGTCGTAACCGATTGTGGAATAAGAAGAAGAAGCTCACATGGATATTACCTGTTGATTTGGGATTCACGTATCTGGTCAGGCTCCATTTCTGCGAAACCGATCCGGAAATCGTCGATGTGAGTGATAGGCAATTCACTATTTATATAGATAGTCAGATGGTCGAAGAGGCTGCTGATGTGATTGCCTGGACCAACAATAACGGTAACGGCATTCCAGTGTTCAAAGACTATGCTGTGTGGATTGAACCTAATGGAAGCAAAGGTAAGTACAATCTCCCCATAGATCTGGGCACTAGGCCTGGGTACAGTAAGTATATTGATGCGGTCTTAAATGGGATTGAAATATTTAAATTGAGCAATACTGATGGCACTCTGGCTGGACAGAACCCTGAACCTCCAAATACTCAACCTTCCCTGACAGCCACCAAGAAGTCTACAAATAAGAAAACAATGTTTATTGCCATTGGTGCGGCTGTCATGGTGGGTTTAGTATTGCTTTCACTACTACTTTACATCATTTTCCGGCCACGAAGGAAGATCAGGTACTATAATTCTTATAGTAGAAAATCTTGGTGGTTGTGGTATTGGTGTTGGGGGCAAGGCAAATCAAAGTCTTCCCGAACCAAAGCCTCGTCACTGCCAGAGGAACTTTGCCTTCAGTTTCCACTGGCCGAGATCAAAGAAGCCACCAATAACTTCCATGAAAGTTGCATCATCGGCAAGGGAGGATTTGGCAATGTCTACATAGGAAATATCAGTGGTCTGGACAATGCCGTAGCAATCAAACGCTTAAATCCCATGTCAGGGCAGGGAGCCCGTGAGTTCAAAACGGAGATAGAAATGCTTTCTAGTCTCCGCCACGGCCACCTTGTCTCCCTGATCGGCTACTGCAATGATGGACGTGAAATGATCCTCGTGTATGAATTCATGAACAAGGGGACCCTCTGTGAGCATCTCTATGGAACTAACAACGACCCTCTATCATGTTGGCAAAGGCTCAAAATCTGCATTGATGCAGCCCGTGGACTGGACTATCTTCACACGGGCGCACCACAGAAGGTGATTCACCGCGACGTGAAGACCACCAACATACTCTTGGATGACAAATGGATAGCTAAGGTTTCGGACTTTGGATTGTCCAAAATTGGACCAACTAGCATGCCCGTGGAAACGATGGTTAAGGGCACCAGGGGTTACTTGGATCCGGAATACTACAGGCGTGGACAACTAACAGAGAAATGTGATGTCTACTCATTTGGTGTGGTTTTGCTAGAAGTACTGTGTGCCCGGAAACCACTGAATCCGAGACTTGGCACGGATGAAGCCAATCTAGCTCACTGGGCCAAATTCTGCATCCAGAAGGGGACATTTGATCAGATAATTGATCCCTATCTTATAGGCAAGATATCACCCGCGTGCCTGAAGAAATTCGTGGAGATTGCTATGAGCTGCGTGCAAGATCAGGGAACCGATAGGCCAACGATGGCAGATGTGGTTGACAATCTGGAGTTCGCATTGAGGCTTCAGGAGAGTGCAGAAATAGCGGAGGGTGCTGTTGTTGATCCTGTCGCCCTCTACAGGGACGTATCCTTCAGTTCAGCAATCACAGGCACTTCCAACGACCTTGACAGTGGAGTTGCGGCAGATTCAAGCACCAGTGGCTGCACCGGAACCCGAACTACAACGTCTGACTGTACCACATCTAAGGCCACCAATTCCTCTGGCGAATAATTTCTTTCCACTGAAATGGTTTGTAATTTTAAATCTACCCTCCCATGATTAGTCTAAAATATGTACAATATTATAAAGTGCCCAAATAATTTGGAGATAGTGTGCAAAATAAGGAGTTTGCAAGACATATGTAGGATTTTTATCATCAAATAGCCAACTTAGATGTACGTGGCATAAAAAAACAAGCATTAGTTTTGGTTCAGTTGATAATTCAGCTGCCCCTTTGGTCTATTTTAATTTGTTTCCTGTTGCATGTTTTCTAAGATTAAAAGTTTCTATTATTATTTTGAGAGCTGCTTAATTTGGTGGATGCTGCTTTGATATTATACTTGAAGGCATACTTTTAATTAGGATTTTATTTGAAATACATGTGAAGGAAAGTCATTCCCCTTCCTTTAGATTGCTTACTATTCTTTTCTTTTTGGAAATCAAGAGAGGTGTAAAATAAAAAGTGAGTTTTCTTAATGCTACATAAGGAAAGCAATTTCTTTTCCTCCATGAATCAAGGTTTGGACCAAAATGTCCTTACATAACAATATATTAATTATGTAAATTTTGGACGTTAATTAAAATCAAATTAGTGCAAATCTAGAACATCAAAGGCAACTTAATAAGCAGCATTTTTATATTAATTTTATTTATATAAATATTAATAATCACTTATTAAGTTCAAATCTTGTGAAAAAGATCAAAAATATCATCTTCATAATAATTATTTTTAATCAATGAAAACTACTTTTAATACAAATTTCATATTAATAATCACTAATTTCGACTTCTTCTATTCCTTTTTATTATCATTATGATTTTTTTTCAAGCATATCCTCTTTCTTGTAAAATTTAATAAATATGTTATTAAAATCTTTAGAGCTAATAGTACACCCAAAACACCGGCTTTTGGCTTTTGCTGAACCTATGCTAGAATCACATCTGTGCTCCAATGTTTCAAATTTCTTTGGCTATTGGTGAAGTTATACAAACATAAAATTTAATTTTCTATGTTCAAGTTTCATGGTCTTTGAACCCAGTCCTATTAATATAAAAATGAACCAGCTATTAGAGAACATCTAGAACCGAGGGATCCTTAGTAGGAGTAACAACAGTAGATATACTAAGAGCCTAAGAACAGGAAGAAAATACTTGACCATACCAACTCCTAGCCTATCAATGAGAAAAACTAGTTTGACGAGGGCCTTGCCTTGTATTGCAATCCTCCTTCCCTCCCGGTTCCCAAAGTGGCTGAGATGTGTAACCAACATGCTTAAGCCTAGAGGTCTTGTTAATCAGAGTTAACAACTGAAAGATTAGTACCTCATGCTAAAAAAGCACCCCAAAGTTAAAAGGATACATTATTAGATATATTCTATCCTTTTTAGATGTGGAAAGACCTAATGAAAAATGATGGCGTCTCACCATGACACTTGAGAATATAATATGCCAAGACTCTAATTTAATGTTTATGCTTTTCTAGCCAGTATAAATTTGTGGCAAAGAAGTATTACACCCCTTGTGTGCCTCCAGAGTTTTTTGAAGACCCAAGCGACTAGATGTTAGATAAGTATGGCAATGCTTGGCTGAATAGGCTTGGATGTTTCTGCTGTCAGCTGTGTGGTCTTTCCTGGTGATGTGTTTACATATTTAACCCACATCCCACATTTGAAAATTTTTAACTCCATAGTTTTGTGTATACTTTTGGAGTTTCAAGTGGCACAGTCTTCTACTGTTTCATTTCACCCTTCTCTGTTGAAGATAGACCCATCAGGTTCATATTGTACATAATGTGTTCTTGTTTGAATTTCTTTAGTTCATCCCAATTTTCAATCTTGTACATGACCATTTCTTTTAATGCATCTAGATATTCAACTGGATTTTCTGTTCAGTTTTTCCAGATGTTTGATAGCTGTACATAAACATTCCTTTCAATGATCCCTTCTCTTTCATGGAAAACAAATGGGGAAAATAAATTGAGTTATCTGTTCTGTAATGTGTAATGGGGAAAAGTAAAGGTTTGGCTCTCTTCAATAGTTTTAGCTCCTTATGGGTGATCTCCGGTGATTTGTATACGGACAAAAAATTAATTATTTCTTTCATTCATAGTCTTCTACCAACCTCAATATATATTCATAAAGAAATACTTGGGACTAAAGAAGTCAAAATAATCTTGATTTTATACAAGTAGCTTCCATTGTTTTGAATTCATAAATATAATCTCATAATGGACAAAACTATTTCTTATATTGTTTTTTGGAAAGGTTCGATATGAGATTAAATATACAGATGGTATTTTTGTCTATAAAAAAGGTCATTTTTCTCATCTCTGAAAATATATATATATATAAAAGACAAAACAAAAACAGAAGACAAAGGGTAATTTTGAAAAAAGTATCCCATTTGTAAACCTATTTCATTGCGGTTTTAGCAGAAGTGTGAAAATAGTATCTAACATTTTTAATTTTTAGTATGAAGAGTGGAACAAGGCAGCCTCATCACTGAGTGAGAGAAAAGCCATAATCACCAGAGGGCCAAACCCACAAAAAGTTGTTCTTTCGCTACACCCTTCCCCGTCCATTAGCTTTTAATGTCCCTACTTTTCTTTTTCATTTATCCCTTTGTCTTCTACTTTATTCTTGCTAATTGAAGGCCCTTCTTCACTACAAGGAAGCACATCGAACTCTAATATAGCCGTAACAGGGTACTAAAATGATGTGGTTGCTGAGGGGCAAGGAGAGTCTTGTAACTCTATTTAGGGATGATGCAGCCATGGATAAAGCCTAAGTCACAATAGGATAAAGAATTTAAGAAAGTCGATAATCAGATTCAATTTATAGTCCAGTTAGGCATGATGCAATAATATTATCTGGACGATCTTGTCATGAAGACATATAATCAAGCATAAATAGCCTATGATGGGGCTATTAACGTCAGCTGGCCTTTATGCGAGTGTCATTCCATTATGTCACCACTGCTTTTTAATAAAGATTAAAGTAATTAGGACCCACTCATAAAGTTAAAAGGATGATTTTTTTGCTTTGTCGGGTACGACTATCGTAAGACTTGAATGGACAAAAGAGGGCTTCACTCTACCTTTATACCTCCCCATCTTGTATGAAGATTCGAATTTCCAATAGTTTTTCTGGTAAGGGTATGGCTCCCATTTGGGGGCTAGCTGTGAGCAATTATTGACCTGTGCCTCTGCATATCATTTATGTAAATGCTAAAAAAAGTCACCAACTTTCTCTTAGGTTATATTATCTTTATATAAACGTTGAACAAGTAATAGGAGTATGAAGTGAGATCAAAATATAATTTATTAATTTAATATATATTTTTATTTTCCTTCTTTTTTTTTACATTTTTTCTCAATCATTCGAAAACAAAAATTAACCTTAAACATGCATCTTCAGAAGTTCTAATTAAATTATCCAAATGACTTAAATCAGTTTGATTTTTGTTATTAGAATAATTAATTTACCTATCAAATGGTTGAATAAAATAGTAAATTTCGATTATGTTTTATATTGATATGTCTCTCCCCATATTTAGAACTTTAAATGATGATTGCTCTGCCTTTATTAATTCACTACTTTCCTAGCAGGAGATTTAGCAATATATTAGTAAGTGGTTATTAAATTGCCCAATGTTATTATAAGAGGTAAGAATATTTTTTTAGCATAAGAAAAGTGACGGACTTAAAAGTACATTTGACAATGATTTTAAAAAACATTTCTAACATTCTAATATTTGAATAATAAAATTTTGCAAGTGTTAAAAAGGGAATAAACGCTTCTAAAATTACTTTTAGTATGTTTAGAATGTAAGAATATTAAATATAAATCAATTTCATTTCCAATTAATTTACATTACAAATTAAAAATCAGAATTAAAAAAAAATCATTATAATAAAATTGAATTTTATTTTTATTAAACTTTTAATTTATCTCTGTCACGTTGATTCTCATCCATATTTGTAAATACCAGTCATATCCAGAATATAGTTAAGAAGACGAGAAAAGTAAAATAGAAAAGAAAAAAATGTCATGGATTTAGTTTATAGATTACAAGCTTGAGCAGTTTTCCTTTCAACCACACAGCTGGTTTCATGGATATTCATGTCTTGTATTCAGAAATCATGCCTCGTCTTTCACTTTGTTCTCTCAGATTTTGTTTAATTGGTAAATGGTTTCCTTGGTCATATCACTTACCAGGGTCAATTTTTCACCACTCTGATGGATATGGCTTATCAGTTGTTGCACAATGTTACTTTTTAGTGTATGTGATTCTGTACCCTTTATCCCAGCCATGTTCATGTTACTTATTATAATGAAATATTTGTGCGCAAGGATAAGATAATAGAAAAACAAAAGGTAAATGGCAAGAAAGGCAAACAAAGGCCTGAGAAAAATAAAACTAATTCATTGATTCCGTCTCTTCACTAATTGTACAATAGCAACATATATAGGAAGGCTTGGAACAATCGAGAAGAGTCCAGCTCATCCAGAAAATGAAAAATAACAAAATAAAAAATTCCACTAACTTGTAACAACCTAACAAACTCTGCATATTTCTTTGTTCAACAAGGAAGGCAAGTTTTCATAGTAATCAATTTTAATACTCCCCCTCAAGATGGAATGTATATGTTATACATTCTCATCTTGTCTATGAGAGAATTGAATTGATCAGGAAAGAGAGGTTTGGTAAGTATATCAGCCAATTGATGTTGTGAAGCAACATGCAGAGTTTTGAGCATACCTGTTTGAATCTTCTCTCTTACAATATGACAATCTATCTCTATGTGTTTAGTACACTCATGGAAGACCGGGTTTGCAGCAATGTGTAGAGGAGCTTGGTTGTCACAGTACAACAAAGCAGGTTGTGTGTGTGGAACTCCTAAGTCCTTGAGTAACGGCAATCAACCATGTTAGCTCACAAGTCACATGAGCCATTGCTCGATACTCTGCTTCAGCTGAGGATCTTGAAACTGTCCTTTGCTTTTTTGATTTCCATGATATCAAAGAATCTCCAAGAAATATACAAAATCCAATGACTGATTTTCTAGAATCTGGGCATGCTGCCCAATCAGAATCTGAGAAGGCCTTTAATTGAAGAGATGAGGAAGCTGAGAAGAAAATACCTTTGCCTGGTGATCCTTTGATATATTGAAGAATCTTGTAGACTGCTTGCAAATGGGGTCTCCTCGGTTGACTTAGGAATTGGCTCAACTTGTTCACCGAGTAAGTTAGGTCTGGCCTGGTGATAGTAAGGTATATAAGCTTCCCTATGAGCCTTCTGTACATGCTGGGATCTGTTAGCAGCTCTCCATCATCTTGAGAAAGTTGCATGTTCGGTTGCATTAGAGTTTTGGCAGGTTTGCATCCTAAGTAGCCTGTTTCAGATAGGAGTTCCAGAGCATATTTTCTCTGGTTTATCAGGATCCCTTTAGCTGATCTAGCTACTTCAAGTCCAAGAAAATACTTGAGATTTCCTAGATCCTTTAATTTGAAGCTTTTGTTGAGAGAATTCTTCAAATTATCAACAGCAATCTTGTTGTTACTAGCAACTATTATGTCATCAACATACACTAACAAAGCAATAAAATCATTTCCTACTGTCTTGATAAATAGAGAATAATCTGAATGAGATTGCTGAAAGCCTTCAGAGATTAGAACACCAGAGAATTTTGCAAACCACTGCCTAGATGCTTGTCTCAAGCCATAGATGGATTTGTGTAACTTACAAACTGTGTTGGAAGGTAATAAAGGCTCCCCCTCAGGTGATAACCAGGAGGAAGATGCATGAAAACTTCTTCAGACAGATCACCGTGCAAAAATGCATTATTGACATCAAGGTGAGTCAAATGCCAATTGTAAATAGAAGCAAGAGAGAGTAATACCTTGACAGTAACCATCTTGGCAACAGGTGAAAAAGTATCAAAAAAATCAACACCTTCTTGCTGTGTGAACCCTTTGGCAACAAGTCGTGCTTTGTACCTTTCAATAGAACCATCAGCATGATATTTAACACGATAAAGTCATTTGCAACCAACTGTTGTTTTTCCAGGGGGTAGAGTGCACAAAGACCAGGTATTATTGGACTCTAAAGCTTGCAGTTCAGCTCGCATAGCATGCTGCCACTCGGGTACAACGATTGCCTCAGCATATGTTGTTGGTTCTGTGATGGTGGAAATGGAAATAGAAAATGCACGAAAAGAAGGGGAAAGTTTATTGTAGGAGATGACATCGGATAAGGGGTAAGGAGTGGAGTTGGATATATCGAAATAAGGAGAAGAAGAAGCTAAATAACAGTGATAATCAGAGAGATATTTGGGTGGCTGGGATACTCTAGAAGATCTGGTGGTTGTGTGGGAGGTGGTATGAGGTGAAGTGTCATTGGAGGGAGAGTCAGGGCTGTTAGGATGTGAAGTCGAATTATCAAAAGAAGGGGAAGGGGTAGAAACTGGTACAACAGGCAGCACCTTTTCATAAAAGAAATCTGAAGCAACAGAGTTATTATTCTGAGATAACTTGAAAGGAAACACAGATTCTTGGAAGATAACATTCCGGGAGACAGATATTCGGTTGGTCTCTAAGTCTAGAATTTTGTAACCTTTGTAACCAAAAGGATATCCTAAAAAGACACAAGGTAAGGCTCGAGGAGAGAATTTGTGACGGGTGCTAGGAAGAGTTGAACTATAACAAAGACATTCGAAAGATTTGAGATGGGAGTAAGATGGTGATTTATGATGAAGTAGCTCAAAAAGAGTTTTGTTGTTCAGTAACGGTGATGGAATTCGATTTATAAGGTAAATTGAAGTAAGCACACAATCCCCCCAATATCCTATAGGTATGTTGGATTGGAAATATAAGGCCCGAGCTACGTTTAGGATGTGTTGGTGTTTACGCTCAACAACCAAGTTTTGTTGAGGAGTTTCAACACAAGAGAAAAAATGGAGCACACCAAGTTGGGTAAAGAGATTGGACAGGTTTAATTCAGGGGCATTGTCACTGCGAACTGCTTTAATTGTGAGACCAAACTGGGTTTTAACCATGGAGAAAAATTGTGGAAAAATGGTCTTGACATCATGTTTAGCACGTAGAAGATGAACCCATGTATTCTTGTACAATCATCAACGATTGTCAAAAAATAACGAAATCCATCATGTGTGGGAATATGAAATGGACCCCAAATATCACAGTGTATGAGATCAAAAGGAGAAGGAGATAAATTATTATGGCAATCAAATGGCAAACGTTTATGTTTTGCCAGAGGGCAGATTGAATAAGAAAGATTAGTATTGCCATTACTTTGCAACTGTAAATGAGGTTTCAATACACTGAGTTTGACATTGGATGGGTGGCCTAATCTGAAATGCCACAATTTTTTTACATGAGCAGAAGTGTTGTTATCAACAACGAATACAGAGGAAATAGAACGAAAGACTGAGCTATCTAAGAGGTAAAGGTTGCCTTAATGTCTACTCATCCCAATCAGCTTCCCCTGTGAATGGTCCTGAATGAAGCAAAAACGAGCAGTAAAATCAAAGGAAAAACATTTGGTTTGAGTTCAGGCACTAATGGAGATAAGATTAAATTGAAATGTTGGAATGTAGAGAACATGTTCAAGCACGAGATGAGGTGACAGATGAATGGTGCCTATTCCGATGATTGGTATTTTTGTACCAGTGGGTAAAGTGACAGTGTTGGAAGAAAATGAATGAATAGAGTGAAACATGGAGGAATTAGTGCAAACATGGTGGGTTGCCCCTGAATCTAAAATCCAAATGTTAGGGTTGAGAGTGGATGATGAAGGAGAAAGAGAAAGCATACCAATGAAGTTGGAAATGGATTGTTGAAGCGGGTTGCTGTCACCGAATGAGGCAGAGGAGCCACTCGAGCTGTGCAAACTCAAGAGAGCCAATAACTGATTGTGCTGGTCATGAGTGAGAGGTGGTGGAGATGCAGAGGCGGTGAAGCCATCTGTGAGAGTCAACTGATTCGTGTGAAGACTATTGGGTAGCATTTGATTTGGGCGAGAAGCATTGGGCCTGAAGTTGGGCCTATTTCTGAGTCCTTTAGTCATGCTTAGAAGGAAGGAAAAACGGAAGGAATACGCTCTGATACCATAATAGAAAAACAAAAGGTAAATGGCAAGAAAGGCAAACAAAGGCCTGAGAAAAATAAAACTAATTCATTGATTCCGTCTCTTCACTGATTGTACAATAGCAACATATATAGGAAGGCTTGGAACAATCGAGAAGAGTCCAGCTCATCCAGAAAATGAAAAATAACAAAATAAAAAATTCCACTAACTTGTAACAACCTAACAAACTCTGCATATTTCTTTGTTCAACAAGGAAGGCAAGTTTTCACAGTAATCAATTTTAATACTCCCCCTCAAGATGGAATGTATATGTTATACATTCCCATCTTGTCTATGAGAGAATTGAATTGATCAGGAAAGAGAGGTTTGGTAAGTATATCAGCCAATTGATGTTGTGAAGCAACATGCAGAGTTTTGAGCATACAAAATTGTGAATATAATCTCATATGTAGAAAAATAACCTCTAACTTACTGAAAATTGTGAATATAATCTCATGAAGGGTTGGATGCGAGATGAGGATACAAAATTTGATTGAAAGTATTTTTTTAGGAAAAAGAAAACATATTTGATGTTTTTAATTAAAACTTGAAGGTTATTCTTTTTATGCTATTATTTCATTTCTTTTAATCATATACCTGTTATAATAGAACAAGGGAAACGCGTACAATGATCTCAATCTTCAACTATGCAATCTTCAAAAACCTACTAAGTAGTCTTTAAAAATCTCCACAATTCCACCTCCTAAATAACCTTGATACCACAAATGCACTTCAAATCACCAAAAATCAAGCCAACCCACTTGAAAATCTCAAACAGAGAACACCAATTCACAAACCTTAACAAAGAAAAAAATTGTTATTGGAGATAAGGAACCCAAAGAGAGCACCACTTGAAAATCTCCAAATGTACATAAAAAGATAAATGGTGAAATCCAAGAAGAGAAAAAACCCTAAAAAGCTTAATAAACGATTCTCAAAAACCAAACACTTACCTTCAACCATCCAAAGCTTCATTGGTGGTTAAGACAAGTAATCTGAAAAACCTCTATCTCAATAGGGTAACACCGAGAAGGAGGTGAATGGGTGGATTTAAAAAATTTAAAACAAGAGTTGAATTTCTTAACACAAAATAACTTATAACAAGAGTATAAGCCAAATTAAAGCAATTGAATCATGAATGATAATAAGAATATCTAATGCAAACACAATCACATAAAATACAAACAATTTTACATAGAAAGCCCTCACACTAATTGTGTAGATAAAAAACCACAAGATCGAAGACCTTTAATCTAATAATCCACTATATGTGATCAAGATACACAAATTTATCAAGCTGTTTATCCTAAAAACTTACTATCCAGTACCCATATCATGATCCTCTTGCATCCTTATGCTCTCAAACTTGGAGGTTAACATTTGGATCTTAGACAACTTCACTGTTGAAGTACTCTCAAGAGTTATCACAAGTATGTCCCAAGCTTCTTTAGCACATTTATATGTGACAATCATACGAAACTCGCTTGGACTAATTCCATTAAATATGCTATAGAGAGCCCAAGCAGTGGCCTAAACAAATTTATCCTACTCTTATTTAGGCTTTAATTCTCTAGTTAATCTTTCAATAACATTTAATTTCAGTGGGGGTTCCCATCCAAATTCCATTGCATTCCAAACCCTTTCTCCTTGTATTTTTAGAAAAAATTTCATCCGGCCTTCCAATGGGGATAGTTATCCCATTAAAAATAGTGGTCTATTAATAAAAGATCCCATATTTGGTTGTTTCGAACTAGACTTGCAGGATTAAGAAAAAATTTGATTTGTATTAAAAGCCTATTTTGATATTAATTGAAAAACCTTTGTTTCAGGAGGGTAACACCTAGAGGGGATTGAATGGGTAGAAATTAAAAAATTTAAAACAAAAGTTTAATTTCTTAACCCAAAATAACCTATGAGAGGGATCTAGGTCAATTTAAAGTAATTGGATCATGATTGATAATAAGAATATCTAATGCAAACTCAATCACACAAGAGACAAACAATTTTATATGGAAAACCCTCCTACTAGTTGTGGAGATAAAAAATCATAAGGTCTAAAACCTCTAATATGATAATCTACTATATGAGTTCAAAATGCACAAATTTATCCAACTACTTATCCTAAAGACCTACTCTCCAGTACTTATATTGTGATCCATGTCCATGATGTAGCACCTCCAATGCTCTAGTGGATTCACCTTAGCCTTTGAGTGAATGTAGGTCCTTCCAACAACCTAGAATTCGATTGGTGAATTCTCAAGAGAGTTTGGGAATGATAGGGTAAATTATAGTTGATTCTCTCAAAGCATTCAACATTGGAAAACATTTAGGTAGGGTATATATAAGAGAAAACCTAGTAAACTTTGGAAAGGTTTGACGTGAGATTAAGTATAACAAATTGAAGTTTGAGGAGGGTATTGTTGTCTAAAAAAACATCATTTTCCTCATCTATAAAAAAAAAGGGTTATTTTTTCAAATTAGAAATTATTTTGACTATTTTATCAAGTATCCCATTTATAAGCCTATTTCATTGCAGTTTTAGACAGTGCGAAAATAGTATCTTAATATGAAAAGTGGAATAAGGCAACCTCATCACAGATTGAGAGAAAAGTCATAATCACCATAGAGGGCCAAGCTCAAAAAAAGCTGTTCTTTTGCTGCACTCTTCCCCGTCCATTAGCTTTCAATGTCCCCAGTTTTCTTTTTCATTTATTCCTTTCTCTTTTGCTAATTGAAGTTCCTTCTTCACCACAAGCGAAGCACATCGAACTCTAATATTACAGTAGCAGGGCACTCAAATGATGTGGTTGCTGAGGGGCCAGGAGAGTCTTGTAACTCCATTTAGGGATGAGGCAACCATGGATAAAGCCTACGTCACAGTAGGGAAAAAATCTAAGATAGTTTATAATTAGATTTAATTTACAGTCCAGTTAGGCATGATGCAATAATATTATCTGGACGATCTTGTCATGAAGACATATATAATCAAGCATAAATTGCCTATGAGGGGGCCATTAACGTCAGCTGGCCTTTATGCAAGTGTCATTCCATTATGTCACCACTGCTTTTTAATAAAGGTCAAAGTAATTGGACCCACTCATAAAGTTAAAAGGATGATTTTTATGTATAACTATCGTTAAGACTTGAATGGACGAAAGGGGGCTTCACACTACCTATATACCTCTCCATCTTGTATGAAGATTCAAACTTCCTATAGTTTTTCTGGTAAGGGTATGACTCCTCTTTGGGGGCTAGCTGTGAGCAATTATTGACCTGTGCCGCTGCATAGCTTTTATGTAAATGCAAAAAAAGGTTACCAATTTTTTCATATTTAATTTTATTATTGGAAAGTCAAATATAATTAAAATAAAAAAAATTTACATATACTAAATTATCTATAAATTTGAAGTAAGATAAACATATAATTTATTAATTAAAAATCTATTTTTATTTTTCTTAATTTTTTCTCTCTCTATATTTTTTTTCCTTTTACATTTTCTCTCAAACTGTTGGGAATAAAACGTAGTCTTAAACATGCATCTTCAAAAGTTCTAATTAAATCAAATTAATTTTTATTATTGGAATAATTAGTTTGCCTATCAAATGTTTGAATAAAATAGTAAATCTCGATTTTGTTTTATATTGATGTGTCTCTCCCCATATTTAGGAGAATCAAATTTTAAATGATGATTGCTTTACCTTTACTAATTCACTGTCCTAGTAGGGGATTTAGCAAAGTAGTTATTAAATTGCCCAACATTATTATAAGAAGAAAGGGTCCTCTTTTTGGGGCAAGAAAAGTGACAAACTTAGCCGGTATGTTTAGAATGTTAGAATATTAAATGTAAATAAACAATCAATTTCATTTCCTACTTATTTATATTACATATTAAAGATCAAAATTAAAAATTAAAAATCATTATAATAAAATTAAAATTTATTTTTATTAAACTTTTAATTTATCCCTTTCACGTCGATTCTCATCCATATTTGTATGACCAAATCAATCCAGAATATAGTTAAGAAGATGAGAAAAGTAAAATCGAAAAGAAAATAAAAAAATGTCATGGATTTAATTTTTAGAGTACAAGCTTGACAGTTTTCCTTTCAACCACACAGCTGGTTTCATGGATATTCATGTCTTGTATTTAGAAATCATGCCTCTTCTTTCATTTTGCTCACCCTGGTTTTGTTTAATTGTTAAATTGTTTCCTTGGTCATGTCACTTAGCAGGGTCAATTTTCCACCCGATTAATCATATACCTATTATAATAGAACAAATGAAACACGTACAACGATCTCAATCTTCGACTATGCAATCTTTAAAAACCTACTAAGCAATCTTTAAAAATCTCCAATACTGCACCTCCCAAATAACCTTAAAGCCACAAACTATAACAAACACACTTCAAGTCACCAAAAATCAAGCCGACCCACCTGAAAATCCCAAACAGAGAACACCAATTCACAAACCTTAACAAAGAAAGATTTGTTATTAGAGACAAGGAACCCAAACTCAAATGATAAATGGTGAAATCCAAGAAAAAAGAAAAAAAAAAAAAGAAACCAACCCTAAAAGGCTTAATAAAAGATTCTCGATAACCAAACACTTACCTTCAATCATCCAAAGCTTCATTGGTGGTTAGAGACAAGTAACTTAAAAAACCTTTGTCTCAATGGGGTAACACCGAGAGGGGGATGAATGGGTGAACATTAAAAAAATTAAAACAAAAGTTGAATTTCTTAACATAAAATAACTTATGAGAGGGGTATAAGCCAAATTAAAGTAATTGAATCATATATGATAATAAGAATATCCAATGCAAACACAATCACACAAGAAACAAACAATTTTACATGGAAAACCCTCATACTAATTATGGAGATAAAAAAAACCATAGGATCTAAGATCTTTAATATAATAATCCACTATATGTGATAAGATACACAAATTTATCAAGCTGCTTATACTAAAAATTTATTATCCAGTACTTATATCATGATCCATGTTTGTGACACAACACCTTTAATGCTCTAGCTAATTCGCCTCAGCCTTTAAGAGGATGTAGGTCCTTTTAACAACCTATTAGCCTATTTAATTGAGACTTGTACCTCTCATGAAGTCTACTATGACATCTACTTTGAGTGTGTCCATACTTTTTACGATAGGTGCATAGTAAGGGAGTGCTAGGAAAGACTACTTGGTTAGGAGTTTCCTTCTTACTCTTAACAAAGATTGTGTCTCCAGTAGTGGGAGTCTCAATTTTGTTAATATAGCCCAAACCTCTCTTATTTCCATGGGAATTACATTTATCAAGAATATAATTTAACACTTCAATCCCAGGTTGAAAGGCCTTATTGGAAGATAAAGATGATTTTTGACATTCAATCTCTCGAGTTAAAATATCATCTCTCAAGGAGAGATTGGTATTCAAACTTAAGAAACTGAAATATCTCAATGTGATTAATCTTTTCTTCACAAAGTAAATTAATCTCATATTTTTGTGAGTCAACAACATCATTAACTTTCAAGAATTTCTCAATCAAGCATTGATATTCAACAACAATATTCTCAAGAAATCTATTATTCTATGCATCAGTAAAGTCATACTCACTATTAGTCTCATGCATAGATTCAATAAATGTAACAAAAGCTAAAAAAAAAATCATTCTATTCATATCTTTGATCCTTAGAAGTCAAGGAGTCACCCTTATTAGAGTTAACGTCACTCCAAGTAACTTGCATAGATTTTTTAATATCCTCGGGACTAGGACAATTAGTAAAAACATGTCCCAAACATCCACAGTTAAAGCACTCAACCTCTTTCCCTTTAAAATATCCTATCATTTTCTTTAGAGAATTTACCAAATCTTTTTCCCTTTCTTGAGTCTTGTTTTCTATTAGACATTTTCTAAAATCTTAAGGCCTCATTAACACGTTTAGATATATGAAAAATTCGTCTCTATTTTCATTTTCAAAATTTTTGGTTTTTTTTCTTCATTCTTAGAAGCCTTAAAAGCTAACTCTTTAGGCTTTTGAGAATATGGAAGTGTCATCTCATAGGTTTGTCAAGAGCTAATAAGTTCATCGAATCTCATAGAATTGACATCTTTGCTCTACTCCATGGCTGTGATCTTAGGTCTAAACCTTTCAAGAAAGGATCTCAAAATCTTTCTAACAATTATAGACTCAAGGGTCCTCTCTCCTAAGTTAAATGAAAAAAATTTACAAAATCACTAAGCTCAGAATAGAATACATAGAAGATATGATCCTCTTACATCCTTATTCTCTCAAATTTGGAGGTTAACATTTGAATCTTAGACAATTTCATCGTTGAAGTACATTCAAAAGTTATCTCAAGCATGTCCTCAGCTTCTTTAGCACATTTACATATGGCAATCCTACAAAACTCGTTGGGACTAACTCCATTAAATATGTTGTCGAGAGCCCAAGCATTAGCCTCTACAAATTTATCCTACTCTTATTTAGGCTTTAATTCACTAGTTAATCTTCCAATAACATTTAATTTTAATGGGGGTCCCCATCCAAATTCCACTACATTCCAAACCCTTTCTCGTTGTATTTTTAGGAAAAAATTCATCCAGCCATCTAGTGGGGATAGTTATCCCCATTAAAAAATAATGGACTATTAATGGAACATCCCACTTTTAGTTGTTTCAAACTAGACTTGCAAGATAGAGAAAAAAATTGATTTTTATTAAAAACATGCTTTGATACCAATTGAAAAACTTGTCTCAGTTAGGTAACCCCTAAAAGGGGTTGAATGGGTAGAAATTAAAAATTTAAAACAAAAGTTGAATTTCTTAACTCAAAATAACCTATGAGGGGAATCTAGGCCAATTGAAAGTAATTAAATTATGATTAATGATAAGAATATCCCATTCAAACACAATCATACAAGAGACAAACAATTTTACATAAAAAAAACCCTCATACTAATTGTGGAGATAAAAAATCATGAGGTCTAAGACCTCTAATCTGATAATCCACTATATGAAATCAAGATACATAAATTTATCTAGTTGCTTATCCTAAAGACTTACTCTTCAGTACTTATATCATGATCCATGTCCATAACATCGCACCTCTGATGTTATAGTGGATTCGCCTTAACCTTTGATTAGATGTAGGTCCTTCTAACAACATAGAATACAATCGATGAATTCTTGAGAGAGTTTGGGAATGATAGGGTAAGTTATAGTTGATTCTCTCAAAGCATCCATCCTTAGAAAACATTTAGGTAAGGCATATATAAGAGAAAACCTAGTGGACTTAGAATCAATTTAGAAATCATATTTTACTAAAAACAATTTTAGAAACTTAAGAATTTTAAAACGATTTGGAAATATTTCATATTTTAAATTCAAAAACATTTGAAAAAAAATTTCTTCTTTAAAATTCTTTTTCAAATCTCTTTTCCAAATTCCTTAAAAGATTTGGAAATATTCCTTTTTTTTTTTTAATTCTCAATTTAAAATGTTTTTTCAAATTATTTTTATTATTTGAAAAGATTTTTCTTTTTAAATTCTCAATTTAAAATTATTTCTAAATTAATTAAGACATTCTAGCTTAATTTTAAAACTTCTAACCCAACCCTACCTTATTAGGAAAAAAAAAAACTAACTTGCCTCTACTAAAACCTTTTCAGACTTATTTGTAATAGTTTGATTGACTAAACGATAACCTCAAATTTTTAATGAAGAATAAGTCATTGTCTAAAAAGATCCTATGCCACAAGGAAAAGGAATAAAATTGTCAACAACAAAAACAAAATATAATGTCCTAACATAACCCTCTTTCAAAAATCATCTGATTTGCTTAGAGCTCATCCATGGCAAATCTTGGCTTGTATCGGGTTTAGTTTGTTAAGAGGAAATGAGATAAGATTTTTAAATCCTTGTATAAGAATATCCCATGTTAATGCATGAGATTTTTAAATCCCTCAAAGAAAGGATTAAAAATTAACTTCAGGTTAGTAATCCCTCTTTATTCCTATTTAGTCACAATCCATATATGGGATTGGAATTTTAAATCCTATCTCCCCCTCCCCCCAATCTAATCTTACCAACCAAATATAATCAAAGTGAATAAATAGATAATTGATTGACACATTGAAAAGTGAAGCCAAATGTCTAAACCTTCAAAATAGGGGAACTAAAAAAAAAAAAAAAGAATGACTAATCCAAACATATTCCATACGGACATAAGAAAAAAAGAAGATAATTTTGAATTTGGGAACAAAAATATCATGTTAATAACAAACCAAATTCATCTTTGAAATATAGAAGCATTATATCGTCTAAAACAAGGGAATCAAAACTTTTTTTCTTCGGGTGTTTTGAATTCCTAATAACACATGGAAAGTAAGCAAAAACTCGGAATCTTCCACAAGTCTAAGGTGTAACCAAAGTCTTAAGATTTCAGGTTTTTTTTTTCTTTTTTTTCTTTTTTCCCTTGCTACAATTTCTCAATAACCAGATTAAGCATGAAAACAATAAAAAAAAAAATCATAAATCATTCATAAACCACATTAAAAATTGAGTAAAAAATCAACTAAATGACTTCAAGAGCCTTTTACAAAAGATTTTCAAAGAATTAGATCTCCGAACTCAATAAAAAAAAAGAGTTTTGAATTCAATTGGAGTCATCAAATGAGCTCCATGGCTTAAACGATGATGATCAATGATGAAGAACCAGAGTTAAAGAGAAGTAGAGATGAGGGTTTAGATATTGAGTTATTTAAAGATGGTTTAGGGCTAACTTATTCATGAGCCTTTTTGGTAGCAAGCTTGGGTTGGGTGACTATAATGGACCTATATCTGTAGGGAAAAGACATTTGTCCAAAACTACTGTATAATAGTAGGACTTTAAGACTGCAACTATAGGACCATAAAAATAATATCTCCATCCCACTATAAACCTTAGCAGGTAACTTTCTTGCATTCTACCAAGACCTTCATATATGATCAAACTATGATTGTGATAGTACATTCTCTTTAGTTAAGGTGTTTTTTTTTGGCCCCTACTATGGCCTTGTGATAATTTCATTGTTTTCTTGTAGTGCTTGGTTGTTGTCAAGCATCTTTTACATGACTTTATAGCTCAATTACAACTAAAATATTAATCACCTTATTGTTTTGTCCTAAACTAAAATTTAATACTTACTTGAGCTCTAACCAAGCTATTACATTAATAAAGAGCATTTCGTGTCACACATATAGTTGATAGGGACAACAAAGCGAACACTCTCTTAATTAGAAATCTAAAACTTTCTCCATTAAATGTTGTTATCTATTGCTACTTTCCACACTACCTATCTACTGGTATTAAAAAAGAATCCAAAAAATATCTACTAAAATAATTATATGCTAAAGTGATATCTTGAATTAAATATTCAATAAAGAAAATTTTTAAAGAGCCATTATCATTTTTACTCTTTACAATATTAAAAATAGTTCTAAAAACATTAATAAGGCTTAGTTCCCCATACCAACGCCTCTATGATCTACTCATGACATTGGACAAGCTCATCTCTTTGTAGGGCTATATATGTGATGTATACACACACATGTGATGGCATCCTCTATGCACTTTTGCACCAAATGGAGGATTTAGAATTTTTGAAAATTATGTTTGAGTTGGATTGAATTTTTGTGAATATATATATCACTTTATTTGCAAGAAATCATGAAGAGCAAACCTTGAGACCAACTAGCATCAAAGAAATCTATAAAAACGTGTTACCTTTGTGAGAGGATATAGTCACTATTGGTGGTCTCCAATTATCACTGGATGTCAAAACTCATTGGTGGTGGTAATTGTCCATAGTTGTTGGATGTCAAGACTCACTGCTTGTCACTACCAAGTTTCCTTTTTTCATAACAAGTGAATTAAGCTCAAAGATGGGTATTGGGTTTGAAAATGGAGAAACAAGTTTCCACATATTTATACCATAATAAACCTTGGCAAATTTTAAAATGGTTACCATGATTTATGAATTATATGTTGAAGTAGCTATGCTACATAAATTTACATTAACTTACAATTCAATTAATTTTACATTAACTTATGATTTCTATCAAGCTTTTATTCTCATAAGTCATAATAGCTTTTCACTAATTTTATATGTTAATATTTCTTGATAATAACAACGTATATTATCTTTTAGGTAAAGGAAATTAATCTATGCTAAGAATAACTTCCTTTTTTTTCATTTTTTATTTTGATTGTTATCCTTCTCTATATTGGGATGAGACTAACATGTGTTGACATAACTTTTTTTTTTTCTTCTTGTAATTGTTATCCTACTATATGTTGGGATAATGCTAACATGGGTATATAGTTGGAATGCAAAATGTCGTTGGATCAACATTCAATAGCTAGAAGTAAGGATGGTGATAGGATGAGTTTTTTCAGGTACCTACCCCACTCCACCCCTAATGCGATGGGTTTCAAATTTAAATAAACAGATTTGGGACGAGTTTGAGATTTTTAAAAAAAACTTAGGATGTGTTCGGGGTAGGTTCAAGCATTGCCTTGTCTCATATTGCCTCGATTATATATAAAATTAATTTTAAAATTTAATTTAATTTAATTTAATTTAATTCAATTTTTATTTCCCTATTTTATATATATAATAGTGATGATAATAATAATAATAAATACTTTTCAATAAAATAAGTTATAAAAAATTATACTATTTTAACTATTTATAAAATATATTTACTTTAATGTAATTTAAAAAAAATAAAAAAATAATAATAAACAAGGCGGGGTGAGGCAGGTATGGAAAATTCACATGCCCACCTCATCCTGCCCCGCCTTGTTTAATTTTTTAAATGGAATGAGGATGTGAAATATTTTAAATAAACAAGATGAGTTTAGGAATGGGGGCCAACGTCTCGAACCCACCTGGTTGTCATGCCTACCTAGAAAGCATATGAGGAACACCTTTGTTGTTGTAACAATCAACCCAGACAACTAAAGGCAACATTAGTTGATGATCAGATTGATCGAAATGCATTTGTTAAGGAACTGCTTTTGGGTTGTAACTCCACTTTCTTGAAAAATACTCAACTTTTGTTGCGAAAGCTAGTGTTGCACTAGTTATTAACTCTAAAGAATGGAAAAACAAACTTAAAAGCAAAAATGGGAGTTAAAAAAGAATGATGGTGATCCGACTTATCTTGTGGATGAAATTAAAGATGAAGTAATCTATTCACTACCTCCAAAGATGATTATTGTGTTAGACAAAATGTTCTATTACTTGGGATAGGCTTTATTTGAAATTGATTCCTTTGATAATAAATTACTAATTCATGAATTGTCATATTATTTTTTAATCTTATGGAAGCATATTCTAAATAATTCATGTTATTCAAGTATGCTTCTCACATTTTGTTTCTTAATTTTAAAAATATGCATGTTTCATGTGTGAACATCTTTGTGTTTAATATTGTTATTGGTTGCTTTGATTGTTGCTTGATCCTTTGACTAAGAGGAAATGCATGTTGTGTGCTATGTTATCTGAACTAACCTTGATGTTTTATGATAGCGCTTCGAATGGCAATCCAAGTACGCACACTATATTTCCTGTATGCTTGTATCTTAGAATGATTGTTTGACTTGTTTGACATGTTGTTCGATAATCACTTTTGGCCTTCCTTGTTATCCTTGATCCATCAATTAATTTTCATACTTCCCTCGACTTAGTAAGTAAAAACCTTTGTTTTAGGGCTTAGAGGGGTGCTACCTTTATGGTACCTTCCTAATAAGTAACCTATTTCCTAGACCTAAACTCAGGTTTTTCAAAGACTTGTTTTTCTATAACTTAAGGAGTCATTTTTTTAGGATTTTCTTTCATATTTTATTTTCCCTTTTAAAAATAAATAAAAATTAGTGACTCCAATTTTTATAAAAAATATAAGTTTTCACCCAAAAAAACGAGTTTTGTTGTCGAATAAGGAGACACATGAAAAATGTAGGTCCACAAAATGGTGAATATCTGTATTGCATCTTTAGTTATAGATATACATAATGAAAAGAAAAAAAAAAGTATTTTGAAGCATTATTATATTGAAACAATTTTTAACACAATAACTTTAAGGTTTATGGAAATATAAAAATTACAATGAAAGAAAAATAAAATATAATTTCAATCTTTTACAACATTATGGATATTTTTAAGTAAAGAATTAATAATTTCAAAGAATAAAAATTTGAAATAATTTAATTATTTTTTTTATCCTTTTCATTACAATTTAAAAAAAAGTTGGATTATCTTTTATTATTTTAATAGTTATTGATATTGAATCAATATAGATTAAGATAAGTTACTTATTATTATTACTTTTTTTATAAAAATGGTAAAATAAGGGTACGTTAATCATTATCTCAAAATAACAATAATTAGTCCCTTAAAATGAAATAAAACTCATTTTAAACATTTTTGGAATGAAAAAGCAAAAAATTGTCATAATTTTTCAAATATTTTGTTCTTATTATATCTTAACCATTTTTTTTTGTCTATTTTTTATTAAAAAACAAATAATAGAAAAGGACACAAAATGACATGACATAGAATGGAAACAATGAAAGAGATACACAAAATCATGAACGAGACGCATAGAATCAAGTGCATAATGATAAGAATCCACTCTAGTTAATATTTTCTTAAATCAAGAGCAATCAAATATTAATAATGCTTTATTCTTTTAATTTATGAAATAACATTCATTTTTCTTAATTTTAAAATATTTATTATTCCTTTCTTTGTGTAATTGACAATACATTCTTGTATATATTTTTGAAAAGAATTAATAAAACTTACTGATTTTATTGCCAAATTATTAAATTCTTCATATTATTAGAGTTAGGAGAGGAAAATTGAATTCAAGCCTTCTCCAAAAGAGGTCAAATGTCATAAAAAGGCTTGACCTCTAGCTCAAAAATCATGTTTTCCTCTTTGAAAAAAAAAAAAAAAATTGACCTTAATATCCAAGCCTCCCATCAGTATTCTAGTTTGACTCAATCAAGCTAAACAATGCAAATTTTCTACTATGGGGAAATCAAGTCATCCCCTTAGTTTGTGGTCTCAGTATTCTTCATCATGTCTTAAGTGGAGAAAAGCATGCTAAAGAAATTAAGGATAAGGAGGGAAGCAAAAGTCTTATCCTAGTTTGATTTTATTCGAGTCAAGCACCACAAATTTCCTATTATGAGAAAATCAAATCATCCTCTTAGTTCATGGTGTCACTGTTCTTTGCCATTTCTTAAGTTGAGAAAAACCTATTGAAGAAATTAAGAATTATCAGGAAAATAAAAGTCCTATCTTGTATTCTAGTATGATTTTTGTGTTAACATGATATATGAGATGTGAACATCTCTTAAAAAGCAATTGCACCCTATTACAGTTGGGAAAAAATATAAAAGAATATGTTGATAGATCAAAAAAATAAAAATAAAAAAGGTCATGATTTCTTGAAGAATATTTAAGAGACTTTGAAGATATATATGGTTAGACCAAGATTTGGTTAATCTCATATTTTGATGATAACAAAACAAAATTTGGCTCTAATAATTATATTTAAGTGTAGAAGGCAAGAAGATCTCTTTGGAGCCATTAAGAAGAAAATATATGGAACAAGAGAGGAACTCAAGAAGAACAAAGAAATAGTTTAAAAGGAGAAAAAGATGCAATAAATGCAAATGGAGCAATGCATAGCACAAGAAATGAGAAGAGAAAATTATGAAAAGAGACATAGAGTTCAACGTTTGACATAGAGTTAGATTACAAAACTTGGTAGATGCATATACTTTCATTTTGAGGTCAGTTTTGAAAAACTGACCAAATTTATTTAGGAGCAAGCCACATGTCAATTTGAACTCAAAGTTAAGAATCCAACACTTCAAACAGAGTGTGAATTGAATGTGAAACAAAGAAGTTACAACTAGTTGAAGTAGGCAACGTAAAGCTAGAATCTTATGTCAAAAGAGCACAAGTCGACATTTAGACGCTTTGTTTTTGGGTTTTTTCTATTAGAGGCCAAGTGGATGTAAAGGTGTCCAAGGCCCAATGTTTAGCGAGCTATTATGGGCCAACGTGTCGGGCTGACACCACCCACTTAAAAATCGTGTCGAGCCGAGCCAACTTATGCAAACCAAATAGGTGGCCTGACACAACCCATAAGCCCATGGGCCAATCGTGTCATGTTGTGACGTGTCAATCATGTCATGTCGTGTCGTGTTGATAATTTGTGCTAATGGGCTGTGCTGGCAACCCACGGCCCATGGGCCACTCACTTTGTTAAAATTTTTAATTTAATTTTTTAAGTCATTTTGTCTTAATTTTTTTTCATTATTAAATGAAATTTTTTTTTGTTACTTTAAACATCTTTAATAATTATGCTTTTTATTTTTTATATTTATATTTATTGAGTTTGTAATTGTAAAATCTATAGAAATGTTAATTTTTTGTTTTTAAAAATAGTAAAAAAAATCGTATTTAAATTTGGTTTTTTTTTTTTTTTTAATCAAAATGGGTTGACATGATGGCACAATGAGCCATCTCCTTAGGTCTAGCACGACATGCTCCTTTGGGTCGTGCTAGCCCAGCTCGCTACAGTAATTGGGTTGTGTTGACTTAGCCCGACCTTTTGGCCTGTCGTGCCATGGGCCAAAATAGGCAACCTGGTCTATTGGACACTTCTAAGTTGATGTCCACCTAGCCAGCCACTTGCTCTAGTGAAGGGTTTTTAACTATTGGAAGCTATGTGGATGTCCACTTTGATGAGCACATGGTAAGGTGAACAACCAACTGATTGTCCATTTCTATCTTTTAGGCTTCAATTGCTAGTAAATAGATGACCAAGTGGACATCCAATTCTGGGAAGCTTATTTCTAACGACTAATTTGACCATTAGCTCCTATAGAAGGTTCTATACTTTGTTTATAAATGAGAGAAAAGTTCCAAACTATTATTCAATCATCTCTTGAGCCTTAGGAACATATTTTGAGTGTATTGATCTTAAACTTACATTCCATTCATAGTGCACCTAATCAATCCTAGTTTTTTTGTATCCTTGAGTAAAAATTTATAAACTAGGAATTTGTATATATTGAAAATTCAATTCTTATAAACCTAATGAAGTAAGCTCAAGTGTAAGGTATCACTTGAGGAAAGAAATCTAAATGTGAGGTATCACTTATGAATTCTCAAGTTTAGTGTATTATTTGAAAGATTGTTCAAGAGTGAGACATCTCTTGAGGCTTGTGGAAAATCCATTAGAACTAGGAATCCAAGAGAAAAAAGCTTTAAAAGCTTTAAATTAGTGGAATCCTAATCATCTTGGTTGGAGTTTGAGGAAAATGGATGTAAGTTGGGTTACGTCAAACCATACTAAAAATCTTGTTTTTGCATCCTCTCTATCCCTCCTCTATTTACTTTATGCAGTTGTTTAATTCATTGTTATTTGTTATATTGTTGTTCATTTGTTTCTTACATTCATCTAAATTAAAATGTTTAAATTTGCAAAAAGATGCCAACGCTCAATTCACCCCATCTCTTGGGTGTTTTACCTTTAGTTGGTATAGCTAAAATCTTAACATCTATGACAATCTCTTTGCAATCAAAAACCAATTTTAAACCAAGACAAAGTTTATCAATTCGCTCATAGCTTAGGATAAAGATATGAATTTTTTTTTTTTCACTTGCTATGCTTACTAAACAACCTTACCCTTCTTTTAGTCAATATATAGTAGCTCTTCAAAGATATAAGTAATCAATTAGTATTAAAAAAGATGAGAGAAAATGTTTTTAGAGTATACATAAGTTTTTATTTGGATAATAAAGTCATGGTCAAAATGATTGAGGAGACAAAATTTCAATTTGAAGGGAATAGACTTCACCCTCTAATGGATTCCAATTCTAAAAAAAAAAAAATGAATAATTTGATATATATTTTTATGAAGCCTTTGCCAAAAGATGCCTTCACCATGTTTCCAGACTATTGCCACTCCGATTTGAGAAAATATATTAAGAAAAAGAATAAAAAAATACAAAATAATAGAATATAAAATGAAAATAATAAAGGAGATGCACAAAATCATGAAAAAATGCACAAAATTAAACACATAATGATAAGAATCCACTTCTGTCAATATTTTTATAAATAAAAAGCAGTCAAAGATTAATAATATTTTATCATTTTAATTTAAGAAATAATATTGATTTTCTTTAATTTATGAACATTTATTATCCTTTTCTTTGCATAATTCATAATATATTTTTTTAAAAATAAATTTCTTAAAAGAATTAAACTCGTTGCTTCTATTAACAAATTATCAAACTTTTCATTTTTATTTTTTATTTTTTTACCATAATCACTTGTTTTCTTTTTCATAATTTTTTTTTTAACATTTTTTTTTGTGAGAAATTGTTGCTATACTGAAACTTTTTATTATTATTAACATATAATCTCTTGTTTATACTTTCAACCACAAAATTCACCACTATTCTTTTGTTTTTCTAAAAGAGAAAAAAAGGAAAAAATAGAACTTCATTACCTGAAAATACAAGCATATTACGTGAAATTTTCTCCCACTTTTTCACAATCCCCGACATTGCTTTACATGCTCTAACGCATCTTTAGAAAATTGGCAGACTTTAACAAAGTAGGGAATCCTTTTTTTTATACACCATGAAATTCTCAAGCTATGCTTTGTCGCTTTACATCCTTTTCCTTTCCCACTTCTTCTCATTTTCCTTTTTAATGTGAATTATTTGAACCTCCACTTTCAAAGCAGCAACCCAAGTGGTCTTCCATGCCACCTTTTTCCCACCCGCGTGAAAGCGAGGTAGGCCATTATTCACACATCAACTTCGCTCGTCATTGTATCAATAAACGCGTAAACGACTTGACTCACTTTCAACCTATATATATATATATATATATATATCTGCATTTCATTTTACGTTATATTTTAATGGGATAATTGTGTTTTATTTTGTTTTTATTTTAAACACGTAAACGACTTGACTCACTTTTAACCTATAAAAATCTATATATATATCTGCATTTCATTTTATGTGATATTTTAATGGAATAATTGTGTTTTATTGTGTTTTTATTTTAAATGCGTAAACGACTTGACTCATTTTTAACCTATATATATATATATATGCATTTCATTTTATATGATATTTTAATAATTAATGATATTTTAAAAAAAATTTAAAGCCAATATTCTCACTTTCAATTTTCACTTTTTTAGGACTTAAATATAAAATTTATATAAATTATATCTTAATTTTTGGGCTAAGCCCATCAAAACACAATTTTTCCTATTTTAATCATTACTTTTAAGTCCAAGTCAACATAAACCGGGGTAGAAGCTACTCTAATCTACGACTTGACTCTGACACCTAATCTTGACCATCTCTTCTCTGCTGTGAGATCCATGAGCATGACCTGACCGGGCTGATCTCACCGTCCCTTTGTATTGTCTATCTCAGAGCACACCCATCTGACGTGGTCGTAACTGGGGAGGCTCATACTCATTTGACTGGTGCTCACCCCAGACGTGACGGTACTGCTTGAGCTTGACACTGAGATCAGGTCATCGTTATCACTGGTGGTGGCACCTCCACGTGTCACAGTAATTGGGCTCGGTTGTGAGCCGTCCGGTTTGATTCCAACCCGACCAATGTACACCTCATCCCCACTGTTGATCTGGGAGTTCCTTTCCGCCGTCTCCTGGAGCTGCAGTGCAAACTCAAGGGCCCACACCACATCGCTCATTGGTGGCCGTTCGATTCCCTTGTCACGCACGCAGCTATCAGCGATCTCCCCAAACTTTTTCAAACACTCTGGCGCAACCTCGTCCCTCAGATTTTGGTCCATGATCCGATCTAGGGCTCCTTTCCGATAAGATCTCCGGCCCCACTCTGCTAAACTCACCCGCTTTTCTGGAGCGTCGGGAATCACCGCCGGCCTCGCGCATAACACTTCAAACAGCACCACTCCGAACGAGTACACATCAGACTTCTCCGTCAACTGCCGCAACCGGAAATACTCTGGATCCACGTACCCGAAACTGCCCTTCACTGCTGTGCTGACGTGGGTCTGGGTCATACTCGTGGGGCCTACTTTAGACAACCCGAAATCCGAAACCTTAGCCAACCATTTCTCATCTAACAGGATATTGGTGGATTTGACGTCCCGGTGAATGATTGTCTGCTTCGTGCCTGTGTGAAGGTAGTGTAATCCACGCGCCGCCCCAATGCAGACTTGAAGGCGTTGCTTCCATGGGAGTGAAGGGTTTTTTGTTTTATAAAGATGATCACGGAGAGTGCCACGAGCCATGTAATCGTAGACAAGGATCATCTCTCCTTCTTCATCACAGTAACCGATCAGAGACACGAGATGGATGTGGCGGAGCTTGGACAGCATCTTGATCTCTGTTAGGAATTCGCGGGCACCTTGCCTTGATGATGGATTCAACCGTTTTATCGCAACCGTGGTGGAGCCGCCGTTGAAGAAGCCTTTGTAAACATTTCCGAAACCTCCCTCGCCGATGATTAAGTTCTTGTTGAAGTTGAATGTGGCGGCTTTAATCTCGGCGAGGGAGAAGTGGTGGCAGATATCGGCCGGTAGCGACGAGCCGTTGATGGCTGTGGACCTTGTCGTGTAGGAAAATGGGACCCGAGATGACTTTGCTCGACTGGTGCCTCCAAGGTGTTTCACTCTCATCCGCGGTCGGAGAACCAAGAACCAGAGAAGAGAGAGTGCGACTACTCCGCCGACCGCAGCTACAATGACTGTTATCAGCACCAGTGGCACCCTATTGTTGGGCTTTACCGGGGAGTTTGGGTGCTGTTCCGAGGGAGGAGGATTTAGTACCGGATCAGGATTGAGTCCTGCGAGACTACCGTCAGAATTATTTAACTTGAACATCTCTAATCCATTTAATATTACGTTAGCATACTTGCTACCCGCAAATGGATGTAAATCGAGCCACAGGTCCTGCTTCCTTCGGCTGCCATCGGATAACAAAGAAACAACATAATCTTCATAAATTGGATATGCTCTGCCACCACTCCTAATGATGACGTCCATTTGTTCTTCCGCTGTCTGATTGTTAAGAAATATAGAAAAAATCCTTTCAAATGGACCGGTTACCTCCAATTGAAACTCGCAGAAATGAAGCCTAACAAGATAATAAAACCCAGAATCCACAGGGAAGAGCCACGTCAAGTTGGTTCTCTTATTTATATCCTCTTGTTGAATCATGGTGCGTGAAGTGGTGTAGACTGTAGGGGGTGCAATATAAGGCGGTGTCCCCAGAGTGTATCGTATGGGGATATCCCGGTGGGGTGTCAACCCGACATTTGCTGCGTATATGTAAGAGTCATCCTGACTCCAGGACCGAAACATTCCACTGTCTGCTTCCGCCGGGATATGATTGCCACCAACATTTAAACGATAAACAGTTTCAAGGGCTGTGTAGTCATCTATGTCAAATTGCTGAACCGAGGAAACCAATTCAAGGTCAATTTGTCCGTAGAGATGATTTGGCATGGAAACGACTTCAATACCATTAACGAAGGCCCAGGAGTTTGGGGATGGAGAGAAGGTTATATTGAGTATTTGGTTGTCCCACACGTTGATGGAAAATTCTTTGACAAGGGAGGTTACTCCGGACTCCATAGCAGCAACTGTAAAAGAAGCGCTGAAGTTGCTTAGGAGGGTGTACACCCCTGATGTGACGGAGAAGAAGAACGCGGATTCATTATGGCCAGAGTACGCAGTTGGGTAGAAGTAGAAGCGGACAAACTTGGGTCCGGCTGAAACAGGGAAGCTGTATGTGAACGAGGAGTTAAAGATACGAGCGGTCATGTATGGAACTTGGTCGACCGAGGGGTCTTGCCGGAAAGCTTTGGATGATGAGGATGAGTTTTGAACATCAGAAGTACTAGAGAATTTTGACCCTTGATCACCTTGCCAAGTCCTGCCATCAGGAGACATTGTGTTGATGGATGAGCCGCAGTCGAGGAGAATATGATCAGTGGGCCTATAAGGCGGAGACTCATCCCCGGCCATGGAGATTAGGAATTGAAGAAAGAAGGAAGAAAGATAGACAGCCAAGGTGAGCATGGGATTGATTTGATCCAAACTCATTAATTTGGTGAAACCGAAAATAAAGGGATCAGCTGGGTCTCAGTCAGGTGTGGGTGCTGCTGTTTCAGACGCTGTTGTACTACTGGTACTGGCAGTCTGGCAGTAAAGATGGAAGGTGGAAGGATCAGAGCAACACAAGCGAACGCCGAGACCGTTCAGCTGGATCCGTAGTTGGGGTCTGCAACTGGTGACTCTGGCGACTGGAATTCATCTCCTTTCATGGATTTAGCCCACGTTGATTTTCCGTAAAGTACTGCAGTAGGGAAAAAAGGTCTTTTATTAGAAACCTGAAAAAACGCATGGAGGTCCATCGGAAGTCATTTTAATTTAGAAGACTTTGTTAATAATGTTTTTAATAGAAATACTTTAAAGGTAGTTAATATTTAAATATAAAAATATCTTGGTAATATTTCTTTTTATAATATTGAATACAAATTTTTTCTAAAAATAAAACTAGTAGTCAGATTGAAAATTTATTAATTCTAGGATTAAGATACTAAAATTCTTCTTATGAGAAATTTGACTTGAGCCTTGATTTGGATTAGACCTTGGCATGTGTTGGTTTGGGCTTAAACTTTGATGTGTCTCAAATATGGAATTTAGTATGTTGAGATCTTGGTGTGCAATGGGTCAGGCTTGGGTTTTGATGTATTTTCAAGTTCAACTTGAACCTTATGAGTGTCTTGGTCAAGTTTGGACCTTAGCTCACATTCATTAAGGGTACAACTATTTGATCCCTAATTAAAGACGTCTCAAATTTGATCTTTGAAACTTCAAACTTGATCTTCAAAGTTTTGAATTTGATCTTCAAATATTTGAATCATCAAACTTGATCTTCAAATTTTTGAAGGTTTTAAAGAACTTTTCGAGTCTTTGAAGGGAGTTTTCTCTAACTCTTTTCATATGGGGAAGTCTTTCTATGTATTTAGTACTGTTTGTAAATTAAAGAGACCCTATTTATAGGGTTTAAAAGAAACATACATTAAAATCCCAAGAAACAATACTATTACAACAATATATATATATATATATATTCCTTTAGTAGAGTTATTAATTTATCAATAAATAAATATTTATTAATTTAGAAAGAGTATTATATTTTTACTATTGTACCTATACATGAATAAAATATATCAAAGGTAGTATAAATTACAAAAAATTTAGGGATTCGGTTGAATTTAGTTTAGATAAAAAAAAAAAAAAAAAAAAAAAAAAAAAAAAAAAAAAAAAAAAAAGGATAGACAACTTTAGATGCATATTTTGAAAAAGAGTTGATATCATGAATTTTTATTTACTATTTTCTATATACTTTATCAATTATTAATTTATATTTCTTTGAATCCTTTTCTGAAAAAAATTATTATTTTATGCACTTAGAGAGGTTATTAGATCTTGGCCCAACTTGGACACATAAGATTTTATTATTTAAACAATGTTATTAATTTATTGAAAATTTATTTATCACAATTTAACTATATTTGAATAGTTTTTTTAATTCCTTATAAATATTATTCCTTAATTGAAGTAGATTTGGAGATATTTTTAGGCATATTTGAATAGTTTTGACACTTAAAATATGATCTTTAATTAAAAGTACCTAATAAATATGAAATTTTGGAAAATACATTTAACTACTGTCTAATTTATTAATGATCGACAATTACTTTTTCACTAATCCGATTCACCTTTTTTTTTTATTTGTTCTAGTAATTATATTTTAATTATCAAATTTCTTATTTCTTTATTTAATTTGAAAACAACCTGTTTTCCTTTATGTGTGTCATAGAAATGTGTCACAATTTGATCCCATAGAATTATTTTCAAGTGATATTAATTTTTTTATATGTATCTTGTCTTAAATATCTTTTTATGATAGGGCAATAAGTAAGTAGTTAAATTCTTTTTACTATTTTGCAGTTCTTCCAAAAAAAAATTTCATATTTGAATGGGTAAAAGTGGGCAAATTTTGCATATTTGATATGGTATAAATATATTTAATCATATTAGTTTTAAATCTCGTTAATTAGCGATTTCATAGATGGTTTTCTTTTAAGATTCTTTGGCTTCTTGTAAGAGGAATACTCCCACCATTTAGTGGGATGGGAATGATAGTTTGACCGATGGAAAAGAACACTTTGCTAGTTTACAAGCCTTTGGTTGGCTCGACCACTTATTGGACATCTTGCACCCTTGATGATTTGTTTCACTTTCCTTGGTGGAGCTCAAGATCTACTTGAAAATTATTCTGCCCGAAGTCTATCAATATTTCAAGATTGCTTTGAGGGTCTAAGTTTGGTAGGTAAAGTTGAAGGCTTTTGCCGAGGTGGGTTTCACATGCATCAAGCTCATTTTGGCCAAAATGAGAGGGAAGGGGGGCCACTGCGTCTCAACGACAGGTCATCACTACAGGTTTCTATGACATTATAGGATAATTAGTCTATGAGTTACATTTCAGAATGATAAAAAGCCTCCATTCATTGCCAAAAGGGAATGGGAAAACTGGACTCTCCTATCCCTCCAAATTCTTCTTATCCTCCCATAGCTTGAAAAGTCTCTTCTGAGTTCTCATACAGATAGCCTCTTACTCCATTCAGTCCCTTCTCATACAATGCCACTTGTTAGCCTCCTTCAATTAAGAACCTTATTTAAGCGCTTCATTAATAAGATCATGTCAATCATCCTCTTTCTATCAAATTTACACAAAGGAAAAGTTCTTGAAAAAACTAATACTTGCAATTGCCGCTAAATTCATAAGCTTGTGGTAAATGAGTCTTCTCCTCCTATACATTCAAATTTGACTTCTATCAATTCTTTCTCTATTATGTCCCCGTATCTTTCATCTCTCCCTTTACAAACATCAACTATAGTTTTTTATAAGCTAAGTTTACTAAAAGGAACCAAATTGCACCATCGAAAGCAATTTCATATTCAGGAACATTCATATATATAGGTATTTAATAATCTTCCAATTCAAATGCTTAATTTTGATATTTCTGCTTGTGCAAGAACATTACTCCTAAACATCTATGATCTATTTTTCAAATAGGGTTAAGGAAAACCCTTAGATAAATTAAAACAAGCTTGACACTACTGGATTCTCAACCACTCAAAAAAGAGAAGTATTAGCAATTTAACTGCAAATAATAAATTTATTAAATTCTCCCTCTTCCTTTTTGGCCTCACATTTTGTTTATCATCATATACAAGTACCAACTATTGGCTAAAAATTCTACCCCAAAGGAAACCTAATAATATCACACCCTGGTTCCACTAGTAATTGGAACTACGCTACAGTCAAGCCTACTTGTACTATGCATTGACATATTATGTAAATCTCTAGTGAAGGTTGAGATTATACTGAGCTTTTCTCTTCCACGGATCCCCCATTGCTAGAGCTCTAGCAGAGATCCATTCCTAGGGTTTTTAGAGAGAGAAACAATGAAAAACATATTAATTTCTAGAGAGAGAAAGGAGAAATTAAAAGAGGAATTTTCATTGAATGGGTTTTTAGAGAGAGAAACTCCTGGGGAGTGGCCTAGCCAGGATGTATTATTTTTGTATATTCCCATATACAACATAGCTTGTGAAATCTCATAGTGGTATAGATTTTTAAATTTGAAGGTTTTTACTTTCTTTTTGTATATTTTTTTGGAGGATCTCTATTTATCTTTATACTTATTTTCCTTCAATGTACCATACTATTGTTTCTCATCAAAAAACAATGAAAAACATATCATTTTCCAATAGAGAAATAAGAAATTAAAAATGCAATTTCCATTGAATTTGAAGTGGAGATAATACAAAGGAAAGAGAAAACGAGAGGTGGGTTAAAAGCAAAGTGTTGGTGTGTATGTACAAAGGGGAAACATCTTGACATTCACTATAGATCTGGAGTAAAGAGAAAATGAAAGTTAATCATTTTTATTATTTATTTGACCTTAATTTTTATTTTACATTAAATTTAAAAATAAATATTTATAAAAAATAGTACTAATAAAAAACTTGTAAGGAAAAAGGTTTTTATTATCTCTTATTAAAATAATATTTTATTATGTAACTTATATATAAAAATCATATCACAATGTTATTTTTTTATTGGTTAAATGACAAAGTAAAACTTATTAAATATAATTTTTCAATTGACATTTAAATAGTGAATTTTCTTAATAAATAAATAAAAATATATAAGAATAATCTTGAAAACCTATTTGTTATTAAAAACAAGTTTTTGGTATTGAGTAAATATAATTTTATTTTATTTTATTGCAATAAATACCAGTGGTAAAAGATTATAAAAAAATAGTAACTATTTAGCATGTGTAAATTTGATGGTTAAATATAACTTTTCACCATCAATATAAATTTTGTGGCCAAAAAATGTAGAAATTTATTTGTTACAAATATGTGATTGTTGCCAGAAATTAGCATTCATCACAAATGTTGTACTTAAGGATTACATAATTTTTTCTACTATTCATTGATCATCAAGCTTTTCGCCATTAACCCGCATCTGGTTAACAATGGTTTGTATCTAATCAAAGTAATCTAAGATAGATTTAGAGTCATTCATGCGAAGAGACTCGAATTCACCTCTTAATGTTTGCAACTTCATTCACTTGACACATTTATCGCCTTTGTATAATTTTTGTAGAGTAACCCATGACTCTTTTGTTGTTTCTGCCTCTAAGATTTTCTCAAATATGGATTCATCTACTACTTGAAATATTGCATATAGTGTTTTTTTATCTTTCTTTCGAAAATCTTTCAATGAACCTTTTTGCTCCCTTGATAGTGCCTTGAATTCTTTTGAATCAATCACTTTGTTGTAATCGATATTTATTAGATCCCATAAATCTTGAGATCTAAATAAGACACGCATTTGAATACACCAATTATCAAAATTCTTACCTGTGAATTTTGGGAGTTGAGAATGAATTGAGTTATTATTTACAACCATAATTTCATCAATAAAATTGCAACTTTATTATGATTCTGCACATTCCTTAGTATTTTAGCTTTTATCTAGCATTTCACTTTCCCCGATCTTCTAGCTCGATACCATTTGTTGGAAATGACACGATTGAGAATTGATAATACTTTTATTAAAATTAAAAATTTATTGCATCCTACTTTTCAACATAATAATAAGCATATTTATAATAAACTAATCATATTTGTACTAGGACATCAATTCCTATTAGACCAAGAATTCTAATTAACATAGTTATTTATAATAATTAAAAATTTCTAATATTTCTCAAATTCCTAAAATTCTTTTAATTTGACTTCAAGTTGAATTATAATTTCAACAAAATATATATATATATATATATATATATATATATATTTACTACTATTATTATTATTTACAATTGCAAAGTAAATCATTATTTCTAAAAATTTTCCTATGTTATCGTAGTAAATAGAAGACATGGCATACAAAGATAACAATTAGCAAATTAATATAGCTATTTTCTCATAAAATTAGTTTTTTTTTAATTCAATTTTGATCATTTTTTTGTTTTGTTTTATAATTTCCATTTGAGAGGAATCATCATTAATGATCAATTTCATTGTTATTGTTAAAGCAGTCTTGTTTTTTTCTTTTATTTAAATCAATGTGAACTTATCAAACCTAAATCATTTTATTTTTTATTTTTATTTTTATTTTTTTTGAAATAAAAGAAACTCTTACCTTGACAACCACTAAAGGTTTGAAATTTGAATAGACTAATATGTCCTAATAACCATAAATAAACCTTGAAACACTTATGAGTATATGAAGCAGAAATAAAATTTATTTCACTATGGTCTACAAGACTATCCTTTGATCCATAAAGTTAATTCATCACATTTAATAGCTTGAACTTGTTCAAGATCATTAAAATTCTTTCAACCTAATTTAAAACACCAATTAATATTATTAATAATGGTATACTAAGATGTGAACATTTATATTCCATTTTATACCATGAGTGTAAAAAAGATTAAAAAAAAAAAAAAAAAAGCAAAAGCGATTAGTTATGAAAGTGTTTTGTTTGTTATCCTATCCGACTCCTTTTGAAATTGATATATATATTTATTTGTATCCTGGTCCTTTCTTTGTTGGTGCTGCTTTAGAAAAAGGAAAAAAACAGATCAAAAGCGGGGAACGAAAACAACATAATTGCAGTGCTTTAACTTTGGAAAAGAATGTAAGAGGACAATGCTCTTAAAGAGAATAACATGCAAAGCCCACAGCCATGTCGTCTTTCTGGATGGAAGAATCTGTATCCGACCTTTAGCTGCTTTAATTGGATTGGCCCCTCTTCAAAAATCATCCCACTTTGTCTAGGTGAGAGAGACTCGCGTGTTCTCGTGTTGGGAACTAATTGGACAATATAACAACGTACCATTCATATTTCTAAAATCATGATTGGACCATATATAGTAGTTTAGACTCTTGAACTATCAATCTAATTAGTAACTCGTCATCAAATTATATTGAACCAATGATTCATGATGAAATAACTTTTCCGGCCAATTCAACGATAATTCATCCAATTTGGAAAACACTGACAACAACTAACAACATGAAATAATAATCTACTTTCAAATTCTTATCAATAAATTATGTATAATGACCTATCCTGAATGTTCCTCAAACCTTAATTTTTTTCCTTTTCGTTTTGCCTAAACCTTGGTCATAATCCTATGTGGAAGAATTTCTCAAACTCAAAAATAGATTTAAAATTTAATTTTTAAAACATCAATCATTTTTAAAAAGCACAAAGTGGAAAAAAAAATGGAAAGAATAAGTCAGAAAAGCAATCACGCACTTGTGCAGTTAGGGGGTCATTAAAAAAATATACATGGAAAAAATAAAATAAAGAATGACCGGACCTGAATGAAGAATGCTTTAATTTTATAAGCGCTCAAGCTATCATTATTTGCCTTTTCCCCCACCTGTTTTTTTCTCTCATCTCCTTCACGTAAGCTTTACTTTGTTACATAAACCTTATAGTTTTGGCATTCATGCTTTCCCAAATAAATTTTGATGGGTTTTCTTTATATTTTTGACAAACTGGCATAGGTCCACCACTGTGCAAATGGTTAGACTTCTTTTGCTAATTTGCTTTTATTTTTTTCAAAGCACCGTTACCTCTAGCGATCATGGTCGTCATGGTTTCCCAATGGCACTTTTTTTTTCCAAAAAAAAAAAAAAAAGGCTTTTCTTAAGAGATAAATTTAAAGTCTTTGATAATAGTGTATTTTTCTCAAGAAAGAATAATTTTTATTTTAAAATTTTAGGCTAATTCTTTATAATCAATGAAATTTTTTAACTACCTTTATTTTCAAACATAAAAATTTATTTTAAAAATTTTAAAGATATACATCTTTCTTTAGAAATAGTTAGATTAAATTTATAGCTTGCTTAGAGAAGGTTAGTGCATAACTTTATGTTGGAGTTGAATTTGGAAAATGTGATGAGTAAAGCTTGATCAGTTAATAACTGAACTTTTCTTGCATTATGGATGCTGGAACCATGTATGAGATTTAGGATATATAACTCATAAAAAGGAATATGCAGGTCTGAGAGTGAAAGTTTGGGAAAAGGGCAGCGGAGATGCAGCTCCCCTAACAGCTTGACATTGATTAAATTTTTGGAGAAACCCTTAAAACCTTATTATGATCAGTTTTCTGAGTTTACTGCTTTTGGAGCATGCACGCATACCTGTAGTAGAGATGTTGTAAGCTGTAAATGAGACTTGGAATTCAGAAGGAATGATTTTGGCAAGGATTTTGGAACACAGGGGAGTACGCATAGACTAGTGTGCGTTTGACCCTATGTGCATAGCCTAGCTCATCGTAGACTCTTTGTTTTTGTAGCGTTATATTCTTCGTTCGTTCTTCTCATTTATTCATCTGATTCATTATGTACACTAGAGGCATGGACTGTGTCATTGCATTTTTAGCCTAGTGTCCTCTCAATTTTTTCCCTTTATCCTTAGCCTACGTTTCGCTTTCGACTCCTAAGACTACCTTGAGGTTATGACATCAGGCATGGTGTTGAGTAGCTCCCACTTGGCTTGCTATTGGGATTTGCTTGAGTTTGGAGATTGTATATTCATCCCATAGAGCAAAGTGGTTGTGTGGACCCCGTATTTTACACAATACATTTCCACTCGATGGAGTGACTCGTTTTTTTAATTTATTTAGTGAAAATTTGATTTTTTGGAAAAGACCTAGAGTCGTCACTTATTTTTGTTTTATTTTTTTAAAGGAAAACAAAATAAGAAAGAAAACCCTAAGTGTAACTCTTTATTTGGAAAAGACGGTTTACAGAAAATCAAAGTCGAGTCCAGGAATCAGGTTACCTATTGGAAAGATACAGTGGTGAGTCGTACCACGCCTTTAAGCCCTATAATAAGGTCTGTACTAAATAAGGTGAAGCAAGTGTGGCAATTGATAAGGAAATCAATGGATACCAATGAAATGATCAAATAATAAAACAAATTGAGCATGAGAACGAATAAATAAATGAAGTAGGAGTGGAAGCATACCTTAGCAGCAAATAAGAACTTGCTATCATGGAAATAAGGTTAGCTCATAATGATAAATGTAAAATATCTCACACAAAACTGGTCAAGATCAAACAATGTCAATCATACACTTCACTTGAATTATTTTCTTTGAAAATATTATGGATGTTGGGCCTCCACCAAAGCCCAATTTATCTTATATGAATTAGTCCCACAAATTCCATTATTTTGGAATTACAAAAAAATCATTCATGCTTATAAAAAAAGGAGAAAAAAGGAAAATTATTTTAAAATCAAAAAAAAAAAAGTGAAAGTGCTTACTTGAGAGGAAATGTAGCAAGTTTATTAAAAACAGAATTTTTAATAATTCTAAACCCTAATGAAGGAAGAAGAAAAAATGACTTAAAATTATTTGAAAACTAAGGTGCAATTAAAAAAATTTTGAAAAGCTGAAATTTGAAAATTATTTGACGATTGAAGTTATGAAAATTAAATCTGAAAATTGAAGTTTTGAAAATTTTAATTTTGAATAATTATTTGAGAATGAGATTTCTTAAAAATTAAATTTGAAAATTGGAATTTTGGAAAATTATTTGAAAATTGAAGTTTTGAAAATTGGAATTTTGAATAATTATTTGAGAATGGGATTTCTTAAAAATTAAATTTGAAAATTGGAATTTTGGAAAGTTATTTGAAAATGGAAGTTTTGACAATTAAATTTGAAAATTGGAATTTTGAAAAATTAAACTTTGATATAAAAAAAAATGAAGAATTAAAATGGAAATGTGGGCTGCACACACATGAAAGAGAATTGGAAGAAGTTTAAGTGGAGGAAATAGTGAGAAAAATAGGTTTGGTGGCTACATATGCATGAGAGAGAATGGAAAGAAGTTTAAGTGGAAGAAATAGTGAGAAAAAAAATGGGTTTGGTGGTGGAATGAGTGGAAGTAGTGAGAGAAGTTATCAAACTCATGGTCCTCTTTCTTTACCAGGTAAGCAATTGACACAGCCAACTCATTAGCAGAATCTTTTTCCATTATATTTTTTCTTTTCATCATCAAAATAAGTGAATTGCAAAACACCTAAACAAATGATGTAAATCACTAGCTTGCATTCTGATTCCTAAGAAGAATGGGCAACACTAGAGTCTTCATTTCCTCCAATTCCAATGTATCTATGTGTGCTTGAATCTGTTGGTTGACTAATCATTAGACATAAGACTGACAACAAGAGTAAGAGGTAAGAAAAAAATGCCCACGAACCCTAGGTAGCCAAAAGATGCATCCAATGCATATCCCGAGTGACAACAAATTCTTCACCGTGTGTGGAGATACTTTACTGACGACATCGTTCAGAACTCGCATATCATCTTCCCTGGTAATCATCGGTTGGTCCTCGACGGTGGAGCTAACTTCTGCCATCACCTCATGGCCGCTGCTAGCATGCGCATTTTCGGTTTCATTATGCATTTGGAAACATCTTTTATGAGTGGCGGCAATCTCTCAGCACCAAAAGTTATCACTTATCCATCAGAAGGCTCATAATTCTTCTCAGCTTTCACTATTTGGGATTGTACTCTCAGATGGCGATACATAAACCAAAACATTCCATTATTAGATGCACGGGAGCAGAGAAGTATAAAGAAGAAAGTTGCTAAAAATAGATCAAGAATGGGAGACCCGAGGATTTACTAAGCAAAGCCTCGTTTCATGAGTTATCAACGGGTTGAGATGTATGTGAATGAGACGAAATGGGTTTCAAATGGAAAGCAAGACATGATTGCAAGCATCTCATATGGAATCCTAAAACAGAGCCAAGGAAAAAGGTTAAAAAAATCAAGCATAAAATGCATGCAAACAAACTCAGATTCAATAAAAATATGCAAAACTTTCCAATGCTCACATTCAAACATCAAAATAGAATAACAGTATACACAGAAAACATGATGGAATGGTCTGAAAATAAAAGAACCTGGTAGCTTATAGAAATCATACTTGTGTTCTTCCTTTCCCGATTCCTCTCCTCTATTTATTTATTTTTTTTTCAATCCCCACTCTTCTGTGTGTAACTCATTTCTATGAAAACTCGTAGACCCACACCTCTCACTTGTCGTCCCTCCCCTGTCTCAGTCTAGCTTTTTCTCTCCTATCAGCTTCTCACCCGTTCCACTACTCTTGGTTTAGCAAAGATGTCACCATCTCAACCACCACCATGGCAAGTCATGTCTTTGCCACACATCCATGCAGCTTGCTCCTGGCAGAAAGAGGTCTTCCACTCCTCCAAATGGTGACATAAGAAAACTAGATAATCCCGGACCAAAGAAGGGTCTACAAATATGCCCCTCGTTGGTAGAGTTCACGAGTGCAAGGAATATGAATACTAGAGTGAAAAGAAAGTGTGAATAGTGAGTGGAACAAAGTGAACTCTACCAAAGAAATACCCCCAAAGGTACACAAGTAGAACATAGATTGGCTCAAACCAACAAAGAACGAAAGGGGCTCTAAAATCTTAAGAGAAAGGTAGCTCTTAGGGTGCCTCTAAAACTGCATTAGGGATCCACACTCTCTTTAAGATGTCTCCAAAAGTGACTCAAACATCGATGTCAAAGTTGAGTAGTAGTCGAACCACCTAGGAGCACAGGAATAAATGTGTACAAAGGAAAAAACCACACATCTACTATACGAAAGTAGGATAGAATATGAAGTTGTGAGGACAAAGTGTGCAAAGACTAGAGTCACCTAAATCTACAGGAATGGATGGGACGCGGTCATAATGACCGAAATCACTAAAATAAGGAAAAGAGATGGGACGCGGTTGCAATGACCAAAATCACCTAAAACATAAGAGATGCGGTCGTCATGATCAAAATCACCAAACTAAAGGAAGAAACAGGATGCGATCTCAATGACCGAAATCACATGAGACCAAAGAAAAGACGAGACACGATCTCAATGACCGAAATCACTTAAAACAGATGGGACGCGATCGTAATGACCGAAATCACCTTAAATATATAAAGAATAGGACGCGGTCATCATGACCAAAATCACTTAAAACAGATGGGACATGATCACAATGATCAAAATCACCTAAAACATACGAAAGACAAGACGCGGTCGCCATAACCGAAATCACCTAAAATAGATGGGACGCGGTCGCAATGACCGAAATCACCTGAAACATACAAAAGACAAGACGCGGTCGCCATGACCGAAATCACCAAACTAAATGAATGAATGGGACGTGATCGCAATGATCGAAATCACCAGACCGAACGAAAGAACGAAACGCAGTCACCATGATCGAAATCACCTAAAGCAAACGGGACGCAATCACAATGACCAAAATCACCTAAAATAAACAAGACGTGGTCATCATGACCAAAATCACCAAAACATATGGGAATAAACGGGACGCGGTCGCAATGACCGAAAACACTTAAAACAAATGGAACACGATCGCCATGACCGAAATCACCTAAAACAAATGGGACATGGTCACAATGACCAAAATCGCCTGAAACATACAAAGGACAGGACACGGTCGCCATTATTGAAATCACCTAAAACAGACAGAACGCGGTCGCAGTGACCGAAATCACCTAAAACATACGGGACACTGTCGTAATGTCCTAAATCACCTAAAACATACGAAACGTGGTCGCCATGACCAAAATCACCTAAAATAGAAGGAAAGACGGGACACAGTCTCAATGACTGAAATCACCTAAAATATATGGGACGTAGTCGCCATGACCGAAATCACCAAACTAAAGAAAAGAACAAGATATAATCACAATGACCAAAATCACCTAAGACAGATGGGACGCGATCGCAATGACCGAAATCACCAAAAACAAAAAATGATAAAGATGTGACCGATCGTATAAGTTGTGGTTTACGCTAAAAATAAGACTGAATTGACAAGATGAATGACCGATCGATATAGGTATGGTCCCTAAAAACTCAAACTAAACTGACAAGACAAAAAGATGGTCGATCGATATAGGTGCGGTCCCAACAGCTTGACATTGATTAAATTTTTGGAGAAAAGCTTAAAACCTTACTATGATCAGTTTTCTGAGTTTACTACTTTTGGAGCATGCACGTATACCTGTAGTAGAGATGTTGTAAGCTGTAAATGAGACTTGGAATTCAGAAGGAATGATTTTAGCAAGGATTTTGGAACAAACACGGGGAAGTACGCATAGACTAGTGTGTGTTTGACCTTATGTGCATAGCCCAACTCATGCGTAGACTCTTTGTTTTTGTAGTGTTATATTCTTCATTCATTCTTCTCATTTATTCATCTTATTCATTATGTACACTAGAGGCATGGAGTGTGTCATTGCATTTTTAGCTTAGTGTCCTCTCAATTTTTTCCCTTTATCCTTAGCCTACGTTTCACTTTCGACTCCTAAGACTACCTTGAGGTTATGACATCATGCATGGTGTTGAGTAGCTCCCACTTGGATCGCAATTGGGATTTGCTTGAGTTTGGAGATTGTATATTCATCTCCTAAAGCATAGTGATTGCTTGGGATATAAGGTTGCACGATGGGGTTAGGCGTAGATGGTTAGTTTTCATTGATCAAATAATTTTATATCACGCATTGCAAAGGATATGTTTCCTACATGAGCACAACCACTTCATTAATGTATTTAAGTGTAAACAACCAACTCTCAGTCATGTAAACATTGTCTATTTTATGCTTAAGGAGTCCTCATGGCTTTCAAATGTATATAAATGGTTAAAACAAATCCAGACATATATAGTGTCATAAATTTTTCCCTTTATCCAATGTAGGACATCACATTAAAACAGATCCACTTCTTATGGAATATTGTAATGGACTCAGAGCTAGTACATGCTAAATAGTGGGGCATAGCCACATTTATCAAGATGATCATATAGATTTACCTCCAATAGAACATAGAAATTACTTTGGAGTTGCTAGATGTCATATATCGGGCATAGTTATCTTGTACAAACTCTATCCAAAGGAATTTTTCAAGGAGATACAAGGTTCTATGAGCGACCAAGAAAATCTTTTCCAATACAAGAACAATTTCTCCATATAAAAGGAAAAATCCTATGAAAAAGAAAACAAAAACAAATAATTATATAAAAAATTTACCATTATCATTTTTGAAAACATATATATACATAGAGAGAAAAAAATTTATAAAAACCTAATTCTAATACAAACTAAATTCTTGATAAAACTAAGATTCTAAATAATAAAACAAATCAAACTCAAATATTAATATACTAAGGAAATATAGTTTTTGCTTAACTTAGACTCCTTCATTGCTTCCTTTAAACTAAGCTCTTCATATTTCATTATACCCACCATCTTCTTCACCTGCAGCAATGTTCTCACCTTGATTGGTTTCATAAAAATGATTGCAATTTTATTTTCAAAAGAATAAAACTCAACCATAATTTTTTTTTCACCAATCCCAAATATAGTGAAACTTGATGTCAATGTGTTTGTTTCTTCCATGAAAAATTGACTTGTTTGTCAATACGATTGTTGATTTATTATCACAAAAAGTTTTCATGGGAACTTCTTAAGTATACTTTAAGTCAAAAAGCATTCGATGTAACCTTACTGCTTGAGACTACTAGTAGCCTACTTTGCTTTTCCATATAAGCTTTCATTTTTTTTCAATTGTCACATAAACTCCCCTTTTAATTTATTTTTTAAAAAGTAAATCATTTGACTAAAATCATCGATAAAGTTAATAAAATATTTGAGATCTCCATCTAAGGGAACCTTCACTGAATATAGATATGAATGAATCAACTCAAGAGGCTTTCAAACTCTTCATGATTTTCCTATAGGGAAAGGTCTCTATGCTTCTTTCCCAAAACACATTTCATAAACTTCATTTAGAGAATTAATAAAAGGCAACCAAAAAACCATAACAGTAATTTAAACTTCCGAAATTGAAGTCTCCAAAATTAGTCATAATCAATTTTTATCATCAAATATAAAACTAAAGTAAGGTAAATTGCCACAATTAATATTCAATGGAAATGAATGATTTTGTGTTATTTTTACCTTTACTATTAGTCCTTTCTAATCATCATTAATGGTACAAATGCCCTTATAAATCTACATATCATATCCTTTTTCTAAAAGTTGGCTTATACTTAATAGATTTTGGTGGAAAATTGAAACATATGATACATTAGAGATAAAATTTATGATCCATCCTTCAATTTGATGGAAATCTTACCTCTACCATTAACTAGTATTATTTTTTCATTCCCAAACTTTTTACATCTAAATTAAAAGTCCCATCTAACTAAAAATTATATATTTTTCTTATCACACATAAGATTACTATAGCAACCGACATCCAAACAACATGGCTTTTGTTTTGTTCTTCTACAACACTGTATGCTAATAGTAGGTTCTCTAAATTTTCACCTTTATCTTCTATGGTATTAGCCTAAAAGTTACTTCCATTCAATCTTCTAGCCCTACCTTTTGACGTTTAATGACTATTTTTTGTAATTATAATATTTGATGTGAGATTTATTATTTCTATTCTTCTACAACACTGTATGCTAGCTAATAGTAGGTTCTCTAAATTTTCACCTTTATCTTCTATAGTATTAGCCTAAAAATTACTTCCATTCAATCTTCTAGCCCTACCTTTTTGGCGTGTAATGGCTATTTTTTGTTATTATAATTGATGTGAGATTTATTATTTCTATTCTTCTACAACATTGTATGCTAATAGTAGGTTCTCTAAATTTTCACCTTTATCTTCTGTGGTATTAGCCTAAAAATTACTTCCATTCAATTTTCTAGCCCCACCTTTTGACATGTAATGACTATTTTTTGCAATTATAATATTTAATGTGAGATTTATTATTTCTTTAAGTTGAAGTATTACCTTTCTTCCTTCTGGTCTAATTTGAATTTTTTTATCATTATTTTAGAACCTCTCTCTCTCTCTCTCTCACTCTCTCACACACACACATTCTCTTTTTAACATTTAATTGGCTTTGTTTTTTTTTTTTCACCTCAATCACACACACACATTCCCTTTTTAACATTTAGTTGGCTTTGTAATTTTTTTTCTCCTGAATCACACACACACACACATTCTTTTTAACATTTAGTTGGCTCTGTAATTTTTTTTTTACCTGAATCTAGGACCGATTGTTGCCTTATACTCAAGGATTTTCTCGATGACTTAGAGATCTAAAACATTTTTACTATTAGATTTCATTTTAACTAACATATAAACACACAGACTTTCTCTTTTCAACATTTAGTTGCCTTTGTAATTTTTTTTCACCTCGATCACACATACACACTTTCTCTTTTTAACATTTAATTGGCTTTGTAATATTTTTTTAACCTCAATCTAGGACCAATTGTTGCCTTATGGTCAAGGATTTTCTCGACTTAGAGATCTAAAACATTTTTACTATTAGATTTTATTTAATTGACAAAAGTTCATATCCACAAAAAAAAAATTTTGGACTCTTTCTATCTTCTCAATTAGAAGAAACTCATAATTACCTTGTCAAAGTTTGTAATCGAACCTTCTTCACCCTTTCTACCCCTTTTTAGGTATTCATTATGATGTCTTATGCTCCTTCAGTCATGGTTGCATTTGTAATCTTCTCAAAATTTCGTGGTTCTATCCATTGATAGATGTAAAGGCAGGTCTTCAAACCTTCCTATCTAGATTGTACTTATGCTAGTTGTACTTGGTCTGTTAGTACTAAAAATCCTTTATCAACTTCTCCTTAATATTTTGGTACTTAAATAATAATTGTGCCTGAATCCTCTTAAATTCAAAATTATTTCTTTTCATTGAATTTTGGAAATTGGAGTTGGATCGAATTATTGTTGATTACTTGCATCTTTAATTATCATGTTTTGATAACAAATATGAGCAAACAAAAAAGTTTTATCCAGCATAAGAACGCTTTCTCCACACAAAAAGAAAGAAAAAACAATGAAGAAGAAAACAAATAATTAAAAAAAAATATCACACATGTTTTTTTTTTTAAATATATATATATATATAAGAACAATTATAAACTTAAGTATAATAAAAACTAAATTCCTAATAGAATTATGATTCCAAATTATAAGAAAAACCAAACTCAATATTAATAAAATAATTTTAATTATATACACAAATTTCGGAAAGTCCTACAAAATGAGCAAAATTATAGAAAAAATAATATGCAAACAAAACTTTATATTAAAATAATTGTGAAATATAATTTTTGTGGTAATATTCTTTACAAAAGAATAATTTTCCACTTATTCATTTATTTTTATCACAATATGAAGGACGATGATGAAAGTGTTTTTTTGAATTTGAAGAATAATCGAGGGCCTATAATGGCTTGTTCCCGAATGAATTCATTGAATGGTGAAGAACATATATATAATACTTCTGCAAGTCCTTAGACTTGTAGGAATGTTTTGTGAAGTTTTTTTTTTTCTCTTTGTGAAGTATCTTTTCTCATGTGAAAAATATTTTTATGATTCTCTTTATTGAAAGAAGTTAACCTTATTTATAGGTGAAATTAGGGAATTAAATTTGAAATCCCTAAAATTTGATTACTTAATTCAAAGAATTTAATTATTTGATCTTAACAACTTGTCTTTTTTATTAAGGAAATTTGCCAACAATTTTTTTTTTTTAATTTCAATCGGAAATTTACTTCTTTTATTTATGAAATTTGCCGACAAAAGAGCATTTATTTTTAATTCTCTTTTAACTTCAATTATTTGATTTTATTTATTTTGTAAGTGGTGTTTGTTTTTTTGGTTCTTTGCTAAAAGCAATTTGTTTTCAGAATTTAGGTTATTTATTTTTCTACTTTTTCATGACTTATTATAAACTTTTTACTGAATAGAAAAAGTCAAAATATATAACTTTTTCTAAATAAAAAAAATAACACATTGGTTTTTTTTACTTTTTAATACTTAATAAAAATAAAATACTACAAAAACAAACAACCTAATATTTAACACTATTAAACATTACGGTTCTATTTAGAATTAAGTAAAAAAACAAATACCACCTTAATTTTATAGTTTTCCAATTTTCATCATATGTACATCACCTTTTTAATTGCATACCACATGTTTAATGTGTAGAATTCATCATTTGTTAAGCTTAAGATAAGAAATTAGAATTTTAAAGAGCAATTTATTAGTAATTTAATTCACTAAAAAAAATTTATGTCTACAACTTACATACTAAGGAAACAAGGTTTTTGGTTTGATTAGGCACTCTCATGTTCTTTACTTTGAGACTTATTCATCATTTAGGGATGGGATTGGTTGCATTGTCAGTGTTGTTTGGCAAGATAAGGACACTCTTGAGTTGTAAAGTTATATGATGAAGGTGGAGCTACATGAGAACTCAACACCGCCGACAAAAATTAATATAATAATTATTTAGACAGGTGTATGTTTGAAAATACTCTCTACTTTTTATTTTTAAAATAAAAAATTGCTGCATGAGAACTTACCACCACGGACAAAAATTACTATAATAATTAATTTGACAGGTGTATGTTTGAATATATTGTCTACTTTTTATTTTTTTTATTTTTAAAAAATTATATAAAAGTAAAGCAAAGTATATAGACTTATCTTATATCTTTAAAAATCACAAATATTAAATTTTAAGGTATTAAAAATTTTTTGATACCAAAATTTTCTAAAAACAATTTTCAAAATTATTAATTTTTTATTAGAAGAGTTTTTATATCTTTATAAATGTTACTATTATTTTTTATTTTTTAAAATTAGAAAAAAAAAAAAAAAAAAAAAAAAAAAAAAAAAAAAGAGAGGGTATGCAAACACATTCTAAATTTTACTATTTTTTTAAGGGTTAGTTTAGTTCATACCCTCTAAAGTTTGGTGTAAAAACATCTCACCATCATTATTTTAAATTTCTTTAATTAATATTTGTAAATTTTATTTTTAGAGGGATTTTAAGTAAATATGTTTAATAATTATCTAAAAAAATAAGTTTTATTCTCTTAAATATAAATTTTTAATCCCCAAATTTGAAATTAATGATAATTAAGCTAATGTTGTACTAAACCTTAACAAGTATTTGTTTAAGAATAATAGTAGAAGATTCTTCTTCAATCAATAAAATGGTCACGTCACTTCGCAGATGTGTGCTTTGCCAACAATGCAGTGGCACATGGATCACGAAGCAGTAAAGCTCCTTCGCACCGAGTAACAATCGAATCATGCCAAATTCCAAAAGCAGGCACCCTCTCCAACTTTTGACTCTAACCATTTGCTTTCCTCAGTTGAACAAGTCTTCCACGCGCAGCTACTGTGTCTTCACGCGTTCAGTGAACAGCTACCTTGCACCATCTACTTGATCTGAGAAGAGTGCTGCAGATTTTTCATCCATAGACAAGCTTTTCACCCAACTGTTGCGACCAGTCTCTTGCTTGGATCATGAAGTACCGTCGCCAACACAAAAGCCTATTTTGCATCTCAATTCTCAGCCCTTTCTACTTCCTTCTTTTGCAATGTTTCTCGACCGTCACCGCCAGTAATTATGCAGCGACTTACAACCCCACAGATAACATAGCTCTTGATTGTGGCTCATCTGGAAACTCAACTGCATCAGATGGCCGGGCTTGGACAGGGGATATTGGCTCAATTTTGTCCACTTTGCAGCCTCTTGACACTACCATAGCTGCTAGGGCCATTCGCCAAGGTCCGGTTGAGGGCATCCCTTACTTAACCGCTCGCATGTCCTCTTCCCAATTCACCTACGCGTTCCTCGTCAGTGCCGGCCTAAAATTTGTCCGATTGTACTTCTACCCAAGTTGGTACCCGGGTTTCGACAGGTCTAAGGCCCTGTTTTCCGTCAAATCAGGGCCTTTCACTCTTCTCAGCAACTTTCGCGCTGATCTTGTTGCTGATTCTTTGGGCTTGGAATATTTTGTTAGAGAATTTTGCATCAACGTGGAGGAGAATCAGTTACTGAATTTAACATTCAGTCCATCCCCAAGTTCTTCAAATGATTCCTATGCCTTCGTGAATGGAATTGAAATCGTCTCAATGCCCCACAACCTCTACTACACGCCAGCAGGTGCTGATGGGATCCCGTTTATTGGCCAAACATATTTTTATGAAATTGAAAACATCACTGCGCTTGAGACCCTGTACCGGTTAGACGTTGGAGGGCACTCCATCTCTCCAACAGGAGATTCCGGCATGTTCCGATTCTGGTCTGATGATAATCAGTTTTTCATGGGTGGAGGAGTAATCCCTGACAAGGCAAATAGTACAATCAAATACACAAAAGAAACCCCTGCATATATCGCACCTGCAGAAGTCTACCAAACGTCCCGATCAATGGGTCCTAACAAGACATGGAATATGAGGAACAATCTGACATGGGTATTACCTGTTGATTTGGGGTTCAGATATCTGGTCAGGCTCCACTTGTGCGAAACAAATCCGGCCATAACCCAGGTGAGCGATAGGCAGTTCATTATTTATATTGATGGTGAGATGGTTGATGAAGCTGCCGATGCCATTATCTGGAGTGGCGGTAATAGTATGCCGGCATACAGAGACTATCTTGCATTGATTGGATTTGAAGGAACACAAGGTAAGTATAATCTCTCTATTGATCTACACACTCGAGCTGGCTTCAGTGCTTACGTTGATGCAGTCTTAAATGGGATCGAAATATTTAAGTTAAACAGCACTACCGGCAGTCTCGCAGGACCCAACCCCGAACCTCCCAAAACCATATTTCTGACTGAGCCATCTCAACTGACCATAAAAGGATCATCAAATAAGAAAATAACGTTCATTGCTGTGGGTGTGATTGTCACGGTCGGGTTAGTATTGCTGTCACTGCGACTTTACACCATGTTCCGGCTACAAAGGGAGTCCAAGGACCATGGCTACAAATTGAAGTTTACCGAGACAAAAGCCTCACTGCTTCCGTGGGAAGTCTGTCTCCAGTTTTCGAAAGCCGAGACGAAAGAAGTCACCCACGTGTAAGATGTAGTCTCAAATCTGAACATGAATGTGGTACATGTAATGTATAAGTCTAATAAAACCAAGACTATGCTTCTTAGTTTGTTAGAATTATGTTTCCTAATATTTGAGTTCCATTTCTCTTTGAGATTTGGAATTTTAGTTTTATTGCGGGTTTGTTTGATGATAGAATTAGGTTTTTATAATTGTTACATAATATAATAATGTAAAGTGTGTTGGTAAATTTTTTGTTCTATAATTATATGTTTTGTTCTTTATAGTTTTTCATCTTTTGTTATGTGGAGAAATTATTCTTATGTTAAAAGATTTTTTTTTTTTTTTGGTTCTTCTTTGGCATCAAAGCTTGACAATTAAAGAAGAAGCAACTAACAATAATATAATCCAACTTCAAGTTCCAAAGTTTGGTAGGAATAATAATTTTGAATTTTGGAGAATCCAAATGCAATTATTATTCGAGTATTAAGATATTAGGGGGGCTAGTAGATTATGGATTTGTGGTACCAAGAGATCAAACACATTTCACATAAGTACATATAGACATTTTGAGGAATTATAAAAATAAAGATTTAAAGGCTTATATTTACATCTATCACCTAATGCATAGGATATCTCGATGAACACAGGGTAAAAAAAAGGTGAAGCAAGTTTGACTATTAACTTTGAGAAGACATCAAGCTTTTTCAAATGGAGAAAACATAAAAAGTTTCTGATTTTTTTCATTCTCATTAGCTCTTGTCAATAAGATAAAATTTAATGGTGAAATTATTTCAAATATCCAAGTTATGAGGAAATTTTTGAACCCTAACCATGTGATTTGAGTACAAGGCAATAGCAATAATTCAAGAATTGAAAGATCTTGATACCACGATGTTGGATGAATTGATGGGTTTCTTGCAAATCCATGAACAACGCTTGAATAAAAGGTTCCAAGTTGAGGAGAAAAAAGCATTGTAAAGGCAACTACATCTTAAAAAATAAAAAACCAAGTTCCAAATAATTTTAAATTGAATAGTGTTAGAAAAATTAGGTTAATCCAATCTATGGTAATCACCCTAGAGGGGGGTGAATAGGGTGATGGTCTTTTTTTTTTTTTTGTAGATTTAAAATATGTGAATGCAAGAGACAATTATATGCAAGTATATAATAAAATAATATAAAAACAATTGCATATAAGTAAAAAAGTAGGAAAGAGAGAATGTAAACACAAGATTTTATAGTGGTTTGGCGCAACCTGGTCTACATCCACTCTCCTCTAGCTTCAATCCCAAGCTTGAGGTTCCACTAATTCAAGGCTTCCAAACCAAACCTTCAAGTAATACAATTGGATTATGATTCCAATTCACCCTCTTGGACTTTTGGCTCCAAGCACCCTTTACACTTCTCAAGAGATATTCCACTCTTGAACAACGCCTCAAGTGATACCACACAGTTAAGAAACTTCCTCTCAAAGATTTACAAATAAATGATCTCACAAAATCCTAGTACAAAAACTTTAAGCTCAAATGATATAAGAAAACTAGGATTGAATGGTGCACTAAAGATATGCAAGTTTTAGAACAATGGTGCAATAAAAAATGTTCTTCTAAGGGTCAAATATATTCAAGAAAGGTTTGAGAAAATTAAGCTCATAAAACAATGAAAATTTGAGCCTTTTTATAGAAGAAAATGACCAAACTAGCCATTGGGGGTTCAACCGGTCGAGCTGGGGGTTAACCGGTTGACTAGCCGTTAGCATTTAATGCTTGGTAGGTGACCATTGGATCTTGACCGCCCCTTGACTGGACCTCAACCAATTGAGGTAGGGGTCGATCGATTGAGGTTCAACCTTGATCGGTTGAACAACTGTTCTGGAAGAAAGAGAAAGTTTTTTTTACACTCCTCGATTGGTTGAGCTAGAGGTTAATCCGGACCTCGACCAGTTGAGCTGGGGTTAACCCGAACCTTGACCTATTGAGCGGGGGTCAACCTGCTCCTCAACTGGTTCAATTGGTTGAACCGTTTTTTTTTTTTTTTTTTTGCTCAACAACCATTCTTTTCAACTTAAAACCTCTTAAACAAGTTTGGAAAACATTTGACACAAGGTTTTAGATGAAAACATGAAGTCATCCAATTTTTTAAAAATATTTAAAACAAAATAACTCTTGGATGATTTTGATGCATAAGTAAAGGATGTAATGCATGAAAAACCTAGCTAGTGCACCAACGACCTTACAAAGAAATCTTATGAAGCTTGGGTCTTGAAAAACACTTCTCTTTGAGGTGGCCTTCTTCTTCATGATTTCTCTTTGACTTGATTTGTCTTTGTGATTGCCACTTTAGAAATCGTATTGCCTAATCACACTTGAAATATAATCATTAGTTCTAAACCTTATTTTGTTATCATCAAAACCGAGATTAACAAAACCTTGGTTTCACAAGCTTCCCCTTTTTGATGATGACAAAACCAAGGTTGCTAAAAAACTCCCCCTCAATATATGCTCCTTTGAATTTAGAAAATATTCAAGTTTAGAAACTTTAAGGAGTATATTAAGGGTGCTCAAAATGATATAATCAAACATAAATAGCATAAAGAGCAATTTCGCAATAGTCAAGATATTATTCTTGAACATGATGCATACAAATATGACATATTAGGCACATTACATCACTATGGATAGGATTGCTAAAATCAAACATTAATATTTCTTCCCAAGTTAGCAACCTACCATTACTTCTCCCCCTTTTTGTCATCAACAAAAAGTCTCAATAAAGCATATAAGGGGAATCACATGATATCAAAAGTTTAAAAAATAAACAATAAGCATAATATAATTTCTCATGAAAATGAATCTCCCCATTTTTCATTTAAGAACATTTTCCAAATAAAAGGTTACTCAATCTTAGAGCATTCCCAATTCAAAGCATGATTTGGAAAAGATATATAGGAGAACATATGCATTTAAAAAGATATACAACATGCATTGAATAACAATATTGTGGGACCTCGTGTGTGGCCACGTGGCAAGTCACCCCTAGCCCACATGGCACCTTCATTCATCTGTCCGGGCAAGCATAATCAAAGCTGAATAGTCTACCTGGCCTATGGGTGATAATGGTCGAACACATTGTACCCTTCTAAGGCAGCACGATGCATTCCAGGCAAATTTTCTGACCTACTCCCACGAGCAATCATTCTACCACACCAGAAGCACATTCGAACGGGACATTATCCTGTTTTCCCAAGCAAGCTGCCACACCCTATACCATACTTTTTGCAGATTGATGTGGTGAGTGAACCATTATATCATCCCTAGTTGACAATCCCTATCAGTTGCCTAACCAGTGATCATTACTTTGTCACAAACTGTGCCATCATCATGACTGCAAAAGTCAAGAAGCCACCTTAGTACAGATGTGACACCATTCAAAACATTATAAAAACCCTCCTGTAACCCAAAACTAAGGCACGCATAATACAACTCTCTCTTCCCAACTCCAGGAAATGGGAAAACCTCTCTAGTTCACGATTTATTGCCTGACTTGGCCTTTAGAGGGTGTGTCCGGACAACCTATCTAAACATCTTTTGCAAGAGACAACGAAGAAGTCGTCCCCCACATCACTACATCTAGTTCTTTTCTGTTGTGACGATGGGGAGTAGCTTCACTTCCAGTTGATCAAGCTTCAACATTGGCATCTTCTGTGAGAATCTAAACAAAAATGTCAACACCCTCAAAAAGTCAGTCGTCGGTTATAGGCAACAAAGGATATTTTGACTAGCATGAAAGTATGGAGAGACGCCAGCGAAAAAGTGAGCAACAAGTGCAAGCCCTGCTCTAAGAAACAAGGAGACTCAAGGAGAAAAATGATGTATTGCGGATTCATGCGTTTTCATCAGGCCCCCCTCGTAGTCGGCAGCCAAGGAGTCAACGAACCAATTCTCGGGAAAATGAGGAGATAATGTACCCTAAAGATGCAAAGTCTCCCTCTGATGAGCATAGTACCCGGCCTAACGAGATGCCACTGCCAGCCCATCATGTGTCATTGGACGAAAGCTCTGATTCCACTCGTATATCTTCAAAGAAAAATAAGATAGGAAATCCCAGCTATCGGATGCAATACGCGCAAGACTAGGGCCTCAAACGCCAGGTGTGGATAAACCACGTGTGGCCATGACCCAAGAAGTGTATCTTGGTCCTTCAACTAGACCTGTCATGCCGGACTAGCCTCCCCACCAACCTCTAAAACAAGCGGGAAGAAATCTGATGAATAAAAGCCCCCCAGCTCTGTCGACAGGCGATTGGACGACATGCTCTCTACGCCTTTCAGCCTGACATCATCAATTATGAACCCCCAAGGGGATTCATTGTGCCAAAATTCTCCACCTATGATGGATCTAGTGATCTATTTGATCACATCATGCATTACAAATAGCTCATAACCCTTGACATCGGGAATGACGCATTGTTGTGCAAAGTCTTCTCGACCAGTCTTCAAGGTCAGACTCTCTCATGGTTCCACCACCTCCCAATGAACTCCGTTGATAACTCCCGAGATCTATTGGAGGCCTTCATGGGACAATACCTGTGCTCAACACGACATAAGCAAAACATTAGCACCCTACAAAACATTAAAATGCAGGAGAATGAGTCATTGAGGGAGTTCATGAAATGGTTCGAGCAAGCTGTACTCCAAGTAGAATCCTACAGCATGGACATTGTCCTCCAAATCTTTAAATAGGGTATCGTCCAAGCACGCCTTTCTTTGAATCCCTCGCCAAAAAGCCCCCTGTGACTATGGACGACCTATTTAAACAAGCAAATAAATACTATATATTTGAAGACAATGTCCACACAGCTACCCAGTAGGTTCTGGTCACCAGTCGACCTGCCAAAAGTGACGCGACTAGGAATCCCAAAGCAGCGAGCCAATGAAGGCAATCAAGCAAGGGGCAGGGCGGACAGTGCCAACCAAACCAGCCCAATTTCACTCCCCTCAACGTTTCGTATGAAAAGCTCCTCCCCATGATCCACCAGTTGTCCAACTTCAGGTGGTTGGAACCTCTGAAAAAGGATCCAGCTAAGAGAGATCGCAATAGGAAATATGCTTATTACAAGGAGCACAGACATACTACGGAGCAGTGTAAGAGCCTCCACTATTTGGTGGAAAAGCTCATGAGAGCTGGACACTTGAGACAATATGTCCGCTCAAAAGGCAAGAACAGGGAACATCCTAGAATCCGGTCACTATGGCCCCCACAACTTTTGCAGCCCCTAGAGTCATGATCAACTATATTCATGGTGGACCCCTCGATGAGGAATACAACTCTAAACGAAAAAAACAAAGGCTACTTCGAGCCGCCTCTGTGCGAGAATAAGTTAGCTCCATCCGACTCGGTTTAACTAGTAGAAGCGTGTGCCCAATAGACGGGATTATCACTTTTCCCCTAGTGGACTCCGATCAAATAGTACAACTACACCGGGATGCCCTTATTCTGACATTGAGGATCAGTGACTTCGATGTAAGACAGATCTTAGTCGACCCAAGTAGCTCGGTCGACCTCTTACAGGCATCTATGATCAAGCATATGTATTTTCACCCTCGAAATTGGAAAATCTTGGGCGGATATTGTCAGGATTCAATGGAGCTTCTACGACATCTTTGGGTGATATTTTGTTGCCTGTGCAGGCCAGCCCTATCACCCTGAATGTGCAATTCTTAGTAGTAGAAGACCTATCCCCATTCAATGTCATATTGGGCCACACTTGGTTACACGACATGAAATCTATTCCGTCTACATATCACCAGATGGTGAGCTACCTCATCGAAGACGGATAAATCGATCTCTATGGAAGACAAATGGTAGCCCAACAATGTTACCAAGTGGCGCGGGAAGCCGGATCCAACAGTGACAACAAGCCTCCCCAAAAATCTACGATCGCGGCTAACCAATAGCAATTACAGCATCTAACGGAGAAGGATCCCCTAGTAGCTAACCCCTTGTAGACCATTCAAATCTCAAAAGAAGATGATCACTTCACCTACACAAACTCCCTCTTGGAACCAGACAAGGCACGATGCCTCGAATGAGTACTCCAGTGAAATAAAGATGTGTTCACATGGACGCAATTCGACATGCCCAAAATCCACCCATCAATCGCCTCCCACTAGCTTAACATCCTACCATTCTCAAGACTCATCTGCCAGAAGGTTCGGTGATTTCATCCGGATAGGCAAAAAGTCATTTAGATTAAGATAGACAAGTTGTTGGTAACCAAATTTATCCGAGAAGTTAAATACCCTGACTGGTTGGCAAACGTGGTGGTGGTCTCGAAAAAATAGGGGAAATGGCAAGTCTGTGTCGATTACACCAACCTCAACGATGTCTACCCTAAGGACAACTTTCCCTTACCCCGAATAGACCAAATAGTGGACTCCATCACTGGACACGGAATGCTCTCTTTCTTGGATGCCTTTTCCAAGTACCATTAAATTCCCATGTACTATTCGAATGAAGAGAAAACTACCTTTATAACATCACATGGGCTATACTGCTACAAAGTCATGTCGTTTGGACTCAAAAACGCCAGAGCCACTTATCAAAGGCTAATGACCAAGGTCTTCAAACCCCTAATCGGATGCACGGTAGAAGTATACATTGATGACATTGTGGTTAAGAGCAGGACTAGGGGCGAACATGACCAGCACTTAGAAGAAGTCTTTTGCTTACTGAGAGAATACGACATAAAACTTAATCCATCGAAATGCGTCTTTGGGGTAAGTGTAGGAAAGTTCTTGGGATTCATGGTCACTCAAAGGGGAATAGAGGTCAACCCGGATCAAATCCAAGTAGTATTGGAGACATCCGCCCCAAGCAGCAAGAAAAAACTACAACGCCTCAATAGTAGGCTCGCTGCACTAGGACGCTTCATAGCCCGATTTACAGACAAGCTAAGACCCTTCTTCGTTGCACTCAAGAGAGCTAACGCGACAGAATGGACGAAAGACTGTTAGTTCGCATTTGAAAAAATCAAGCGTTACCTCATACAACCACCCATTTTGAGCAGCCCTCAACCCGGCGAACAGTTATACATGTACCTTGTAGTTTTCAAGTATGTGGTCAGTGCTGTTCTATTTCGTTGCATATCAAAGAAAGAGCAAAGGTCAATTTACTACATCAACAAAGCAATGGTCGATGCAGAAACCAGGTACTCAAAGATGGAGCAAACAACCTTAGCCTTGAGAAGTGCCGCGCAAAAACTCCGCCCCTATTTCTAGGTCCATCAAATAATCGTGCTCACCAACCAGTCTCTCAAAAGTATTTTGCACAAACCTGACTTATTAGGAAGAATGTTGAAGTGGGCTATAGAGTTGAGTGAGCATGGGATCAAATATCAGCCCAGGTTATCCATAAAAGGTCAAATCATGGCAAACTTTATAGTAGAGTTTCCCAATCCTCCTAACTTACAGAACCGTGCAGGAAATGATGATAGATCCTCCACGTTAATAGGGTCTCTCGAGCATCAGGATCTAGAGTAAGCCTCCTCTTACAATCGCCAACCGGGGAATAGCTAGAACAGGCCATCCAGCTTGGGTTCCCGGCATCCAACAATAAAGCTGAGTATGAAGCTATCATGTCTAAACTGAACCTTGCATTTGCTCTCTCAGTTTCCAAACTTGAAATTCATAGTGACTCCCAACTTATCATAAGGCATATTCAAGGGGAATATGAAACCAAAGACGGACGCATGGCTTAGTATCTAACTAAAGTCCGAGATACCCTGAACCAGCTGGACGAATGGATTATCAAAAGGATCCCCCACACAGAAAATGTACAAATTGATGCCTTAGCTAGAGTAGATGCTATAATCCCCGTGAAGGAGGCAATGTTGCTACCCGTCCACCTCCAAACCGCTTCCTCAATCACAGTCACACCAATCTGCAACTCCAGGGAAATAAGCACGGAGTGGACGCATGAAATTGAGAACTATCTTCGAACAGGAGATCTACCCAAAGAGAGCAAACGTGCACATAAAATCCGGGTACAAGTTGTCTGTTTCACCTTAATCGGAGATTGCCTCTATAGGCGGTCCTTTGGAGGTCCGTACTTCAGATGCTTAGACAGTGCGGGAACTTAGTATGTTTTAGCAGAGCTATATGAAGGTGTATGCGGTAATCACATAGGAGGACGAACCCTAGCGCACCATGCCCATTCGTCGATATACTATTGGCCCACCATAAAACAAGACACGGAGAATTATGTCAAGAAATGTGACCGGTGCCAAAGGCATGCATCCATTCCTCACCTACCATCCGAAATTCTCAACCCAATAACGAGCCATTGGCCTATCGCAGCTGCTCAAAAGAAATTCCTACTTGTGGCCACTGACTAATTCAGTAAATGGGTAAAGGCAGAAGCCCACGCTAACATCAAAGATAAAGATGTCTTTAAGTTTGTATGGAAAAAAATCATCTACTGGTTCGAAATTCCACAAACAATCATAGCTAATAAAAGGCCACAATTTGATAGCATCACGTTTAGGACTTTCTGTTCGGATCTAAAAATTAAGAATTTGTACTCCACACCACGATATCCTCAAAGCAGTGGGCAAGCAGAGGCAACAAACAAAACCCTATTGTCCACACTGAAAAAAGGCTAGAAAAAACCAAATGAAAGTGGGTAGAAGAATTGCTCGGTGTCCTATGGGCTTACTGAACGACGCCCGGATGCCTAACGAGGAATACTCCATTCACTCTTGCATACGAAATGGACGTAGTCATCCCCACAGAAATAGGCATGCCCAAAGCCGGAACCGTCATACAAAGCCAGAGAAATGAAGATCAAGAGCTTGAAAGACACCTGGATTAGGCAGACGAGGTGAGGGGAAGCGTGACCATCCAAATAGCCTTCTATCAACAAAGAGTTACTACCTACTACAACCAGAGAGCCCGACCCCATGCTTTCAAGGTTGGAACTCTAGTTCTCAGTAAAGTTTTTGAAAACACAACTGAGAAGGGAGCCGGAAAGCTCCAGCCAATTTGGGAAGGACCTTATATTGTCTCAAAAGCCGAAGAGTAAGGGACCTACCATCTACAACAGTTGGACGAAACGCCCCTGCTCCGTCCATGGAATGTATCTAATCTAAGGCAGTACTATCAGTAAAGAGAAAAAAAAACATAGTATGCAAGACAAGGGAATATTGCATTAATATTAAATTATGAAATTGTTCTTTCCAAATGTTGGTCGGATAAAACACAGCAGATTACAAACTACTTAGTAAAAATGAAAAAGTGAAAAATGTCTATTATGGCCTGTCCGAAAAGTTAGCCATAGAAAGAATCCCGCCTTGTTAAGAAGAACAGCTTGGTGTTTCGCTCTCCTCATCAGAAGAGAAAGAGGGAGTGTCATGAGTAATGTCATTCTTCTTCATACAGTAGTGGTAGCCAAGAAAGTACATCTCATCCACCTGCTTCTAATACTCCACCTTCAATTCCTTCTTCTGGGCTACAAACCCAAATCGAAGTTCTTCTATCTCCTTTTTCAATTAGGCATTCTCCTGTTTGGTCTTTTGATGTTTGGCCTCTGCGGTCTTTTCCTCCTCTCTCAGCTGCTCAACCTCAACCCGAACTGCCTCCTTCTCCTCCTCCACCATTTTCAAAGCCTCGGCTCCATCAATGGCAGCCTTCTGAGCCATGGCAAGATCATTCTCTACCTATTCCAACTTAGTACGGAGCTTTTGAGTGTCGTTCACGCGTTGGGTGATGAAAGCCCTCATAGTTTTCACAACCTCCAGTTGCTCAAAGAGTATAACATGTTGTCGCATCAAGTTGCAAACTCTAGCTACCAAGTTAAAGACAATATCAAAAACGGTCAAACCAAAAATAAGAAACTCACATTCTAAGACAAAGAAGAAGGGTGTCAAGAACGTACTACTTCTATAGTTTCTTGGGTTGTGCAGTCTTATAGTAGTTGAATAGAGAAACCGTGGATTCAATCGTCCCGAGTGGAAGCCAGGTTGTGACAGAAATAGGAGGATCGCCACCCAAGCTCACTAAGACTTGCTTGGTAAAGGGAAAGAAGTCTAACAACTTTGTCGAAGGCGATTCAGCGTCAGTGAAGCAAGGCATCCGCCTCAGTATCTCCATCATTTCCTCCCAATTAGGAGAAGAAATGGAGGAAAGAGCATCTTTTTGGTCTATATCATTCTCGGTAGGAGACGGGCAATCTGGTGCCCCGTCTTGAGCTGAACAAGTCTCCGTTCTAAAGGAAGAAGCGGTAGCCGGGACACTACTAGACCCTATAGCATAGAAAGGAGGAACTGGTGTTGGAGGGGGATCCATAACAGGATCCTCATGGACTTCTTCTAGACAAGACCTCTTGGCAGGAGGAGCAACCACCTCAATAGGCTTAAACAACCATTTACGCTACCTGTCCTTGAAGTCGGCTCTTAGATCGACCACCATCTCTTCCTCTGCATCTGATTTGTAGAAAATATATGGCATCACAGGCTCAGATTCAGAACTTCGAGGGTTCAAGTCACTCCTCAAAGGGTCCAAGTCATACCTCAGAGGGTCCAAGTTGTCTCCAGAATCCGGAACAAAACTCTTTGGAGATGAAGGGATAGAAGGAGTAAAATCAAAAGGTGATGCAAGTACGAGAGCCAATACCTTAACTGTCTTCATAGAAGGCTTCTTCTTCTTGGTCGGGGGACGGGCTGTAGAAAATGAACGCTAACCCTTCTCTCCCGGAGCCTTTTTTAACTTCCCTTCTTGCCTTTTTTCATCCTTATGGTCAAGGCATTCTTGGCGAGCCTTAGCATTTGCCTCGTGCGCCTCTTCGTCCGCCTCGTGCGCCTTCTCATAGAAGAGGAGGTTCTTCAAAACGTGATGCTCCCCTAGCACCACGACCTTCGAGACCCCTCTAGGAATGATGGGGAGCACGTGTGATTGGGGTTTTCGGATAACTGTAAGTAAATTCTGAGCAGTTAGAAGCGTGTGATGGTTCCGTTTGTTTGAAGTGATCATGAATAGCTTGTTCAATCAGTCGAACGAAGCTTTCTCCACCCACTTCACCAGACGACCCCTTCTTTCCTTATCTACATGAACCAAAACAGAAAATGTTAACATTGGGACGATATTAGTTCAACAGAAAAAAGTAAGGAAGAAACGCACATTAGTTCAATAGAAAAAAACAAGGAAAAAATGCGAAATTTTTAGTGAAAAGTTTGAACGGAAGTCCCTTTTCGGATGCTTAACAAGGCCTGCTCATGGGCCCCGGACCAGAACGTGCCCTTTAGCTCCACCCTTAGTTGAATCCGGAAGCCTAGTCACCAATTAGAGGGACGAAATATGGGCAAAGATGCTGAAGATATCATTTTTTCCCTTCTTGATAGTATAGACAAAGAGGACCTTTGACAGGGAAAAGTCCAAGCGGAATAGCATATCCAAGATGTTGCATTCCATTAGCACCCAAAAAATGTTGGGATGAATGAAGGCGGAGAGAATTTGGGTATAGTGCAAGAATTGTTTGAGGAGAAACAAGAGAGGAAGTCGGAGCCCCGCGTTAAACTACTCCTTGCTGAAAAAGATACCACCTTGGGCTTCCTTCTTAGTGGACGTCGGATCTCCATCCACTAGGTGAATAGAGATGTCATTCGGAATGCAGAAGCGCTTGCGGAATTGCTGCTCATTGAGCAGCTTAGTAGGCTTCTCCAAACCAGAGTGTCCGAAGCTCACGCCTGCCCGAACAGCCTTCCTGCCTTTATCAACTGCGTTGGATGAGACAACATCCTTTTTGCTAGCATGATGGAGCGATGGGCTGAGTTTGACCTGCACATCACAATGTCGGGAGTTAGAAAGCAACCACTTGGCCCTACCACCCAAAAAGCGGTGCCCCAAGACACATGATGAACTGTCTCACCAGACTTAGTACACCCGACTCTGCACATCGGCCCACAATCCCAATCAAGGACTTTTCGCTATGGCACCAAACAACCAATAGGAAGATGAATACCAGACAAACTCTACAGAATCTCAACGAAAGACAGAAATGATTGACCCTAACCCTAATAAGAGGACAGCGGAATGCGCCATTGACAATATTAGTTGCCCTAAAAGGGTCACAAATGCACTGTTAAAGGCCTCAGAGTAGCCACTTCGCGACCAACTAAGACCCCCAGACGCCAAAATCCCAATCACAACCATAAAAAATAATCAAGGAAAAGGCAAAAATAAGAGGCAATAGAAAAGAAAAGAGAATGTACCTGGAAAGTGCTCTCAACAAATGGTGAAGACTACCTGCAAATGGCAAAGAGACTAATCGAAAAATTCGCTAGAGAATAAAGGTCGCAGGCAGGCAAGCAAAAAGTGCAGAAGCAGAAAGGGGTGGGAAACAATTACGAAATGAAAACGACAAAAGAAATGCACCTCCTGGGGATTAATTCCCTATTTATAGGGATAGGTTCCCTAGGAACCCCAAACAACAACGCATTTGGAAGCACACTGTTCAAAATGACGCGCCATCTGGCAATAGTTCCAATAACGACACCCCCTCTTTAAGTGCCCACTGATGCCACGTGTCATGTGGCCACTAAAAGGGTTTGAAAAATGTTTTTTTAACCCATCATTTCTATCCGAAAGAAATGTTCAAGTTAAAAAAGGGACATTGTGGGACCTCGTGTGTGGCCACGTGGCAAGCCGCCCCTGGCCCACGTGGCACCCTCATTCATCTGTCCGGGCAAGCATAATCAAAGTCAAATAGTCTACCCAGCCTATGGGTGATAATGGTCGAACACATTATACCCTTCTAAGATAGCATGATGCATTCCGAGCAAATTTCCTAACCCACTCCCATGAGCAATCATTCCACCAAGCCAAGAGCACGTTCAACGGGACATCATCTTGTCTTCCCAAGCAAGCTGCTACACCCCACACCATACCTTCTGCAAATTGATATAGTAGGGAACCATCATATCATCCCTGGTTAACAGTCCTTGTAAGCCGCCTAACTAGTGATGATTGTTTTGTCACAAACTGTGCCATCATCATGACTACAAAAGTCAAGAGGCCACCTCAGCACAAATGTGACACCATTCTAGACACTATAAAAACCCTCATACAACCCAAAATCGAGGTACGCATAATACAACTCTCTCCTCCCAACTCTAAGAAATGGGAGAACCTTTCCAGTTCACGATTTATCACCTGACTTAGCCTTTAGAGGGTGTGTCCGGACAACTTGTCCAAACATCTTTTGCAAGAGACAACGAAGAAGTCATCCCCCACATCACTACATCTAGTTCTTTTCTGTTGTGACGGGGAGTAGCTTCACTTCTAGTTGATCAAGCTTCAACAACTATTAGAGCATATAAGCATATGATCATTCAATTTTACCTAGGTATAAAAAAAACTTTTCTTTTTAATCCAAACCTTGGTTTAAAATTATACCAATTTTATCATTGTGATACCAAATTTTATATTATTAACAAAATTATACCAAATGTTAGTAAAATGATGAAATGATATTGCAAATTAAGCTTTAGAAGGGATACCATTACCAATATCATCAATGTATTCTTTCCAAGTTAAGCATATCCTCCTTCTTGCATGGATCCCTACAAAACAAATTAAGTAACTTTTGGTACCCATATCTTTTTGGGTCTTAGAGGGTTAGTCTTTCTTCCCTTTGGAATCCAAAATAATTTAGAGTTTTGAAGATCATAAGATGATTTTTCTTAAGGGACAAATATTACTAATGTGACCTCCTTTTCCACAAAGATTGCAAATAGTTGAAGATGAAAAACTAGAGGTTTCCTTTACAAAATATTTTTTATTTTTGAAAAGCTTGTAGCCTAGCCCCTTTTTATCAAAAATGCACTTTTGATTTGCCAAAATCATATCAAAAGTCTTTTGACCATTTGAGAATTTTTGTAGAGAAAATGTTAACCATTCAGTTTTCTTTTTTCAACTCCTCATTTTCCTTTTCAAAAGAGATTTTTGCCTTCTCAATATTTTCAAATTTTTCCTTAAGTTCATTGAACTCATTTTGAAGACAAGAAATCTTTTTCTTGAGATAGACATTTTTGTACCCAAGTTTTTCAAGATCAAAATATAATTCTTGAAGTACATCTTGAAACTCATTATAATTAGAGTTGGAATTTACCTCACCTTCATGTTCCTCAAAAGCCATGAAGCACATGTTGGCATCCTCATTTGTGCATTCTTCTTCCATGGAGTCTTCATCACTTTCATTTTCACTCTCTTCCTCTTCATCATCATTTGTTGAAGCCATAAAAGCTATACTTTTCTTATTTTCTTCAACTCTTTGATAATTGTTCAAATTTATCTCATAAGTCATGAGTGATCTAATGAGTTCTTCAAGTGAGAGTTTGGTGAGATCCTTTACTTCTTGAATAGCCGTCACTTTTGTTTCCCATTTCTTTGGTAGAGACCTTAAGATCTTCATGACTTTCTCTACTTTGGTGTAGGTCTTTCCCAAGGCTTCAAGTTCATTCACAATCACCATGAACCTAGAAAACATCTTTACAATAAATTCAAAATCCTTTATAGAAAATAATTCATAATCATGCACAAGGATGCTAATTCTAGACTCCTTAACTTGGTCAGTTCCCTCATGAGCGATTTCTAATAGTCTCCAAATTTCTTTAATCGACTTACATTGTCAAACATGATTAAATTCATTTCTATCAATAGCACAATGTAAGATATAAACAACTTTGGCATTTAATTGAACTTTATTTTTATCAAGTTCATCTTATTCTTGCTTAGGTTTTGGAACCATCACTCCATTTTCTAATTTTGAAGGAATATGGGGATCATCTTTAATGACATCCCATAAATCAAGATTAGTAGATTGTAAAAACTAAGTCATTTTAGTTTTCCAATAAGGATAATCGATACCTATGAAAAATGGAGGTCAGGTGGTTGAAAAACTTTCAATGTGAGATGAGCTTGATGGATTAGCCATTACTTCTTAGACGGTTAAGTCTTAAACAAGAGGCCTAGCTTTGACACCAATTGTTAGAAAAATTAGGCTAATCCAACCTATGACAATCACCCTAAAAGAGGGGTGAATAGGGAGATGGTCTTTTTTTTTTGTAAATTTAAAATATGTGAATGTAAGAGACAATTATATGCAAGTATATAATAAAACAATATAAAGACAATTGTGTATAAAGTAAAAGAGTAGGAAACAGAGAATGCAAACACAAGATTTTATAGTGGTTCGGCGCAACCCAGCCTACATCCACTCTTCTCTAGCTTCAATCCCAAGCTTGAGGTTCCACTAATTCAAGGCTTCCAAACCAAGCCTTCAAGCAATACAATTGGATTATGGTTCCAATTCACCCTCTTGGACTTTTGGCTCCAAGCACTCTTTACACTTCTCAAGAGATATCCCATTCTTGAACAACCCCTCAAGTGATACCACACACTTGAGAAACTTTCTCTCAAAGATTTACAAATAAGTGATTTCACAAAATCCTAGTACAAAAACTTTAAGCTCAAATGATACAAGAAAATTAGGATTGAATGGTGCACTAAAGATATGCAAGTTTTAAAACAATTGTGCATTAAAAAACACTTTTCTAAGGCTTAAATATATTCAAGAAAGGTTTGGGAAGGTTAAGCTCATGAAACAATGAAGATTTGAGCCTTTTTATAGAAGAAAACGACCAAACTAGCCATTGGGGGTTCGATCGGTCGAGCTGGGGGTCGACCAGTTGACTAGCCGTTAGCATTTAATGCTTGGCAGGTGACCGTTGGACCTCGACCACTCCTTAACTAGACTTCGACCAATTGAGGTGGAGGTTGACCGATTGAGATTCAACTTTGATCGGTTGAACAACTGTTCTGGAAGAAAGAGAAAGTTTTTTTGCACTCCTCAACCAGTTAAGCTAGAAGTCTACCCGAACCTCGACCGGTTGAGTTGGGGGTCAACCCGGATCTCGACCAATTGAGCTAGGGGTCGACCCAAACCTAGACCGGTTGAGATGGGGATCGACTTGCTCCTCGACCGGTTCAACCAACTAGTCAACCTATTGACCCCCAGCTCGACCGGTCAAACCCTCAACGACTAGTTTGGTCGTTTTCTTCTATAAAAAGGCTCTAATCTTCATTGTTTCATGAGCTTAACCTTCCCAAACCTTTCTTGAATATATTTAAGCCTTGGAAGAGTGTTTTTTAGTGCACCATTGTTCTAAAACTTGCATATCTTTAGTGCACCATTCAATCCTAATTTTCTTGTATCATTTGAGCTTAAAGTTTTTGTACTAGGATTTTGTGAGATTATTTATTTGTAAATCTTTGAAAAAAAGTTTCTCAAGTGTGTGGTATCACTTGAGGGGTTGTTCAAGAATGGGATATCTCTTGAGAAGTGTAAAAGATGCTTGGAGCCAAAAGTCCAAGAGGGTGCTCCACGACCGGTTCAACCAGTTTAGCCTTTTTTTTTTTCTCAGCAATCATTCTTTTCAACTTAAAACCTTTTAAACAAGTTTGGAAAACATTTGACACAAGGTTTTAGTTGAAAACATGAAGTAATCCAATTTTTTAAAAATATTTAAAACAAAATAACTCTTGAATGATTTTGGTGCATAAGTAAAGAATGTAATGCATGAGAAACCTAGTGCACCAACAACCTTACAAAGAGATTTTATGAAACTTGGGTCTTAAAAAAGACTTCTCTTTGAGGTGGCCTTCTTCTTCATGATTTCTCCTTAACTTGATTTGTCTTTGTGACTGCCAATTTGGAAATCGTCTTGTCTAATCACATTTGAAATATAATCATTAGTTCTAAACCTTGTTTTATTATCATCAAAACCAAGATTAACCAAACCTTGGTTTCACAAATAGGAAAAGTCGAAATTCTCATAATGGAGGATAAGGAAATTCCATATTAGGCTAAAAAAAAAAAAGATAATACTTCAACTCAAAAAATAATAATAAATCTCACATTCAATATTATAATTGCAAAAAACATGGTCATTATAACATAACATGTAGGGTTAAAAGATCGAATGGAAGAAATTTTCAAACTAATGCTATACAAAATAAAAGTGAAAATTTAAAAATTTTGTTTATTCACATAAAAATACATGATTTTTAGATATAAGTTGTTGTAATCATATGGGTAGTAGGAAAAAGAAGTTTTCCAACTTGGTTGAGACTTAATTTAGAGGTTAAGTTGGTGAATGACACAACAATACTAATTAAGGATAAAAGTAAGATTTTCATCTAATCGAATGATAAATCCCAAAATTTTATCTTCAATTCAAGAAGATGGGCCCTCCTTCCTTCAAATGGGAGCCAAATCTTTCAAAGGCCGAGGCATGGACTTTGGATATTGAGAAGCATTTTGATGTTCTAGGCTACTCAGAAACTCAAAAGGTGGCCTTTGCCACTTTCATGCTAGTGGGTGAGGTAGAACATTGGTGGAGAATGGAGAAAATACTCATAGGGGGCCAAGAACCAATTGTATGGGACCAATTTAAGGAAGCATCCTATAAAAAGTACTTTCTTGAAAGTATACGATGCCAAAGGAGATTAAGTTTTCACTGTTAGTATAGGGTGACATAGTAGTGCCAAAGAATGAAGCTAAGTTTACTGAGTTCTCTCAATTCACTCCTAATCTTATTGCTACTGAAAAGCGTAAGGTGATTTGTTCCCTAGATGGTCCGAATCCATTTATATGGGATAAAATATCAGTCTTGAAACTAGAGGTGTACTCAAAAGTGGTGGATAGGGCTCTCATAGCCAAGAGAGGTAGTATAGAAATTTGGAAGTTTAGAGATCAACAAAAAAAAATGTAAATCTGATAATGCTAATCAAGGTGGTCAAAGGCATAAAAAATTGTGCCAATCAAGTTTCAAAGGTAAAGAACCAACACAAAAGAAAGATCACAAGTTAGATGCACATTGCACCAAATGTGGCAAAAAACATGGTGGTATGATATGCTATAAGGGGACTGGTGCTTGTTTTGTTTATGGCCAACAAGGCCATCTAATTCATAATTGTCCAGTGAAGAAGACTCATAAATAGGGAGAAATGAGGAAATATCTAAGCTAAAAGTTCAAGGAAGAGTGTTTGCTCTTACATGCCAAGATGCTCAAGTTTAATTAGATGTTATCACAAGTATTCTCCAATTTCACTCTCAACCAGTTAGAATTCTTATTGACCATAGTTCTACTCATTCCTTTATTTTTATATCATTTGTTGATCTGTTGGGATTACCTATTAGGTGTTTGGAGTTTGATCTATGTATTACTACACCTATTGGGAGGTCTTTCTTAGCCACACAAGTTCACAAGGATTGCCCTATTTTGATTGGGGATAGAGAACTACCAGTGGATATGATATTGCTTAATCTCTATGATTTTGATTTGATTTTAGGGAGGGATTGGTTGTCTACCTACCATGCCATATTAGATTGTTTTAATAAGAAAGTGACCTTTCAGACTCTAAGTCAACCTAAGTTCAGTTTTTTGGGGTCTTCTCTTTGTGAACTCTTCCAATTAGTTTCTAATTTAAGCCTAAAAGACATTCTGGTTGTAAGTAACTTTTTAGATGTCTTTCCTAGGGATTTTCCCAGAGTTCCACCAAAGAGAGAGGTAGAGTTTACCATTGAGTTAATACCTGGGACAACTCTTATATCTAAGACGTCTTATCGTATGTCACCCATGGAACTTAAAGAATTGAAGGCACAACTTGAGGAAATATTGGATAAGGGCATTGTTAGGCCCAGTGTGTCACCTTGGGGTGCTCCAGTGTTATTAGTTAAAAAGAATGATGGGTTGATGAGGCTTTGTATTGGCAATAGGGAACTTAACAAGGTGACTATAAAAAATAAATACCCACTGCCTCGAAGCGATGATCTATTTGATTAACTGCAAGTTGCTTTTATGTTCTCAATGATTGAATTTTGATCTGGTTATCATAAGCACAGGGTGAAAAGGAACACCCAAGATTGCTTTTCAAACTCGTTATGACCATTATGAGTTTTTAGTGATGCCTTGTGGATTATTTAATGCCCCTACAAATTTTATGGATTTGATTAATAGGGTGTTTAAACCCTATGTGGATCAATTTGTGGTTGTCTTTATTGATGATATCTTAGTGTACTCTGAAAGTAATGAGGAACATGAGTAACATTTGAGAATTGTTTTGCAAACTTTGATAGGCAATCAACTATTTGCTAAGCTTAAGAAATGTGAATTTTGGTTGGAAAGAGTTTCTTTTCTTGGCCATGTGATTTCTAAGAAGATAATATCAATAGACTCCAGTAAAGTTAAGGCCACTATCAATTGGAGCATACTTAACTTGATAACTGAGGTTAGGAGTTTCCTAGGTTTAGCTGGTTATCATAGATGTTTTATAGAAGGATTCTCTAATATTGCTCAACTTTTAACCAAGCTTACACAGAAAAGGGTCAAATTTGTGTGGTCTAATGATTATGAGAAAAGTTTTCAAGAGTTAAAGAATAGATTGGTAACTCCCTTAGTGTTAATAGTTCCCTTAGGTTCTAGGGATTATGTTATTTATAGTGATGCTTCACATCAAGGGCTTGGTTGTGTTCTTATGCAGAATGGGAAAGTCATAGCTTATGTTTCTAAGCAACTGAAACCCTATGAGCGAAACTATCCTACTCATGATATGGAATTAGTAGCAGTGATTTTTACTATAAAGATATGGAGACACTATTTGTATGGTGAGACATCTAAGATCTACACTGAACATAAAATCCTGAAGTATTTTCTTTTTAAAAAAGAATTGAATATGAGATAGAGAAAGTAGCTTGAACTCCTCAAAGACTATAAATGCTCTATTTTGTATCATCTTGGTAAGGCGAATGTAGTAGCAAATGCTTTAAATAAGAAGCCTTCTGAATTTTTGGCAGCCTTAAGGGTTAAACTACCATATATGTTATTTGAATTTAATAAATTGTCAATTCAATTTGAAGTTTCACGGTTTGGAGTATTATTTGCTCATCTTAAGGTTCAACCAAATTTGTTTGAGAGGATCAAGTCCTTACAAAGAGATGGTCATAGGTTAAAAGATGAACTAAGTCTGACTTTGTACTTTCGGATGATGAAATATTGAGATTTAGAACTCATTTGTATGTGCCTCAAGTTGGAAATCTCAGGAAGGAACTTTTGAAAGAAGCTCACTCCTACAAGTTTGCAATCCACCTTGGTAGGACCAAGACGTATCGGGATTTGAGACAACTTTGTAGGTGGCCTAGTTTGAAGCATGATGTCACTCAATTTGTTGCCAAGTGTTTGGTTTGTCAACAAGTTAAAGCTGAGCATCAACGTCCATCTGGTATGTAACAACCACTCCTCATTCCTAAGTGGAAGTGAGAGCATATTACAATGGATTTTGATTCTAGTCTTCCTAAATTTGTGGTTGGTAGTAATGTTGTGTGCGTTATTGTTGATAGATTGACTAAATTAGCTCACTTTTTGCCTATTTGAACTACTTGGTCCTTGGACAAATTAGCCTTGTTATATATTCACTTTTTGCCTATTGAGGATATCCACATCTTTTTTCCTTTTTCCTTTTTTCTTTTTATTTTTTTTAATTTCAGGTATGCAAAGTTTAGAGGACTAAACTTTTTTTAGGAGGGCAGAATGTAATATCCCTAATTTAGTTCTTATGAAATAATAATAATAATAGTAATAATAAGGACAAGGATACAGATAAGAATTACTTTTTAAAGATTAAAAAAAAAAAAAAAAAGGTTACAATTTTAAATCTTGAATGGGGAGTTACAAATTCTTTTAAACTGCATTTAGAGAATATAAATATATAAAATAAAATAAAATATCAAGTTAACTTAAACTGAATTAGTATTTCATAATTATGTAAAATATGAAACTTTTATCTTGGAAGGATAGCTTTAACTTTATGAACTCACTCTTAAATGAGAACCTATAGCTTTTATTCTTTTTTATTATTTAGTCATTTTGGCATGTTTCACTTTTATGTTAGGATTTGCAGAATCCACAAGATTACCCTTACCTTTAGGGTATAGGGTGTTACAAAGTGGTACATCCTAACTATTAAACATATATATAATTACACGGTTGCAGTGACATTGATAGCAACAGCTTAATGTAGACGCATGACATGATTTGTCTAAGATTAATCAGCTGGTCAGAGAAAAGGGCACGCGATGATCATTCAGAATGTGCATGACGCACGAGATATGCTCTTTTTAGTCAAATAATCAAATTGAATCCATTTTATCCTCATCTAAAACAGATGAGTGTCCAAGACGCTTCGCCTTTAATCATTCTGCTCCGAAGAAAAGTAAAGTAAATTAAAGTAACGGTTCATATGCTACTAAAAACATCAGTGTCATTTTTTCCATTTTTCGGACACGAGGGTTAAGCCATCGCAATGACACGGAAGTTCATGGTCTATGGGACAACGCAAAACGATAAAGCAGTGGAGCTCCTTTTCCTTTATTCCGTCAACTCAGGAAAAGTTTGGTCTAAGCCACGTTTCTGTTTTGCTATTACTTCTCACACGTCCAAATTTTTAGTAATAATAAATTAAAATGTCTACCTAACTTAAACAACTCTCTCTTATTCCTCTTTTTCCTTATTCTTTTCAAAGAAAATAAGAGGGTTTCTCGTATTTTGAGTAATAAAATGTCAGGCTAATGTAAAATTTATGGTACGTGGTTCAACAGCAAGGGGACGAGAGAAAGTAATTTAGAGTTTTTGTTTAATTTATAGTTTGTAGAAAAAAAAATAGTTGCTTATAAATGGAATGAAATTGCTTAAATATATTGTGATTTATAAATTGAGGAAAATGAGATACCAGTCCCCAAAAGATAAAAGCTATGTGATTTATAAAGTTTTTTCTGCAGTCCACTTCTTCCTTTCATTGACATTTCAAGTGAGGAAGTTGGTAATAGGATTTCGTGTCCAATTTAGTCCGCGTCCAAATTTTGACGAGTGCATGTGGAATTTATTTCGCTTCTCTGACTGCTCCAGTGACATGTTATGTTAAAATAATTGCCGTTGATTGAAAAATCAAATTTTAAAAGCATGCTTCCATGGCAGAAAATTGGAAATTATAGGTACAATTAAATCTTCTTTATATTTTGATTATATATATTTCGATTTTAATCCATTTATTTTTATTTATTTATTATTTTTATATTGACAAAATTATTTATACCTTCTCTAATAATGTAAATTTTATAACATATTTTGGATGATGAAGATTTTAAGAACTTGAAAGGAGCCATCCAACAAAGTCTTCGTAACGAAGCATTGAAGGTTGACGCGGCTTGACGAAGGTGAATGTCACTGACTTCCAACCACATGCACGAGAGTGACTTTCTTTGAATCAGTGCAGTAAGTGGGACCTATTACCTGAGACCTAATAGTGGCCTCTGGTCCCCACACGCCACTCTCACGCGCTGCTGCTGGACAGTGCTACACTACTTATCTGAAATCTGCAGAAGCAATTGCATTCATAGCAGTTTTTTCCCATCTTCTTGATGTTCTTACAGCACGTGATTGCTCCCATGCAGAAGAATTCATGCAGATGCCTAGTCATTCTCGCCTTTGTTTACTCCTCCTTCTTCCATGGCCATCTAGCAATTGCAGCAACCTCTGGTTTGTCGCCATCTCGGTACTACCCCACCGAGATCATCCTCCTGAATTGTGGCAGCTCCGGCAACTCGACAGCGCTGGATGACCGAGGATGGATGGGAGATGTTGGCTCAAAATTCACGTCATCACGGCTTTTAAACCAGACATCAGTATCAGCCAAAGCCCCTCATAGCCATGGCTTCTCCATCGATCCCGTTCCCTACATGACTGTTCGGTTCTTTCGCTCTCAATTTACCTACACGTTTCATGTCAAGCCAGGCCAGAAATTCATACGCTTGCACTTTTACCCAGCTTCGTTCCCAGGTTTCGAGAGGTCTGAGGCCTTCTTCTCTGTAAAAGCCGGTCCTTATACTCTCCTTAGCAACTTCAGTCCTTCCCACACTGCTGATGCTTTGGGGGTAAAAGTTTTGGTTAAAGAGTTCTCTGTAAACATAAATGACAATCAGAGATCCATCAACATTACTTTTCTTCCCTCTTCAAATGCCCGCAAAGATGCTTTTGCGTTTATCAATGGCATTGAGATTGTGTCTATGCCAGCCAATCTTTATTACACTCGCTCCAGGGATATTCATGACGTCTCTTCCTCAGGCCATCAGCATGATTTCCTTATCAAGAACAACACTGCTCTTGAGGCAGTTCACCGATTAAACGTTGGCGGGAGCTACATTTCACCAAATAATGATTCTGGCATGTTCAGAAGCTGGTTGGAAGACACCAATTACTTGTTAGAATCAGGTGGTGTCCTGGTTAACACTACTCTTAGGATCAGATCCACAAGGATACCCAACTACATCGCACCTGCCCAAGTCTACCGGACGGCGCGGTCGGTGGGCATGGATAAAGAAGTGAACATGAGGTACAACCTAACATGGAAACTCCCTGTGGATCCTGGATTTGAGTACCTTGTCAGGCTCCATTTCTGTGCGTTTCAGGGTCAGACAAAGAAGAGCGGCAATAGGAAGTTCCACATCTATATAAACAATGAGACAGCGGAGGCTAATGCTGATGTAATCACTTGGAGCGGCGGCAATGGAATTCCGATCTATAGAGATTATGTTGTGTTTATTCAAAAGGGTAATCCTCACCTCGTTATAGCTTTGCTTCCTAATTCTGATTCAAAGACTCGGTATTCCGAAGCAATACTAAACGGGTTGGAGATCTTCAAAATAAAGAAATCTGATGGGAGCCTTGCCAGACCCAGTCCTGTACCAAGTCGATTAGCTGACAAGTCGAGAATTAACAAATCCTCGCTCATTGACATCGGTTGGAGTGCACTAGGTGGTGTAGCTCTACTCTTTATAATAGTTGTCATTGTACTCTGTTGGCGGAGGCTGGGAAAGAGCAAAAAGAGAGAAGTGCTTTCGGTGCCGAAAGAACAGTGTCGCCAATTTTCACTCGCCGAGATTCGAGCTGCCACCAATAATTTTAATACAGCTCTGGTAATTGGAGAGGGTGGCTTTGGTAGAGTATTCAAAGGTTACATCAATGGGGGAGAAACTCCTGTTGCTATTAAAGCGTCGGAACCGACATCACAGCAAGGAGCCCATGAGTTCAGGACGGAGATAGAGATGCTATCAAGGCTCCGTCATCTCCATCTAGTCTCTCTTATAGGCTATTGCAACCATCGCCAAGCGATGATCCTCGTATACGACTACATGGCCCAAGGAAGCCTCCGTGATCATCTTTATAAAACAGATAAGGCTCCATTGACATGGAAGCAGAGGCTCGAGATCTGCATTGGTGCTGCTCGGGGACTGAAGCACCTACATCAAGGCTCGGAGCGCAAAATCATTCACCGTGACATCAAGACCACAAATATTTTGTTAGATGAGAAGTGGGTGGCCAAGGTTTCTGATTTTGGGTTGTGTAAGGTGGGGGCGGCTAATATGTCAAAAAGTCACATAACCACGGATGTCAAGGGTACCTTCGGATATTTAGATCCAGAATACTTTTGGAGCCTGAAACTGACAGAAAAATCTGATGTTTATGCATTTGGGGTGGTGTTGTTTGAAGTGCTGTGCGCGAGACCGGCTGTGGATATGGAGCTTGAAGAGGAGCAGCAAAGTCTTGCACCGTGGGCCAAGCACTGTGTAAAGAAGGGAACCCTCGAACAGATCATTGACCCTTATTTGATGGGAAAGATTGCGCCAGAAAGTTTGAAGGTGTTCGCCAATATAGCTTATAGATGCGTGCTGGATCAAAGACTTAAACGCCCCAAAATGGCCCATGTATTGGACAACCTTGTGCTAGCTCTAGAGTTGCAGCAGAGCGCGGATGCTGGGGAATTTGATAGCAAGCCTGGTGGAGTTTACAGTGAAAAACTTGATGAGGCGGTATGCTTGTGTCCAAGAGAAATTGAGCTCTTGTCAATACCATCAAGAACAGAAAGTCTGGCATACACATGCCCTGCCCTTTGGCAGAGAAGTATGTCTCCCAAAGTACTCATCAGATTTTTAAGCGACAAGGCTGGAATCAAACGACCTAGACCATCTCCTTCTGAATACCAGAGGATGCCACACGATCATGGACAAGCGCAAAATGAAGGTACCACTATACCGCGAACATCGGAGAATGTTTTCTGAGGTCTTAGGCTCCTGCACTTTTCTGTTGGGACTTCTGTTTCTTTTGTAGCGTGTAAATTAAGTCGATAAAAACGTAGTTGTGAAATGGAGTTTTTAGTATTAATTCAGAACGATATTTTGAAAATGAAGTGTATATATACAACCAATAAACTCAAAAGCCGTTCGTATAACCAAATAAAAACATCACTTTCAACAAATAAGAATGGTCAGTACACAACATTATGCTAATTTGTCTTTTTACTGTAGCCTTAAGTGGAAACGAGCTTATCTTTCAGAAAGAGAAAGAAAGTGGATTCGAAATTCATGACTTTTAATCGTTGCTAGTGAGAAATTGATAATCTATTAGGTTACCATTGTCTATCTTTCATGGGCATTGAGAGAAATTGATGTCAGAAGTCAGATGAGAGAGTCATGCACAACCCAAAACCCAACCCATAAAAGTTTTGTTGTGCTGAAGCGAAGCAAGCCCAAACAGACAGGAGAGGAGTTGTATTGCGAAGCCCAAAAAAAGCCCTTACAGATTATAGTTGGGGTTATATCAGCCCGCAGCACATCCTACAACAAATTGGATTCGCAGGGGAAAATGCTCGGAAAGGGTTACAGCAAGTTTATAGGTACCCAAAAGGCTAATCTATTTCATAAAATCTCCTAAACTACAAGACTCATACTTCAAATTTTTTAAATGGATGTTTAAAATTTTGACCTCATAATTCCAGGTATATGTTTTTTTCTCTTTTTGTGATGACTCGAAATTTAGGTGACTCGTAATTTCAAGTCAAAGGTTTAATCTTACGTGTTACTCCTATTCAAGTTATTGGTTAGTCAATTGAATAACTAAACTTTCTTAAATAAATTAAAATGTAATTTAAAATAAATTTATTAAATTAGGATTTCTTGTATAAACTTTCATTTTTATTTTTTTTGGTAAACTCACCATTACCTACTTAGGAGTATAATAAATCTACTAATCATCTTACCATCTTGTGTAATTAATCAAAATTTCTATGGTAATTCATATGATAAAATATTTCGGCTGATTCTTTACAAAATACCAAAATATTGATGAAATTACAATAATCATATAACTCATATTAGTACATGTCATAAAAGTGAATATAAATTAAAAATAATTATTTAAATTGTTCCTTCACCTTTTTGGACTTTTTAAAACTTTCATTGATCTTATTGTGGTTTTTTATAAATTATATCTATATCTAAAAATCTAAAAAAAAAAAAAAAGGAATGAGCATTTCCACGTTACTCAATAAAGTGTATTACACCCAAATTCTTTGATCTTCTTGCAGTTTATGATAAATTATATCTATATAAAAATATTATGAAAAAATGATGAACATTTCCATGTTACTTGATAGAGTTTCTTGCACCCAAAGAGTTAAAAATTCTATGTCAATACAACACAATCATATACTAAAATATAATATTTTATTTATATTATACAATATTAAATGAAACTTTAACCATATAAAATTAAATCAAACTAAATTATAATTTTTCTTATTTCAATCATATATATCTATGGATCCGCATTTTTTACATGCGTACCCACTCAAATGGTAAGGCTCCCTTTTTATTATTTTGTGAAAATTTGATTTTTAGAAAAAGACCTTCACTTATTTTTATTTTATTTTTTAAAGGAAAAACAAAATAAGAAAGAAAACCATGTATGACTCCTTATTTGGAAAAGACATGTATACAAAAATCAAGTCTAGATTTGAAGATCAGATTACTTATTAGGAAGGTACAATAGTAAACCATAGCACCCCTCTAAGCCTATATACATACGGTTTCTACTAAACAAATCAAGGGAATTATAGCAATTAATTAATTAATTATGAATACTAAGAAAAATAATCATGCAAATGAGTATATAAAAGTCATGATGAAAATCAATATACACAAAAATAATAATGAAATCTAATTACAAGAATAAACAAAATAAATTACTAAGGGATTATGCAAATTGATTTATTGAACTTATTAAAAAAAAATTCAATAAATTTCAAAGGATTTTATTAAAAATGAATATCCAAATTATTTTATCAATTTCATTTATATTCAATTTTCAAAAAAAGTTATTTACACTTATTATATCGAAAGAATTTATTATAAAATTTTAATTTGAGCACAAAAATTATTTTTACTCCTTTTAGTAAAAATGAATGAATTTTTACAATTTTATTTAAAAAAGTATTTTGATTTATTTTCATTTAAGAAAAGTGACTTATACAAATTATTTAAAAAAACATATAACTTTATTTGCAAAAGAATTTTTAAATAAAAAGAAAAAATTTAAATCCTCTATTTCTAAGAATTACTTTTAATTCCATTTTAATTAAGGAAAAAGAATTTTATTTAAAAAAATATTTTTTAGACAATTTTATTAAAATTTTATTTTTGGGGCAACTTTATTTACAAAACAATTTTCAAACAATTATTATTAAAAACAAATTTTGTTGAATTTTATTAAAACCGATTTTCTAGATTTTCCAAAAAACACTTTGAAAACTTATTTTTATTAAAAATAATATTTTATGAACTATTATTTTATTAAAACATGTTTATTGAATTGTTCATCTTATTTAAACAAAATTTCTGATTTGTTCGATATTCAATTATGTATACAACAAATAAACATATAAAAACGAATATTTATATAAATCAATAAAAATAAAATCAAATAGTAGTAAGAAATAAAACGTGTATCCAAATAAGTTTACAACAAGCTCAATGTCTTTATTTACAACTTTTCGAGTCTCACTTTTTTCTATAAAATTTCATGCTACACTTGTCATAAATTCATTCTCAACCAACAAAATTACAGAATAGGTCCATGTAAAAACAAAAATATCTCAAATTTTATATTAATTCATCAAAATTTAAAATATGACAAATCAAAATAAATTCAATTGAGCCTAAATTTAATATTTTATACTTCAAGTCTAATTTAATACACAAATACAAATCCACGAAAAAAATCAAATCAAATTTAATATGTAGAGCCCACATACAATAAAAAAAAACCAATAAATTTAATTAAATTCAACTAGATATCCCATGTTTGCCTAAATCTAAATCTCAAAACCCAAATATAAGGCCCACAAATAAATATAATAAATACACAAGCCCATACTCAAATCTCAAAGCCCATGGATAATGCCCACAAACAAACACACAAACCCAATTTCAACAACAATTACTGTTAAAATCAAAGAAAAAAAAACTTACATGATTTCAAATTTGGGAAGGATGAGAAAGTGGCATTGGAGATGGTTGGGAATGGAGAATGGAAAATAAGAATAAAATGGAAGAAGAAATAAAACAAAATAAAATAAAACGGGTGAGATGAGAAAGTGAGAGAAAGTTGAAGAAATGGAAGAATGAGAGAGGGGAAAAGAGAGTCGCCGGCAGGCAGTGGCTTGTCGGAGGCGACCTGCCGGTGACAGTAAGGGTTGATGAGTTTTTGTGAAACATAATAATAATAATAAAGAAAGGAAAATAAAGAGTAAAGAAAAATGGAAAAATGAGAGGAAGAAGATGGGAGAAGAAGGGAGAAGGAAAGGAAGGAGGGTTCGGGTCTCTCTGGAAGTCGGGTGTGGGAAGGAAGAAGAATGAAAGAAGCTGGGAAAAAAATTGAAGAAATGAGTGGGTAGGAAAAGAAGAAATAAGAAAAAAAATAGAAAAGTAAAAAACGAGGGGAAATGAGAGGGGGCGGTGGTCTTTGGAATTGGGGGGAGGGATGGGAGGAGAGAGAATGAGGAGTGGGTGGGCATAAGTGGGAATGAGAGGGGAGAGAGGGGAGAGAAAAGAAAGAAAATAAGATATAATAACAATCATAATATAAATAATAATAAAATAATAAAAATTAATAATTAAATAATGAGTGGATTAAAAATACCCTATGAAATCAAGATTTAATTTTAAGAGAAAAATTGGGTTAAAAAAAATGTAAAATAACATTATGACAAATTTTGAGGTTTATAATATCATATTAAATATTTTTAATTTTTTATACAAAATAAATTAATAAATCATGTTATTTTCTAATAATCTATTCAATCATATATTTGATTCAACCAAACATATCATTGATGTCATTCAATCAAATAATATAAATTTTTCTTCAAGACAAAAACATAATCAAGTAATATATTATCGTTCTTTAATTTTTACCAAAGTATATGCGTGTGTATCCAAATATATTCGTCATTTAGTGTCTTCCTAAATAAAATTTTGTATCTTTCATACTAAAAATCTCACTTCTTTCTTAATCCTCCCTTTTTGGATCCTTTCATTTCTCATTTTCTTTTCTTTTCATTTTTACTTTTTTTAGGACTTTTTTATTCTCATTTTCATTTCATACAACTATTTGTTTACATTGCTTTCCTTGAAACCATGGATGCAAAATGAATGCAAAATAATGTCATTATTTTATCCTAACTCAAATAATAATACCCAATAATATAACAGAATTATTTTACATATATAATAATAATCAAAATTTTCAACAAATAATTTTAATTATTTTCAACTCTAATATCTCACTAATCAATTAATTTCAATTTTGTATTCCTAATACAATCCAAATAATTCTAACACTTCACATAAATATTTCTCTTTGATTCACATGACCTTTGTCATTAGCAAATGATTACCAAATTTTTCTCCAACTTAATTTTCATTAAAAATCATATAATCTCAAAAAAAAAAAAAAAAAAAAAAAAAAAAAACTAAAACAGTATCCCAAACATAAAATCACTTACAAAATATCATCATAATATCATCACTACAAATTTTTCTGCTAAAATATATTAAACTAAAGTTTTTAACTAATTTAAGTAAATTCCATATTATAATAAAAATATATTTCCTATACAATCTCAACTTAATACTTTGTTTTTAAATATCTCAATTTTGCGCTTTAACTTGATATTTACTCAACATGCTCCCAAAACCGTTGATAGCTTTATATTTTCCTTTGTGAATTACTAATAGTCTTCTTATCCATTCTAACTCCAATCTACCATGTAGTCTTTGTAGTTGTAGGATTATGTTGATTTTGAGTTATTTTCTCAATATTACTTAAGATTTTATGTATTGCGATTATTCTCCTTAACAAATATTCAACTTAATTATGTAGTCTCGTGTTTTCATTTCTTTGTCTCAAACAATATATCATTATTATACACATAATCAATAAATTTCACACACATCTCATCTAACTTCATAATTTTCTCATCAACTTAATTTTTTTTTTCATTTTATTTAACAAACATGAATTTTATATCAAATAAATAACTTGGGAATACCTTGAACTTGTTTGTGATCTCAACAAAATAGCACTATTCCAAATGTCTCACTAATATCATTTATACTTGATAAGTAAAATAATAAAGAAGAGTGAGGACATTTATTTTTTAGCTTTTTGCTAAAAGCAATTTACTTTCAAAGTTTAAATTATTTGTTTTTCTACTTTTTCATAACTTATTATAAACTTTTTCCCGAATAAAAAAATTAAAATATTTGATTTTTTATAAATAGAAAAAGTATTGTGTTGGTTTTTCTTTACTTTTTAATATTTAATAGAAATAAAATATTAAAAATACAAACAATTTAATACTTAACATTATTAAGCTTTAAAGTTCTATTTAGAATTAAGTGAAAAAACAAACACCACAAATTTAATAGTTTAATAAGGAAAAACAATTTATTAAGAAGGATCAAATATAGTATGCATGGAATTAAATCCCGAGAAATATCACACTTTTTTTTTTATAACAAAAATCAATTAGTAGTTAGACTCGTTTAATTTAATAAATAAGTTTACTATCTTAAAAAATATTAGCATTTTCACGTTACATATAAAATAAAGTAATACACTACATAATTAGTTCATATTCAAAAGAATTAAAAAAAATAGACATTTTTACTCTAGTCCACTAATAATGACATTACAAGCCCAAATAATGAAACTTACACTAAGCAGCTAGTCACAATTTGTTCCTCTTATTGGTGGATGCAATGATTTCCAATAATCAATGGTATATGTACGCAAAGTTAATAACACTCTTATTAGTTAGGGTTACATTATATCATTACCCCTACCAATGGTAACGAAGGTCAACAACTTATTCTTCCTTTATGATGATCATTATTAGCCACCTTTAAAAAAAAAAAAAAAAAATCTATTATCAACAAATCATAATAATTAAAAAGTAAGATTCACTAACACAATAATTAACAAATAAAATGATATTTCCAATTAATTTTATAAGCCCTAGATCATATTTGTGAATTTTTTAGAAAAATATTATTTTATCCACTTTAAAGAATTTAAATATTTTGATACTTTAAAAACAAATGAAAACCACTAACAAATTATAGAACAAATTATTATACTATTTACTTTACCACAAAAAATTCACTCAAACTCATGAACGACTTAATCCACATGTAACACAAACATAGGTAAAAATAATTTTCACTATTTGCTATTTATTTTTAATTATAATTTGACATTTTGAATAATTTTATGAGTTAATATTATTATTCCTAATATTTTTGTTTTTTCAATTAATTTCATTTTAATTAGTCAATTCTCAAAATGGTATGGAATTAGTAAGTGCCCAATTTACATAGGAGTGTTCTTATATATGTATGCACAAATTTCACAAAATCCTACAATATAAGCAAATATATTTGTGAAATAAAAATATATTTGATTAAAATTAATAATTGTGGGGATACAATTTTTGTGGTAATATTTTTTTTGCAAAAGAATATTTTCCCTTGATTCTTTCACCTTGATCACAATTTGAAAGATAATAAAAATATTTTCTTGATTTTAAAGATCAATTGAAGGGTATAAGTGACTTGTTCCCGAATAAACTTGCTAGATGTCGAAGATCGCATATATTGACATTGAAGATGTTTTTTTGTTTTGAAAGTTAGTCTAGAACCTAAAATGACTTATTCCCAAATGATTTTTTGAAAAGTGAAAAACAAGTGTGTAGTTTTTCTACGATTTTTTGGATTTGTAAGGAGATTTTGTGAAGTCTTTCTTCCCGTGTGAAGTCATTTTTATCGATCTAAAGTCCTCACTGAAGGAAATTACTATTATTTATAGGTGAAATTGAGAAATTAAATTTGGAATCCCTAAGATTTAGTTTGCTTAATTCAAAGAATTTGTTCCTTGATTTTTAGCAACTTGTCTCATTCATTAAGAAAAATTGTCAACAAGAGAATATTTTTTAAAATTCTCTTTTGACTTCAACTGATAAATTTATTTCTTTTAGAAATCTATCAACATAAATTTTTTTTTATTCTCTTTTAATTTTAATTATAAAATTTGATTTTATTTGTAAAACTAAATTTTCTAACATTTCAAATTTTGTCATGTATCACCTTTTGAATATATCACATGTCAAATGTGTGTGTGACCCATCATCGAACTCAAATTTTGTTGAATTAAAAATTCATAATTGTGAAGACCAATTTAATGATAATTTAATTCACTAAATTAGTGATGTCTACAAAATTTATACTCTTAATTCATTTAACAATTAGCTTGTTATTATATCACCATTTTATTACAATACTCCTTTTTATGTACTATTCTTATTCTTCTTCATGCATGTCATTGCCCAGCATAAAGTACATACTTTGTTGGTCATGCCAATATGGCTATTAAATGGCATAAAAATTAGAACCCCCTAAAATCTCCTCCCTAGACTGCATGAAGCAAGTTCAAACCTAGGCACTTCAAACGCTTTTTTCCATCACAACAGCATTGCAGTATAGAATAAACTCCCTGCATGCGATGCATACAGCACCCAAATCCGGTATATAAACTGATCTGAAGAACGGCTTCAAAACTTTATAATCTAACTCCTATATAGAATATCAAGATATATCTAAAATTAAAGCTCGATCGAATTTAAATAATCCAGAATTTTATTTAAGCTCAAAATTAATTCAATAACTCAAACCTAAAGCCTAAAATTAAAGCTCAGACGAATTTAAATAATCCAGAATTTTATTTATTTTTTAAATAATTAAATTAAACATTTACTAAAACATGAGGTGGTTAGATTTGTTTACCCTCCTTTATTTATTATTATTTTTTATAAAATTAATTCATACAACTTAAGACCAAAACCTAAAATTAAAGCTTGATTGAATTTAAATAATCAAAAAAATTATTTTCTTAAATAATTAAATTACACATTTACTCAAAGTTGAGGTGGTTAGATATGTTTACTTCAAAGTATATATCAATTGATATGTGAGTGAAAATGAAAGAAACTTGTGCATTGAATCGTTCGTTATTAAATTTTTCCCTGGGCCCTGGCCACTCACCAAACATATGTGATCAAGAGATGTCCTATTGCAGCACTAGGCAAGAGAGGACAAACTTATTATTATCATCCGATGCCTCTGATGCAAAATGTTCATAATATAAAACCAGCCATATATGGTGGTCCAGAGGCACCAAAATGAGAAGTCCATTGAATTATGGTATTTGGGGTTGCAAAATGAGGTGACTAACCATTTTATGCAAGTTGATTCACACAACTACATTGCAATTGTGACAATCACAGTAGGTATCTTAGCTAGGCATGATGGACCTAGTACACCGACGACAAGATTGGATTATCCCACTTGACATCATTCATTCAGCATCCCGTGAGGGTTTTCAATGATCAATCCTGCCAGGTCTCCCAAAATCAGTGGTTTTACCCTCTCATATGGGCCCCAATTTTAATTGTCCTTGGTAGGGGCGGCTGTCTTGGTCTTCCACTCATACCCTTTAAGTCAGTGGCTCTTCAGTCTACAATTTTCTATGCAAAAAAGAAGTCACTCTTAGAGAGGGGAGAAAAATGAGGCACCGGAGCTACCATTTCATAGTTCCAGCGTTCATTGTGATACTCCTCTGTATTAGAACTCGAAGTGAAGCTGAACCGCTAGACTCGTCCGTCAAAATCTCCACCTTAGGTTGCACTGGCACCGTTGCAGACTGTCTCGACCAAAATGAGGAATTCCAATTAGATTCCCATGAGAGCAGAAGAATTCTAACCGGCGTATCAATCGACATCAGCCAAGCTCTAATTGCAGATAAACCCTTTTGTGACAAAACAAAGGCTGCAGATTGCCTGCCTCCCAGGAACGGTAATCCAAAAGATACGTGTCAAATTTATGATCGGTGCCGAGCAAGTATATGAATGTTAAAAGCCAACACCAAATGTTGGTTAAGAAGAAGCAACGGTACGAGGGCTGGGTGAAGGATACAGTTCCCATAGCCTTCTCCATGTAAACTTAAGTGTTTCTTATTCCTGTGTTTTGCTTTCCGTCTCTTTTATCAATTTCAAGTTCAAGCTATGTAGTGTTTTTCCATAAGATTTATTTTCGAATTTCACAATTTCTGACTACCAATAGCTGCTTGTTGCTTGGCATAAATCGAGGACGACGATTAAGAACATAGGAGATATTTTCATTGAATCCATTTCATTCTCGGTATTTTTGAGAAAGTATGTCATGCAGAAACAAAATTAAGGATAGAAAAAATAAATAAGCAGCATATCAAATGCAGGACTGGCGGACCAACCACGTGAATGATGAATAATTTTGGAGCACCGACATTACATTATTGTACTCAATTGTAAGCAAGGTCGTGTTCATAATTCCAGCGAAGGGCCCGCAATGTCTTCTAATTATGCACGTGAGTAAAATCAATTTTCTGAAACAAAAACAATAAAAATAGTATGAAAAATATTTTATTATATATTTTTCAAAATTACTAATAAAAGTAGTTCATAAATTAAAAAAGGAAGAAGTTATTTTGGAAAACATAAAATGTTGTTTTTCAATTTTAAAGAAATGAGAGTAATTTAAAAGATTAAAAATGATAAAAAGGACCTATTAATCATCACTTGACTACTTGTATGTTGAGACATTAATCGAGATAATCAGAATATCAAAAACGCAAAAATTATTTAGCTAAACTGTAGAGAAAAGAGAATCATTAACAATCACATAAAAAAAACATCAAATATTGTTTTGTAAAAACCTTAAGAATTAAATTGGTTCAAAGAGTTGAAAACACCTCACATAATACTAGCCTGGTATTTTTTTTTAACTTAATTTTAAATAAAATTTTAATATTTAATAGTATTAACTATTCAATTATTTATTTTTTTAATATTTTATTTTTAAGTATTAAAAAATAAAGAAAAATTAATATATTATTTTTTGATTTATAAAAAATAAAATATTTAATTTTTTTATGCAACAAAAATTTTATAATAAATCATAGAAAAAAATATTAAAAAATAATTTAAAATTTAAAAATAAATTACTTTCCACACAAAAATTTTAAAAACAAACACCTTTAAGGATTCCCAAGCTGGGGCTGTAATCATCATGATTTGATTAGGTAGGGTGGAGTTTCACTGGCCAGTTTTGTCTTGATTCTCTGTCTCAACATCTTCCTATGTACCCCACGCCCAAGCTAGTAAGTAGGAGTTTCACTACCTAGTTTTTGTCTTGATTTTCTGTCTCAGCATCTTTTGACCCTCACTTCCACACTTTTTCATGAGAGCGTCAAGCTCTAAGCAACTTGCAATTTATAATTGGAAGCATGTTTTAAGCCTAATTTTACGGTAAGAGTTTATCTTCATGTGCTTTATTTATTTAAATCAAACATAGATGGACAAACTAAAGAGTAATAGCTTGACGAAATGGATGAGATTTGTGAGCATGCTTTAATTTGATGCTCTGAAGTTTGACCATGCATGTTGCTAAAATCATGATCCTGGTTCGTATCTTCACGTACCAATAAATAATATTAAACCCTGTTTTCATATTTAAAAATTTATTGCGTGATCATTCTTCATTAAAAAATAATCATAGAATCCCTTAAAGATTTTGAGACATGATGAAGATCAAAGAACTCTTTGTTATCGAATCTTGTTGAAAAGCTCGGCTGGAGAAACATTAGATTTGGGGACGATTAGGATTACTACTACTGCCCCTCAGGCCACGGTTTCTGATGTTGCAATCCCTGATCCCACAGCTCTGCAAAATTATTGTGGCAAAAGTTGATTCTTCGGACAAGCTCAATAACGTTTCCACCACGCAACCCAATTCATGGGAAAGACTAGGCAAACTTATTTGAATTTTATTCAGAAACAGACAAAAAGATATCAGGCAAAAAAAAAAATAAATCATTTTTTTTCCATTGTTGTCGAAACAGGTCAATCATGATCAACTGCTATTGTTCAGAGGGGAAAGAGAAACATCTCCGCCTGCTATTTCTCATTGACGTTCAATTAGTTTCTTGCCTTGTTAAGAGCATGAACAACAGATTCTTTATCCCTCCTCCAATCTACCTCTTTCTCTTCTTCTTTCATTTTCTCACTGTCCACATCTCTGGTTATGAACCCTCCTACAAAGTTACCCTCAACTGTGGCTTAGCAGGTGTATCTATGGCTTTGGATTCCCAGCTATGGCAGGGAGACGAGCAATCTAATTTCACATCGGCACCAAAACATCTCCAGAATGCATCGTTTATCTCTGAAGCACGTCAACAAGCCCCCTCTATTGATAGAACTCCCTACATGACTGCTCGGATATTTCGATCACCGTTCACTTACGTATTTGATCCTGTTCCTCCTGGTCCCAAGTTTATTCGCTTGCACTTCTATCCAGTTTTGTACGGAGAATTCGACGGCTCCAAAACCTTCTTCTCTGTCACAGTCAGTACGTACACCTTCCTTAGCAACTTCAGTGCTTCCCTTACTGCTCAATCTCTGGGCTTAGAGGCCTTCTCCAAAGAATTCTGCATCAACTTAGCAGAAGATCAGCTGTTAAATATAACTTTCATTCCATCTTCAGAAACTTCAGATGGTTATGCCTTCATCAACGGTATTGAAATTGTCTCTATGCCAGAATATCTCTACTACAGTGGTAGTAATGATATGGACGTCCCCATCATTGGTCAGTCATCAAGTTTGCACATAGATAAAGCCCTTGCCTTGGAGACGATTTACAGGTTAAACGTGGGAGGCCAGCACCTTTCGCCCATGAACGACACTGGAATGTTCCGGACTTGGTCAGATGACATTAAATACTTAAGTTACACAGGCCTAGATCCTGTAAACACCTCCATCGCAATCCAGTACTCTGACAAGTGCCCTAACTATTCGGCTCCTGAGCTAGTTTACCAGACAGCCAGAACGATGGGTGTGTCTAAAACTCTCAACACCCAGATCAATCTAACCTGGACATTACCAATATATTTAGGTTTCAATTATCTTGTTAGACTTCATTTCTGTGAGTTCTTATCCAGCATAACAAAGAAGCAAGATAGGGAATTCCATATATTTATCAATCAACAAACGGCTGAGACTCAAGCAGATGTCATTACTTGGAGTGGTGGAAATGCTCGTGCAGTGTTCCGAGACTATGTCGTCATTTTGCAGAATGGGAGCCAGGGTATGCACAATCTGTATATCGATCTCCACCCTAACGCTGACGCCAGAACTGCTTACTCTGATGCCATCCTAAATGGGCTCGAACTTTTCAAGTTGAGCAACGCCTCAGGCAACCTTGCCGGACCTAACCCGGAGCCAAAAGCTATTACCAACTCTGCTCCCACCAATCCAACAGAGTCTCGGGAGAAAAGTAAAAGATCGACAATTGCCATTGCCGGTAGTGTTCTTGGTGGGGTCTTTCTCCTCTCTGTGCTAGGTTTTTTTGTCCTCCGGAGACGGAAGACAGCGAAGGAGATCGGCCAAAGTTACCAAACGTCAACGCGCACCACGCTATCTAACACAACAACATCCACCAAGACTAAAGCCTCTTCATTACCGTCAGATTTATGTCGCCGCTTCACCCTTTCGGAGATAAAGAAGGCGACCAATAATTTTGATATCATTCTCCGCATCGGAGTAGGAGGTTTCGGCAACGTCTACAAAGGATACATCGACGATAAAGCCACCCCAGTTGCCATCAAACGGTTGAACCCTCAATCAAAGCAAGGTGCCCGGGAGTTTCTAACGGAGATAGAGATGCTATCCATGCTTCGCCACATTCATCTAGTGTCTCTTATTGGCTTCTGCAGCGAAGATCACGAGATGATCCTCGTATATGATTACATGGCCAAGGGCACTCTCTGCGATCATCTCTATGGAACAAACAATCCTCCTTTGCCATGGAAGCAGAGGCTCCAGATTTGCCTTGGCGCAGCACGGGGGTTGCATTATCTTCATACAGGCGCGACCCACATGATCATTCACAGAGACGTGAAGACTACCAATATTCTACTCGATGAAAAATGGGTAGCCAAGGTCTCCGATTTCGGATTGTCCAAGGTGGGTTCCACCAGCATGTCCCGGAACCACGTTAGCACGGTCGTGAAGGGTACTTTGGGGTATTTGGATCCGGAGTATTTCCGACTGCAGCAGTTGACGGAGAAGTCTGACGTGTATTCCTTTGGGGTGGTGCTGTTTGAAGCACTGTGCGCAAGGCCACCGGTGATCAAGTCGGGGGACAACGATCGTGTATCTCTCGCCGTGTGGGGCCCGTGTTGCTTCCAAGAAGGCACCCTTGATCAGATCGTTGATCCACATCTGAAGGGCGAGATTGCTCCAGCGTGTCTGAACAAATTTGGGGAGATTGCAGTGAGTTGCTTGCTTCGTGATGGAATCCAACGGCCATCGATGAGCGATGTGGTATGGGGCCTCGAGTTTGCATTGCAGCTACAGGAGACCGCGGAGCAGGTGGGAATGGATGGTGGGCATCTGAGTGAGGAAAAGGGGGCAGAAGCTCTGTTACGTTACTCCAACACTGATAGGATTGATGACGCGTTTGATGAAAGCAGTGGACAAATGTCAGGTTCAAGGAGCAGTGTGTTCACAACGGCGAGCAGTCATTCTGATAATGTGGGCGTTGGTGTGTTCTCACTGGTTAGGAGTCATGCCGGGCGCTAAGACCTGAAAAATGATTTAGTTGTGATTTCGTTACACAGTGTTGCATGCTGTGCTTGGATCAAGTTTATGCACCATATATGGGTTGCATTTGATGGTAATGCTCTTTCTATTAGGATCTTTTTTCAAATGTACGAGTGAATTGGAAAGACCATTTGTAAAATATACTGGCTTTAAAATTATTGAGAGAATTATGACATGCATTTCATATGTCAAATTAACTCTAGATAAGATAATTATTATAATATTATGTTGCGGAAGTTCTGTCTTGAAAACATGATTTGAATATATCTTTATGAAGTTATATGTTCACCACATAACTTTAATGTTATTCTGAAGTTGCTTCTTGAAAATATGATTTTTATGAAATTATGTTTTCAACATAAGATTTTAGTGTCTTGTTATGAAGTTATATGTTGAAAACATGATTTCATTATGTCATCCTAAAGTTTGCTTTCATGACTTTTTTTTATTTTTTTTATGTATTTTATTTTGAAATCAAGTCTTGAAGGCACTATCTATATATAAAATAAAAAATAATTAAAAATAAAAGGTTGGTTAAAAATAAATGTACATGGAAGAAAAAGTTTAAATGAGTTTAATTGCATATAACAGGGAAATTTAAAAAATTTCATAATTCTTTTTTAATTGATCAATTACTTTTAAAAAAACAAATATAACTTTATAACTTGATAAATAAAACAATTGATTAAGATAAGATTAATTAAAAATATTTTATTGACATTTATCAAAATTAACATGTGTAGAAAAGTTTTATGTTTAAAGATAATAAATTATTTATTTATTTTATAGATATTAATTGTTCATTTATACTTTGATTATATATTTTATATTTTGGTTAGACTTTTCATAATTAAATTACAAATTTCATACTTCAGTGTATTGTTGCACTTTTCATACCCTACTTCGTTAGTTACATTTTGTACATTAATTATTTCTTTATACCTAATTCATATTTTTTTGTACCTAAATTAGTTATATTTTTCATATTTTAATATCTTTGTTCCATTTTTATACCTTAACATCTTAGTCATATTCTTTGTATCATGATCATATTTTTTCTACCTTATTTATATTTTTTGTTCTTAGATTAACATATTTTTCATGCTCAAGTGCTTTACTCTTATATATTAAATATCTTAGTCATATTTTTTTTAACCAGTCACATTCTTTATATTTATAGCATATTTTTCATTCCTTATTTCCTTGATAATATTTTTTGTATTTTAGTCATATTTTCCTTATCTAGGTAACCTTTTCATACCTTAATATACCTATGTACTGACTTGAATTTAATTAATTAAGGTTTAATTTAAGTTTATTTTATCCCTTAATGAAGATTAATTGCTTGGTTAGTTAATTGATTCATTAATAAATTAAAGAAGTTGGTTAGTTTATTAAGCTAATTGAAAGATGATTAAGAGTAAGTAGTATTTCTTCACAAATTTTCCCTTCTTGTTAATAAATAGAGAACTTAAATTTTAATTTAATCCCTTTTCAATTTTTCAAAATAAAATTAATTAAATTTATAAATATGGTAAAAGAAGTAGAAATAAAGTGGTTTCTTTTTTGTAACTTTAAAAAATTAAAAATTTAATGATAAATAAATAATAATAAAAAAATATAATACATAATGATTGGATAAATTACTACTTTAAAAAATATATTATTGGAAATTTTTTGAAAAATAGCCAAAAAAAAATAGAAAAGAATGTCAATAAATTAGTGAGTTTTAGTGATATTTCATGATAACAATCCATTTATTAATCAAAGGTTTGGTTAGACCTAAGAGCTCATTTGATAGTGCTTTTTAAAAGCGTTTCTAGTTCTAAAAACACTTTTAAGTGTTTTTAAGGTAAAAAAAATAGGTGTTTGACAATCTTTTGAAAAACACTTTTAAAAATTTAGAGTGTATTTGGTAGTTGTTAGAAAAATTACGTTAATCCAATATAAAGTAATCATCCTAGAGGAAGGTAAATAGAGTGATGACCTTTTTTTACAAATTTAAATTATATGAATGCAAGAAACAATTATATGCAAATATATAATAAAATAATATAAAAACAATTACATATAAAGTAAAAGATTATGGAAAAGATAATGCAAATATAAGATTTTTATAGTGGTTCGGCGCAACCCAACTTGCATCCACTCTCCTCTAACTTCAATTCTAAGCTTGAGGTTCCACTAATTCAAGGTTTTCAAACCAAGCTTTCAATCAATACAATTAGGTTATGGTTTCAATCCACCCTCGATCTTGGACTTTTGGCACCAAACATCTTTTATAATTTTCAAGAGATACCTAACTCTTGAATAACCCCTCAAGTGATACCCTACACTTGATAATACCTAAGTGATATCACACACTTAGACTTTTTTTCTCAAAGATTTACAAATGAAGATAGGAAATATTCTCACACAAAATTCTAATAAAAAACATTAGGCTCAAATGTACAAGAAAAACTATGATTGAAATGTGTGCTAATGATATGCAAGTTTTATAACAATAGTGCACTTAAAAAACGCTCTCCCAAGGTTCAAATATATTCAAGAAATGTTTAAGAAGGTTAATCTCTTGAAATAATGAAGATTGAAGTCTTTTTACTGAGGAAAACAATCAAAATAGTCGTTGGAGGTTCAACCGGTCGAGCTAGGGGTCGACTGGTTGACCAGTCATTAGCATTTAATGCTTAGCAGGTGATTGTTGGACCTCAACCACCCTTTGATTAGACCTCGACCGGTTGGGGTTCAACCTTGATCGGTTAAGGTTCAACCTCAACAAGTTGAACAGGCGTTTTGAAAGAGAGAAAATGTTTTTTGCACCCTTCGACCAGTTAAGCTGAACTAGTTGACCAGTTTCTCATTCAATTCAACTGGTTGAGCCATTTTTGGCTCAACAACCATCATTTTCAACTTAAAACCTTTTAAACAAGTTTGGAAAACATTTGACGCAAGGTTTTAGTTGAAAACATAAAATCATCCAATTTTAAAGGATTTAAAACAAAATTACTTTTGGATGATTTTAGTGCATAAATTAATAATGAAATGCATGAAAGACCTAATGCACCAACAACCTTACAAAAAGATCCTATAAAGCTTAGGTCTTAAAAAACACTTATCTTTAAGGCCTTATTCTTCTTATTGATTTCTCTTTGGCTTGATTTTGTCTTTGTGATTGTCAATTTAGAAATCTTCTGACCTAATCACATTTGAAATATAATCATTAGTTCCAAACCTTATTTTGCATCATTAAAATCAAGATTAACCAAACCTTGGTTTCACAGTAATGATTATAGGAAGCGTTTTTACCATTTCTAACACTTGAAAAAATTTTATTTTTCAAGTGGTAGAAGGACTAAAAATGGTTTCTACAATCACTGCCAAACAGACTCTTAGAAAAACACTTGAAGTGTTTTTTAAAGAATCACTTGGAAGGTGTTTCTTAAAAAAAAAAAAAAACACTTCAAAATTTTCATATATTCCTAAAATACCCTTTCTCGCCATCCTCCGTTTCTCTTTCACTTTTCGTTTCTTTCTCACTCTCCTCTTTCTCTTTCATTTTTTTTCATAAAAATAATTTTTTTAAGTTTTTTTAGCAATATAAATGTTTATATATTTTTTGTAATAAATTTTTTTTATTATAATATATATATTTTTAATAAATGTTCTTTTTAGTAATTTATTATCATTAAAAGCATTTTTATACTTATGCGATATATTATCAAAAACACTATTAGAATCACTTTTCTTCATTATCATAAAAGTGTTTTTCATAGAAGTGCTATAAGAGAACACTTCTAGTAAAAACACTTCTTCTAGAAGCAGTGCTAAACGGGCTATAAATTTTAGTAATAACAAAACAAAGATCTCGGAGTCAACATTTATAACTTTTTAAGTACGATAGGAAAGGAGGTTGTTTGGATCAATAAAAAAGAAGGCGCATAATTCAATGTCATGGAACTAAAGAGAAAATTAAAGAAAGGTTCTTTTCAAGATTATACATAAATTTTATTATAAGGTTGAGTCAAGGTAGTGATCAATAAGAATAAATATGTCTTTAAAAACAAAGTTTATTTGAACAAAAGAGAACGAACTCTTTAAAAGACTTTTTAAGAAAATAATATTGCATTTTCATTTCACGATTTACATTCAGAGCGTGAATCTGTACATTCCTAAGAATATGAAGAGGAGATGTTTCTCGATCTCGAATTGAGACTCACCCTTCCTAAGGAGGCTTGGGGGAACCTGTCCCCCAATCTCTTGCAAAAAACAAGGCGGCTCATCCCGCTTAAGAGCGTGAGAGCGCTTCTTGCTTTAATTCTCAAGCGATGGGCCCATTTACAGTGGTATTACACCAACTACCACTTCTAGTTCCAGACCCAGACCCAAAAAAATTCTCTCAAACCGAATTTGGCTCTACAAAGAGCATGCGTCAAAAGATGCAAACAAAATTTTGATTATTTCAATGATAAAAACTTATAGTTGATATAGTTTTCATCATTAGAAAGAGTTTTTCAATCTTAAGTTTTCAATTTTAATTGATATGTTTTTTTCATCGTTAAAAGGAGGTTTTCATTCTTAAGTTTTCAATTTAAATCAACATGAGCCATTATAGATCACTTATGCAATGACTTTTTAATGTTTCTTGTATACTAGTTGATCAATGATTGACCAAGAGAGGTCAACCACTTGAGGGTGAACTTGTGCATTTTGCAAGTAGTACCTCACAATTGAAGGGTTGTTAATGTTGGACCTCAATCGATCTATTAAATCTCAATTCATTGTAGTTCTTAGCTTCCAATTTTCATCAAAAAGTGATCAATAAGTTGCTTCTAATTGACCATTCAATCATCAGTTGACATGTTACTGATACTTAATGGCCAATGACCCATTTTATGTTCTTAGAGCCATTGATGAGTGTTGTAAGTATTGAATATTATTTTTGTCATGAAAAAGAGTCTTTAATTCATTTTTGAGTCCATCTACTCCAAAACTTGCAAAATCCTCTTAGTGCACCTTGACTTTCGCTAACATTATTCGTGTATTTCGTTTCAAAGTTTGGTGTTGTATTCTTGAAAGAAATTTTTGTACATGGCGAAAAGTGAGTTGGTAAAGTACCAAAAAACACTTATAAAAGGTTTATCGAAAACTTAAGAAATCCAAGTGTAAAGAAGAATAAGGAAAGCCTTATTTTAGAAGACCTTTAGAATACTAGAATCTGAATATCTCAAGACTTATGGAGGAGTTAGAGAGTGTGGCCATAGAAGGGTTATTAAACCATGACAGTGTTGCTTAGTTTTTTTGTTTACATACATATACTAATTATGTTAAAATTTGGTAAAATATTTTAAAAAGAGACTATCAACCATTTCATCCCCTTTCAAGGATATTACTACAAAACAAGACTTCTCATGAGCTTTCTATTTCAACAATTTTGTCATGATTAATTTTTTTTTTTTTTAAATGAGAGTTTCATTGAGTTTAAAAAAACAAGTTGAGGTCTATAAGGTTTAGAATTGATTAAAACTTATGAAAATATAAGAAAAAACTTTTAAAAATAAAATTAGAAGTATAATAGACGTTTTAAAGTTATTTTATTGAAGAAATCAATATATGTATGATATAATTTATTATATTTGATAATAATATTATATTTGTTGATAAAAAATATGAATTTTATAGGTATATATTTATTATTAGATTACAATAAATATTATTCGACAATAAAATTGTGATATTTGATTAAAATATGTATAATTTTAAAATATATTTAATATTAAAATTATGATCCATTTAATTAAATTGTATTAAATGATATAAAATAAATGATGATATAAGTATAATTTTTTAATATTTAATTAATCTAACAATGATATTAAAAACACTATAAAGAAAATTATCATGATGATTTTTATATTTTTTTGTAGTCAATTAAATGAAAAAATTTCGTTTAATTATAAAATAATTATAATTAATTTATTCTTTAATTTTTTTTTTTCATATTTTGTTTATATAATAACTCTTAATATATATATATAGATGTTTGGTGTAATATATTTAACAAGCAGCAAACTTGCCCTAGGTAGGCTAAAGTTCATATTAAACCTTTTGTTTGGGTTCCAAAGAAAATTAAAGACATTTTTGAGCTTCAATTGCCAGTCCCACATTGACCACCCACCCCAAAGTAGCCGCCCCGAAATATCGGGAAATATTGACAAAAAATCAGTAAAATTTGAGAAATAAAACAGATGTTGATGAAATTTAAATGAAATTTATGAGTTGTATATATGTAATTAACTTTTACTTTTCCCTATCTTGAAAGTTTAGAAATTAAAATGCAATAAATTATATATTTATAACGTGTGACCAAGGATATCTTATCCGTCCTAAGCAATGTGATATTGATAAAGTTAATGCGGACCCACAAGTCCAGTCTGTCTTCTTTTCTTTTTTCCCCTTCCCTCATGGCATCTTTAGGTTCAATCACCATCAAGGGACAAAAAAAAAAAAAAAAATCAATCAAAGATGGAATCTCGCAGTGGAGAGGAAGAAACATAAGTGGAAATAGAAATATCACGGCCGGTAAAAAGTATCCATCAAGAATCCTCCACTTGTTGAAATATCTACATTAAAGACAAGTCCATGCACTTTCGTCTTTCTTTTTCTTTGTTTATATTTTTTCTGAATAATTTGTCGTCTTTTCATCAGTTTCCTTTTGATATCTTCTTTGAACATATACTTAATTTAAACAATCTATATTTTGTATATAAAATAAACTATAAATTTGTTGATGCTGAGCTAATTTCAGCCCTCCAAATTGTCATAAATGACTTGTTCAAGTCTTTCAACAAGGAGATGAACCAAGCCTTACCTCCACATCTTCTTAGATAGTGCGGTGATGTGATGTGGAGGAAATTCTTATTTCTTGATCTCATTTCTTAGTTTTCTTTTCCATTTCTTTTAATATAAACACGGCAAGATGGCACCATCAAAGAAAAAGGTGACTAATGTGTCACTGAGGAATTATTCTGTGGTGCAATAAAGTGGTTTACCAGCTGACCCACCAAGGTAAACGCTGGGTCAACTGGAAAATGGTTGGGGCAAAAGAAGAGATAAAAAGCGCTATGCTCATCCTTCCAAGGTTGTGAGAAGTCTACAGGACTCATCGGGGGGGAAACAATGAGAATTCCGTTGAAGGGAGTGGGAATTTATTTGGCTTTTGCAGTCCTAGTTATTGTTTCAACTGCAGAGATGGAAAGAAAGTGGGAATCTCTTGAAAGCAGCAAAGACCATGTGTGCAATGGCACGATCTCGGACTGCATAGGCGAACAAGAGTTCCTGATTGGGTTTGAAGTGAAGGGAAGATCTCTAGCGCAGAATCCGCCTTATATTTCTTATGGTTCTCTTCAGAGGCCTGCGGTTTGTAATGAAAGAATTTACGGCAACTGCCTCACCCCAAAACCTGGAAAAGTCCGGCCCTGCTCCTATTACGATCGATGCAAGCGTGGCTTCTGATGATCAATTGTTATTGAATAGCAGAGATGATTACCTCATGATCGATTGTTGTTGAATAGCAGAGATGATTAATCATCTTCCCCCCGTTTGTTTGTATTTCTGTACTTTGATACTTGTGAGGTTGCTGTACCTTCTCTAATATGTATAATGTGCTATTTTGCAACATAAAGTCTTTGGACTCATTTCCCTTTGTAATACGGTAAGCCATAGAAGCAAAGCTATTGGATTTCATCAGAATAATATCGAGTGATAACTGTCTCGAAGTTATCATGAGGTCAGGGGATTCCATACTAAATCATCATGTTTGGAGACTCCTTGGATTTTCCTGTAATTTCTCTGCAAAATGGTAATATAAAAGGCTGAACTGAAGCAGATGTTTTCAGTGTTTCTTAACTGAAGCGTATCCGAGTAGTTCTTACTTTCTATATGCAGAGATGATGATGATATATCTGAAAGCAGTATATGCTTTGAGGTTTAATTGGGAGAGAGTGGTTATTTTAGGAATGTAAAGACAAAGCTGTTTTCACTTTTCAGGTCTGTGGAATGAAAGAGCAATTTAATTGGATTCCTAGAAGATCTGGAGAGAGGTAGTTTCATCAGAGATTGGAGCTCCAGCGGCTTTTTCTGTGTCATTTGCAGATGATTTATCCCTTGGAAATTCGAACCAATGAAGCCATGCGGACTCGATCATAATATTTCTGTCCTGTGCTGGGCTGAGAAGTCAGGCAATGAAACTCAGTGATGGCAAGTGGTAAGAGGGTTTTTTTGGTCTTTTTTTTCCTGCCATTTTCAGCTAGCCCAATGAAATCCTGTGTAGTCTTTTTTTTTTTTTTTTCTTTTTTTCTTTTTTTTTTTTGTGTGTGTGTAAGAAAAATCAAAATGCGTCATCTCAAGACTGTATGACTTCTGAGAAAGCCTAGAATCTCAGCCATCAAAACACCAACTTGGACTCAAGGTCTCGAACATCAAAATATCAGAATTGAAGTGATGATAAGCTGAAAATACAGAGTTAAGGGCATGATTTTAGCTTCTACGTTGTCTCTTCCGATTTTCATGCCTTTTTCCCATATAATTTATGAATGCAGAAAGTTTTTCTCAGAATGTTTTATTCCTAGCATTTTTCGCAAACTTTAATTTATTGATGAATATCCACCGAATAAGCATTAATTAATCATGCAGTGCGACAATTTAGACGTATTTTCCAGGATACTTGCTAGTGAGGGATCATGGATAGATGGGTGTGGGCCTGTTACGTGGGTACTCCGCTAGTGATCGAGAGTACTCCAATTAATATCAAATGAGTCAACAACTTTATAGCAACAAATTAATGGGGATGAGGAGAGAGAGGAAATTGTGGTTGCTTTTCATTCTTTATTCCCTTCCTATCGAAAACCTATGGTAGTGGGCTTCTGCGGTTATTTCATCCAAGAGTGGTTGCTTTCTAAAATTAGTAGTTAATAATTCTTCATTATCCGAATCCAAATGATAATTTGCAGCCCACCTTACATGAAGAATGATTGTATGGGGGGAAGGATCCAAATAATACATTAAAAGAATATTTCGTTATATTTTTCCAGGGAAATTTTGAGAAAAGGAAAATAGAAAAAATAAATAAATAAATTATTTTTATACACTATTTTAATTAATTAATTTTTTTTATGTAAAGATTAAATAATTTAAAAATACATAAATTTTTTATCAATTTTAATTATATTTTTATATATATATATATATATATATATATATATATATATATATATTAATATTTTCTATTATGAAAACAAATATGATAAAATAATTTTCTTTAATATTTTTTTTCTTTTTTTTAATACTTTTTAAAAATCAAACATAGTTTTTGAATTTTGAATTTTCTAGTTTGCCACACACTAGCAAAAGCTAAGCTAGGGGAATGATTTGTGCTCAAAAGATTGCATAATTCAACTCTTTTAGCTTATGTCCTATTAAAGTTTTTTTTGGTAGATTAATGAGCAATTGAGTAATTTTGCAATAAAATGGGCTTTTGGAAAAGGATTGTCAAGGTTCCATAGGTGTGGAAAGGATCAAGGAAGGAGAAGGGCGTACCAAAGGAAAGATTTGGCAAAAGGAAACATACTTCATCAAATTGGAAGCACCATTGTCGAATTCAGTTGACATAGACAATGGTGTATCAATTATATGCCAGAAAATTGATAATATGAAGCATAGCAGATTGATATAGAGGGCAGCAATTTGATAGACCTCGTTATCATTTCAATACAAAAATCAATACTATTTTATATAGCTTAGTCTAGGTATTGAAATGGTTTGATACCGTAGAAGAATAGCTGTTGTTGTTATTGTTGTCGACATGTATTGAAATTCCTTTTGTGGTATCCAAATGCATTTCGATTATGGACTTTTAGATTTGTGTAGTTTTGAATTTGAAACTCTATTGTGGATGTTGAATTGTAATCTTTACATATGGTTTAGTTGTTAGGAAAGATTCTATGTTAGTCATATAATTTTCATTTCTAGGTAAGGTAGCATCATATGATTAGGCCACTATGTAAACTTGTTTGTATAAATAGGCTAGTTGGAGATCTTTTGGGAAGACTTTTCAACACTCAGCCTTTGGCCAATTTGAATTTGAATTTTAGTTTTATTTTTTACTCCATTTTCCATGTTATTTACTCTTACTTTATCAATAACCAAACATGAGAATGAAGGCCAAATTCTCTATAATTGGCGGCTAAACCTCTACATATTTGGAAGATGCGTGTTTCAAGGTGAAGGTCAAGGATAACAATGCACCTCTTCATGGTCCTCTTCATGGTAAATCTTAGTCTTTATTCCTAAATTCATAGATTTCATTATTCAAAGGTAGAATTCTTTGAAAGTACTCTTCATATATATGGCATATGTGATGCTTTTTGGATACAATGCATACTTATCTCAGAGATATGATTCATTTTTTTTTTCAATCAGATCATCTATGAGCGAACTTTTAACTATATCTTAAGATGAATTAGTGATAAAATGTCTTGAGATCTAGAATATGATGGAATGCAATTGAATTCACTTAAAAAGAGATCTCATTCCATGCCTTGATTGGATCCAAAGTTCACAATTTTTCTAAATATTTCTCCATATCTTTTTTTGTTGTTTTTATCCACTTTTGTTTTGTTTTCACTTTATAGTTCATATAATTGAATTTAGTTTATGCATTTGCATTTTAATAGTTGTTAATAAAGCAATTAAAATGAAAAACCACCGAAAATCCAATAAGAAACACCCAAAAGGAGGGTAAATGGGTTTAAAATTTTTTAAAAATATTTATATAATATACCCAATTGTTTTATCCTAATAAATATCAAGGGTATAACTAATATAACAAAATATGTTGTACCTAAAATCTTTTGGTATATAAAAATATGGTTTTAATACTTAGGGATAACCTGCAAGGTATTAAGGATAATCAATCATAGACAATTCAAGCATAATATCAAGTATTAAGAGATAAAGAGATGTAGGCAATGAGGTACACAATTTTTTTATATGGAAAACCCCTAAACTAATTCATATTCGCAACCTAACAGCCTTCTGTTACTCCTTAGTAGATCCTTTAACTACTCTAAAAGGATGATGGTCATCAACCCAAGATTCGAAGAATCAATCTTTGAATGAGAGATCAAGAATGGTGTGACACTTTAGGTTTTCTCTCTAAAAAAAACCCTCTCTAAAGAATGGGAGGTCTCTAAAACAATCTCAATTTGATCTCTACACAAACTCTTCAATTTCTAACTCTCAAGGGGTTAATAGGGATGTATTTATAGGCAAAAGCCCAAAGAGTCTCGATTTTGGAAGGTTTGTCAATTAAAATTACTTGAAAATCTTGGCATAAATTGCATAATCGCTCGAGCCAACTCATACACCGCTTGAGTGCCTCAAGTGCTTGAGCAGCATGGCTTGCTTGAGTGATCCTAAGTGCTTGAGTGCTCTAGGCTTCTTAAGCAGTCCTGCTTAATTTAAAATCCAATTTTAAATCATTTTAAGTTCAAAACAAAAACCGATCCTCTTAATACCTCAACATAACCTAATATGCTACAAGATAAACCTTTTTAGACATACTTGTGACTTCTCAGTTGGACAAACAACAACCCTTGATTTTTAATGGAGAGTAATTCACTTTCTAAAAAGACTTCTATAATCAAATATAAAAAAGAACAAAACTGTCAACATAAAAACAAGACTTAATGTCCTAACATAAAATTAATTAGATCTTAAGAAATTCATACTAAATTCTAGTAAAACAGCCTAGTTTCATAAGGAGATAATGAAACTACCATAATAACTCTTCATTTCTTTGATATAAATTCTTCACTTAATGAATGACTAGAGACGAGTTTAGTCTAGTTGTTTCTTGATCATCTATATTGAAACCAAACAATTGTCACCAACTAGACAACAAAGCCTTTATGTTTGAATTATTTATTACAAATAATAAGGATGGAAAAAAATATTATTATGATATTTGTAAAAAATAAATTGTAAATTAAATTTCTATAATACAAAATAATTTTAATTCAAGTCTTATTAAAAATAAAAAATAATTTTCTAAATAAAAATAAATTTAAAAAATAAATAATTTTTAATAAAAATATGAATAGAAATATTATGATATAATAATAAATTATATTTTTATAAATATTATAAAAATATAGATATTAACATTTTATGAAAGCATAATAGATTTATTTTTTTAAAAATAAATAATAATAATTATAATAATTTAAAATTAATAATTGCTAATACCATTTTTAAAAATTATTATACTTTTTAATTTGTTCTTAAAAATTGCTTCTCAAGAACACAACCAAACAGTTGTATTAATTTTTAAAAACAATTTTGTTTTTAAATCACAAGCAAATAAGTTATTATTATTTTAAAAAGAAATTTCAAAAATGTTCTTTTATTAAATAAAAATAAAAAATTATTTTAAACTATGTATAATGTGAGAGTTCTTTTAAAAATTAAGATAAAAAATTATTTAATTTAAATTATATATACAAATATTATTGTCAATTTATTTCTTTTTTCATGTTGTTACTTAACATTAAAATAAAAACAAATAATCATTCAAATCCTACATTCTTATATGTATTCAAACACAAGAATTGAAGTCACCAAATTTATTTTTATTCAATAAGAATTGAGAATGAAAAGAAAATGGTCATTCCAATGTGCCAAATATGACCTGAAGAGAAAAGCAAAAGTGAAACTGTGGCTTTTAAATTAAATAAACATGTTAACAACTTTATACCAATAAATTAATGGGGATCAGGAGAGAGGAAATTATGGCTGCTTTTCATTCTTTATTCACTTCCAATTTAAAACCGGTGCTAGTGGGCATGTGTAGTTATTTCATCAGAGTGAGTTAAGAAACAATTGTTTTCATAAATTAAGAGTTAATAATTCTTTTCTTTTCTTTCCTTTTGATAGGTAAGGAAATTCAGCGTAGGAATCCAAATGATAATTTCAACACATCACACGAGAAGAATCTTTTGATATGGGAGAAAGGATCCAAATAATACATTAAAACACAAAAAGAATCTTTGTTTTTTCATTCTCTAGTTTGCTACAAACTAGCTGTTAGTAATTTAGAATATGTAAGTCAATGTTTTCAAAAAACACTTTTAACCTAAAAAGTGTTTTTGAATAAAAATTAGATGGTTGGAAAAATTTAGGAAATGCTTTTAAAAAATTTGAAAAATCACTTGTAATATTAAAAAATCACTCATAGTGTTTTTTGAAAAAAAAAATACTTAAAGTGTGTTTAGTAGTGATCCTAATAAGTGTTTCTAATATTTTTTATGCTTGAAAGATAAAAAATTTTAAGTGTTAAAGGAGTAGAAATACTTCCTAAAATTACTATTAAACACACTTTTAAAATCCTTTTGGTAGTGATTTTAGAAAACGTTTTTAATATTTCTAATATTTGAAAATTTTTATTATTCAAGTGTTAAAAATGCTAGAAACGCTTTTTAAAATCACTCTCAAATACACTTTTAATAGGTAATTAACCTAAAAACACTTCGAGTAAAAAAATACTATCAAACGCACTATTAAGCTCAAATCATGTGATTCTCCATTTATAAAATATATTATTGTGGCATAAAATATAGCACAAATCAATTCTCTTAGCTTATATTCCGGTTAAAGTTTGGATTAATGAGCAACTAAGTAATTGTGTAGCAAAATAGGGTTTGAAAATGGATTGTCAAGATTAGATAGGTATGGGAATTATAAGCAAGGAGAAAGGGATATCAAAGGAAAGATTTGGCAAAAGGAAACATATATAAATTATCAAATTGGGGGCTCCATTGTTGAAATAAGTTGACACATGCAATGGACAACAAAAAATAAAAAGTAGATTTAGGTTCTTAAAAACTTTACATTTAATCTAAATGTTCTTTGATCAAACTCCACTTGATGAAGAAGATCTAAACTACATCACGATTTTCCACCCAATCACTCCTTTGAGTTGTGGCACTTGCATAGAGTGAGAACTACACAATCTTTCTTAAGGGAGGGAGACATGAAGGCTCTTTGAAAGACAATAGTCAAGTGTCTAATCCTAAACACCTAAATGGGTTTATATGAACTTCTTTGTGAGCTTAAATGACTTTAGCCCAACTTAGGTTTGGGTTACTTAATTTAGCCCATTAGATACTAATTAATCAATTACGCTACTAAACTCTAATTAATTAATTAGGTCAATCCAAAAAAATGAAAAATAAATTCTCATAAATCTTGACCAACTTTATATTTTTATCACACTGCCTTTATGCACATAAATGATTAATTTTCCATAAAACTTCAAGGCTTTTTGTCAACAAGGAATATGTGCTAAATTGGGGACCACTAAGAACCATAAGAAAATATTGGCTCGTTCATAATCTAATTCTAAAGTTGACTCAACACTCTACTAAATAGTCAATTATACTTTATTATCACATGAAATTACATCAAGATGAAAATTCATTAAATCTAATTTAATCAATTTCTCAAGTCCATGACCTACTATCCACTGCATACAAACTCCCCATGAATTAATGTTCATAATCTAATGACGTAGATGTTATCAAACTCTTAAAATTACCTTTAGAATCTTTGAGTCTCAAATTCTCTTATTTTGTGATCAAATGACAAATTCAAGTCCACAAATGACATATGTCAATTTCCACTTAAGGAAATATTATGATCACATATTACAAAATCATATGTCCTTAAGATCATCCAATAAGACATGCTAACTCAATCTCATGAGATATCATAATGTCTATCTTGAGAATATGTTTTGTCACTTGTCTTAATCAGTAGTGACCCAATCCTTAGAAAATATATTACTACCTTAGATTCTCACTTATAGTTTCAAAACTGTTAGAAAAACTAGGCTAATCGAACCTATGGTAATCACCCTAGAGGGGGGGTGAATAGGGTGATGGTCTTTTTTTTTGTAAATTTAAAATATATGAATGCAAGAGACAATTATATGCAAGTATATAATAAAACAATATAAAGACAATTGCATATAAAGTAAAAGAATAGGGAATAGAGAATGCCAACACAAGATTTTATAGCGGTTCGGCGTAACTCGACCTACATCCACTCTCCTCTAGCTTCAATCCCAAGCTTGAAGTTCCACTAATTCAAGGCTTCCAAACCAAGCCTTCAAGCAATATAATTGGATTATGGTTTCAATCCATCCTCTTGGACTTTTGGCTCCAAGCACCTTTTACACTTCTCAAAAGATACCCTACTCTTGAACAACCTCTCAAGTGATACCCCACACTTGAGAATCCCTAAGTGATACCTCATACTTAGATTCTTCCTCTCAAAGATATACAAATAATTTTACAAAATCCTAGTACAAAACTTTAGGCTCAAATGATACAAGTAAACTAGGATTGAATGGTGCACTCATAAATGCGAGTTTTAAAACAATGGTGCACTCAAAACACTTTTCCAAGGCTCAAATATATTCAAGAAAGGTTTGGGAAAGTTAAGCTTATAAACAATAAAAATTAGAGCCTTTTTATAGAAGAAAAAAGTCAAACTAGTCGTTGGGGGTTCAACCAGCCGAGCTGGGGGTTAATCGATTGACTAATCGTTAGCATTTAATGTTTGGCAGGTCACCGTTGGACCTCTACTGATTACTGTTCACACCTTGACCGATTGAACAACCGTTCTAGAAAAGAGAGAAGGTTTTTTGCACTCCTCGACCGGTTGAGCTGGGGGGTCAACCGGTTCCTCATCTAGTTCAACCGATTGAGTCGTTTTTTGGCTCAACAACTAAGTTTTTCAACTTAAAATCTTTTAAACAAGTTTGGAAAACATTTGACACAAGGTTTTAGTTGGAAACATGAAATCATCCAATTTTTAAAAAAATTTAAAACAAAATAACTCTTAGATGATTTTGGTGCATAAGTAAAGAATGTAATGCATGAAAATCCTAGTGCACCAACAACCTTACAAAGAGATTTTATGAAGCTTGGGTTTTGAAAAAACATTTCTCTTTGAGGTCTCTTCTTCTTCATGATTTCTCTTTGGCTTGATTGTCTTTGTGATTGCCATTTTAGAAATCGTCTTGCCTAATCACACTTGAAATAATTATTAGTTCTAAACCTTATTTTGTTATCATCAAAACTGAGATTAACCAAACCTTAGTTTCACAAAAACCACTAAAGACTTCAATACTAGCTCAATATTCTCTAAAGGTTGAAAACTCATGTAGTATAGTAACTTGGTAAAGTCATGACTACTTGATCGTCAATGTCATGATTTATTGTACATCTTATCCAATGTCTAAATATACACACTAGTACACTCAACATAAGAAACTCATCTTAATGACCAAGGCAAGTTATCCTTATAATTAAGAGATAGTGCACTATAATCTTTGATGGATATCCTAATTCCATGAACCAAGTATGAACAATTATCATTTTGCAATAAACCTATGACTTGAATTTTCTATGTAACTCCTAACGTACCCACGTCATGTACAATGCAAGTGATATAGGTGTAAATACTCAAATAATAAATAGTGAAATCAATTATATAAATAAGAATAAGAAATCATAATATATAAATATATGAATGAAGATTTTTTTCAATTACATCTTTGTTTTTAAGGGTTTGATCCTAACAAATTATACTCTTTGACTAAATAGAGATATTTAGAGTTTAGATCAATAGGGAAACCAAGGTTGATATGATCTTAGAGACCTTACTGGCTTCCTTCATGCAATTCAAGCTCAAGTATTCTATGAATAAGACGTTGATAAACTTACCAAAGCTTATGAAAGAACTCTAAAAGGTTGAAAGGATTCTCAAAGATTTAAAGGTGTTCACATGGGAGTCAAGGATTCTTCTAGCTCTTGTACTAAGAAGAAGAAGAAGAAGAAGAAGAAGAATAAGAATGGAAACACCAAATAGAAGGTGAAGTTCAATAGTACGGAAAACAAGAGCAAAAGAAAGAGCAAGTGTTTCCTTTGTGGTGGTAAAGGTCATCAGAAAAATGAGTGTCATGAATATCTAAAGAAAATTCAAGATACACATCATATTCTCATAATTGAATCATGTGTAATGGTGGACTCCACCAATTCTTGGTGGATAGTTTTGAGGTTACTAACCATATCTATAATTCTTTTACAAGGGTTTCAATTAAGAAGAAGGTTAAATGATGGGTAAATGTACCTAAACTAGCTTCTAATTTGAGGATAGTTGTGCAAGCAGTGGGAGATGTTACCCTTCTATTAAAGAATAAATGTCTTTGAAAACTCAAAAATTATTGTTATGTTCCTAAGTTTAAAAAGAAATTAATTTCAATTTCTAGATTGAATAAATGTGACTACTTAGTTCCCTTTAACAAAGATGTTATTATTAGAAAGAAGAGATCATTTGTTTGCCTTAGGATCATTAGTTAACAATTTGTATTGTATCTCTTTATTATCACTTTTGTTGATAATAATCAAATCTCACTAAAAAGGAAAGAACCTAGCACTAATAAAACTTAACTTTGGCATTTATGTCTAGGTCATATAAATTTAAACAATATCCAATGATTAACTAAGTTTGGCTCATTAGATATTTTGATTCCAAAGGATCTTCCATTTTGTGAATCTTGTATAGAAAATAAAATGACCAAGAGACCCCCTTTACTGTTAAAAAACACAAAACCAAGGAATGTTTAGAGTTAGTGCATACTAACATGTGTGAACCTTTTAATGATCATCTATGAGGAGGGTATGAGTATTTCATCACCTTTACTGATGATTACTCTAGGTTTAGATATGCTTACCTAATGCATAGGAAATTCAATGACTTGGTAAATTCAAAGAATTCAAGGAAAAATCGAAAAAACAATTGGGTAAACATATCAAGTCATTTCAATTTGACCAAGGTAGTGAGTATATGTCTACTGAGCTCGATTCTTTCCTTAAAAAGCATGAGATTATATCCTAGTTGAGTGCATTAATGACTCCATAGCAAATAAAGTGGTAGAAAGAAAAAATCAAACTTTAATGGGAATGGTGAGATCGATGATGAGTTTCTTATCACCATCCACATCCTTTTAGGGATATGACTTGAAAACTACAGCTTACCTCCTTAAATTAGTGTCTTCCAAGTTGGTACCTTTGATTCCTAGAAAGATGTAGAAAAGTCGTAAACCTAGTTTTTTATATTTTCGTATATGAGGATGTCTAGCAAATATGCTAAAACCAAAGGTAGACAAGTTGGAAGCAAATTGAGAATTATATCAGTTTGGAGGCCATTTACGAAAAATATGGGGTTATACTTTTATAGTCAGGTTGACCAGAAGATATTTATTAGTAAAAATGTCTAATTTCTAGAATAAGACTATATAATAAGTAATATGGAAAAAGTTATATAGATTGAGAAACACTAAAGAACAATCCCACATGAGCATAGGGGACTATGAATCTAGGGGTATAGGCACTAATCAATACTTCTAGTACACGAGTGCCACGTCATGTGGGAGGGTAATACAATTAGATATGTTAATGAGCAACATTGATGCTTATTCGTGGAAAAAAACTAAGGAGGAAAAGTTAGAATCCATGTATACTAATAAAGTTTAGGATCTTGTAGAGATACCAAAAGGGATAAAACTAATATGGTATAAGTAGGTCTAAGAGAAGAATAAATGAGTAGATGAAAAGATTGAGAGTTGTAATTGTAGGCTTGTAGTCAAAAACCTAGTTTTGACAATGAGAAAACCTTTTCACCAATAGTTATACTCAAATCCATCATAATACTCCTATCAATTACATTTCGATTATGATTCATGAAAAATGGATGTTAAGACAACATTTTTGAACAACTATCTTGATGAAATCATCTAAATGATGCAACCAAGCAGTTTCAAAGCAAAAGTCTAAGAATATCTAATATGCAAGTTACATAAATCCATTTATGGATTAAAGCAAGCATCTCTTTTATGGAACAAGCATTTTGATAGGCAATCGAAACCTTTGGTTTTGATAAAAAATGAGAATGAGGCTTGTGTGTACAAGAAGGTGCAAGGAAGCATGGCGGTGTTCTTGATCTTGTATGTAGATAAAGTTCTTATTAGAAATGATGTAGGGTTATTGTCATCAACAAAAATCTAGTTGTCCACTTAGTTCCAAATGAAAAATCTAAGAGAAGCTCTATATATTCTTAAGATTATGGTTTTTAAAGACCTCAAGGATATGAAAATTGCATTGTCTCAAGTAACCTATATTGGCAACCTTTTAGTCAAGTATTAGATGCAAGACTCAAACAAGGGTTTGCTACCCTTCAAGCATGGAATTTTTCTTTCTTAAGATCAGTATCCTAAGACACTTAAAAAAAAAAAATTACCTGAAAGCGTACCTTATGCCTTTATAGTGGGTAGCTTATAGATGCGATGTTTTTTACTAGACGAAATATTTTCCTTTTTATAAGGATGGTGGGTAGATATCAGTCAAATTCAAGACCAAAACATTGATTGAAAATCAAGCATATGCTTAAGTATCTTAAGATAATGAGGGATTATATGTTTATGTATCATTTCTATGAGTTGGTAGCCCTTTGGTGCATAAATTCAAACTTTTAATATGATAAAGACTCTTTTAAGTCTACTTCTAGGTATATGTTCACTCTAGTTAGAGAGGTTGTTAGTTAGAGAAGTATGAAGTAATCTTATATTGCTTGCTTCATTATGGAAGTTGAGTATGTTGTTGTTTCTAAGGTAGTAAAAGAAGTCGTTTGGTTTACAAAGTTTCTTATGGGATTTGGGTAAGTTCCCTTGGTTATATTGCTCATGATCTTGTTTTGTGATAACAATGGTGCAATAGTAGTGTCTAAAGAATTAAGGAACCATAATAAAGGTAAACACACATAAAGAAAGTACCACCTAATTCATGAGATAGTTTAAAGATGAGATGTTGTTGTGGAAAAGATACCTTCTAAGAAGAACTTGGCATATCTTGTTTGATCAATGAATTTTTGCTTATCGTATCAAAACCAAATTTATAACCTAATTCACTTATACTGAAGTAACTTTTACCCAATCAAAAATATAGTTTTTAACAAAAGTTATAATAGTATGGTGGTTTTAGGTGTCGTTCAGTAAGATGACATATTTTCAATAATTAAGGCTTGAATTGGAGGAAAATAAATGAATTTGATCAAATAAAAATGGATTGACAATTCATCGTAAATGAAATTGATGATGAGTTCAAATTGGAAAGAAAAACCTAATATAAAACAATCAAATTTTGAAAGAAAATTAATATGAAAAAACTCTCAGAGTTAGGATTCTCTAAAAAACAATCTCTATGATGAATAGGTTTTCAGATCTACTCTTCATCAAATTAGATTGAAAATATAAATTCTTATCTAAACTAATTTTTTATTTAGCTTTAAATTTATATCTAATTTTTCTTCAAATTAGGCGATTTAATTCAAACGATCAATTCAAATCATATATTCAATCCATCTTAAATCATCTTCAAATGATTCATACAATACAACTATTAATTTTAGTAAATCTAGTTGTAAGGATTTAAGAAATGTATCTACTTTACATTGTAGTAATCATTCAAAACAATTTAAAGAGAAAATTTCTCAAAATTCAATCAATCAATCAATTAGATAAAAATACCTTGGCAAATTGAGCTTCATTTCCATAAATCACCATAGATCTCACCTCTAGATCCTCCTTCCTCTAAGAAAAATGAAATTTAGCCACTCGTGTTTAAAGATTTGGTCTTATAAGACATGTTTGGCTAGCGAGAAAATGAAATAAAATAGAATTTTCTATTAAGAGAGAGAGAATTAAAAATACCCAAAATCTCAAAGGTCCAAAAGTTCTTTTTGACAAGGTTTCAATCCCTATTTATAATTCAAAAAAATGGACACTTGGTATCATCTCATTGGGCTTTCAAAATCTTTTAATTTAAAAAATATGAGATTTAGCACTAAAGGCAACAATTTCGTACTAAGATTGGCATTTTTGCATGAACACGCAAAAATTCAAGTTGACTAGCAATAACAGTAACTAAAATGCTCTTTGAACCAATTGGCATGCTTGTGCTAAATTTCAAAATTAGATTTCACAAATTCCTAGCTCCTGTAACTATCATGCTCCTCTAGTTCATTCGGCACGCTCATGCCAAAATTCAGATGATTATGAGAAATTCATATTTCTTTCTTTTTCAACACTTTTCAATCTTCTTTCTTCCATGATCAATTAAAGGCAGCATCCACACCTTATAAAAGATGGTTAGTAATCATTATAAGAGTAATAATATGTTAACTAAGTATCTTAGGCATAAGTACTACTCAAAAGATGTGAAACTCATGAGAATTACTATCTAAAATATGATTTTTTTATATTTTTTTATATTTTTAATAGTAATCACCTTCACCAAGACTTTATCAGACAGATTCTTTAGTGATCATAAGGATAGCATAGGTGCTAGATATATATCCAACATGCTTTGAAGGCTAGTTGGAGATTGTTAGGATAGAGTCCTTGAAAGCATGACATGATGTAACAAAATGATATTTCATTAATATAATTATATTATGATTTTAGTTTCCACTTTTCTATCCATGATTACATTATTACTTATATGGGCATTCAGGCATGTCTTGTATATGACTTGAGGGCATTAAAAGTTAGATGGAAGATTCAAGCCATATGTATCTTGCAAATTGATCAGTTGTTCATCGCCAATTCATGGATTTAAGTAATCTATATGAAGTTGTAGTGCACTACTTTCTAATTAGAAGAATGACTTGTCTTGGACATTGGAATAGGTTTCCCGTGGCAAGTGTACTAGTATGTATGGTTACACATTGAACAACAACTATGGGTGAGTCATGACATTGGTTATTAGATAATCATGACTTCACCAAGCTCTTATTTGTATTGAATTTAAACTTTAAGAGAATATTGAGTTAATGCTAAGGTCTTCAATTTTTTTTTTTACTTATGGTGAGATCCTAAGGTGGTCATCTATTCTCTAAAAATTAGGTCACTATTAATTAATGCAAGTGGGAACATGTATTCTCAAGATAAACACCATGATATCTCATGGAGTTGAAACATTGTATCCTCTTGAGTGATCCTAATGACTTATGGTGATCATAAAATCTATGGGCTCAATAATTCCTTGAGTGGAATTTGACATATATCTTTTATGGACTAAAGTATGTTAGTTGATCACAAAATAAGAGGATATAAGACTCAAGGTTTGTAGAGGTAATCTTGAGATGTTGATAGCAACTACCTTGTTATATTATGAACATCAATTCATAGGGAGCCTACATGCAGTAGATAATTAGTCACAAACTCAAGAAATTGGTTAAATTGGATTTAATCAATTTTATATAGATGTAATATCATAAAGTACTAAAAGCAATTGATTCTCTTTAGTGAAATGTTGAGTCTACTTCATAATTGAATTTCAAGAGAACTAGTATTTTCCAATGAGCTCTAATGGTCCTCACTCAAGCTTATAGTCTTTGTTAGCATAACAATTAAGGAAAAATAGGTTTAATTAATTATATATGTGCATAACAGTATTTTGATAAAAATCTAAAATGGCACAAGAACTTATGATTATTTATTTTGAGTTTTCTAGAATGAGTTAATTAATTAATTAAGACTTAGTAGGTTAGATTAAGTGACCCAAGTTTATTATACATTTAAGTCATTTAAGCCCACAAGAGAGGCTATATAAACCCTCTTAGGGTTTAGGTTAAGTAATCTATTGATCTATTATTCATTTCTTGTTTTTCTAAAAAAACCCCTAGCCACCCTCTCTCTCTTAAGATTGGGTAGCCACACTATACTAGTACCAAGGAGCAAAGATAGAGCCATCGGGGTAGAAAACACCTGATTTTTCAGATCCTTACATCAATTGGAATAAGACCTAGGAACATCTAGATTAAAATATATGTCTTTTAACACCTAGATTTAAGGTTATAAAAATCTTACATGCTTGCTTTCTAAAACTTCCGCTTGTGCTTAGATTTAGTAGCCCTAGGATCTTAGATGCATGCATCCTATGATCCCATCTTAACATAAAATACCACCAATATTTCGCTTGAACACTGCTTAAATTCTTGCAAGTATTTTTGGTGGAAAGCAAAGTGGTAGGCAATCCACTTTTTCTCAAATATAGTATTTGAGGTGATCTAAGTAGCACAAGGTAATGGGCTAAGGATGTGAAAATAAAGTGTAGGTATTGGTGTAGCATAATCTTACATTGCCATATCATCTAAGTATGAAACTAAAATGGAATATTCCTTACAACTAAACCAATTGTTCAAAAAGTATGAAACAAACATCAAAACAAAGTTTGAATTTAAATGAAAGAATTGGAGTGTAGCAACGAAATGAATTTCAATATTGCAACTTCTTTATCGAAATGCTAACACTTTGCCTCCTAAATTTAACTCTCTTTTTTCTCAATAAATCTTCCTTTCTTTCCTTATGCATGTCCTTCTTATCAAAAATCAACATCCTAGTAGGTTTTTCTAGCTTCTATTCATTTACAACACAAAAATTTAAAATAAATAAATAAATAGTCTACTAAGTTGAAAATCTAAAAAGGTGACTTGGACAAAAGTTAGAACACACTCGCAAGATTAAAATTTTTAGTCTTGGTAAAAGTTAGAGAGAGAAAAAAAAAGCCTTTATAAACTACGTAGTGACTTTATCCTTTCATGGATACATAGGTCATTCTAAGCCTAGTCACACATAAAAAATAAATTAATTAATTAATATGTTTTTGTTTTAGTCATAATAATAAAGAAAGAATGTCTCAAGGAATTGAAGGAAATTTAGTAATGTAATTGGAACAATAAACATACCAATGCTTCATAGAAGCTAAATGTCCAGTTATATGCTACTTAAATTAAAGCTACCAACTTGAGGCATTTAGGTGAAACATTGAAATTCACTAGAAGCTTCTTCTAGTAGCTTCTGAAAGTGCTTCAAGGATATGATATCCTCATGATTTAAAATAACTAGGAATATTCTTAAGAAATATCAATCTTCTCATGTAAGGCTAAAATACGGGTACATTACTCTAAAAGTTCCAATTTACTTTGGCAAATTAAGGATTCAATCTCTTTGTAACTATTATTAAGAAGTTCAACTTGTTTTCTAAATTCCAGTTCTTTCTTCAACTCATCCAATTTCAACCCATTACTTACCAATTTGACTAAAGAGACTCACAATATATGCTTGGTCTTATCATGCTTGGATAACATCTCATCAACTAATTGAGCATCAAGAACTGCTCCTAAGAAATCGCTAGTCAAATTGTCCACAATTGAGAGAGCTTTACTCACATGCTGTAGAGATTGCAAAAGTATGGTTAGAGATCTGGAAATATTGATAGACTTAGAGAAGAACAATTTTCAAGTAGATCTTGACCTCCACCAAGGAAAGCGAAACGAATCACCAAGGGTGAAACCAAATATTGCTAGACTTGGGACAAAATAATTTTCAAGTAGATCTTCAGCTCCACCAAGGAAAGTGAAACAAATCATCAAGGGTGCAAGACGTCCAACAAGTGGTCGAACCAATCAAAGGCTTGTAAACTAGCAAAGTGCTCTTTTCCAACAATCATTCTTGTCACACAAAATTGTGAGAGTATTCCTCTTATAAGAATCCAAAGAATTTTGAAAGAAACTCATCTATAAAGTTGCTAACTAATCAACTTTGAAATTAACGTAACTAAATATATTTACATCAAATCAAATATATTCAAAATTTGTCCACTTTTACACATTCAAATATGTAAACAAATTTTGGAGGAATTGTAAAAGGGTAAAAAAATAATAATAATAATAACTACTTATTGGTTGCCTTGTCATAAAAGATATATAATACAAAATACATATAAAAAATTAATATCACTTGAAAATAATTCTATCAAATTAAATTGTGACAAATATCTATTACCCACACAAAGGAAAACAAGTTATTTTCAAATTAAACAAAGAAATAAGAAATTTGATAATTAAGACATAATAGCCAAAATAAATAAAAAAAAGGTGAATCTGATTAGTGAAAAAGTAATTGTCATCATTAATAAATTAAAAAGTATCCAAATGTATTTTCCAAAATTTATATATCTTATATCCTTTTAATTAAATATCATATTTTAAGGATCAAAACTATCCAAATATGTCTAAAAATATCTCCAAATCTACTTTAATTAAGGAATAATATTTATAAGGAATAAGAAAAACTATTCAAATATAGTAAAATCATGATAAATAAATTTTCAATAAATTAATGACATTGTCTAAATAATAAAATCTTCTAGTTCCAACTCAGGTCAATATACTAAATTAATAACCTCTCTAAATGCATAAAATAATAATTTTTTTTAGAAATCCTTAAGGATTCAAAGAAATATAAATTAATAATCAATGAAGTACATAAAAAATAGTAAATAAAAATTCATAATGGCAACTTTTTATCAAAATATGCATCTAAAGTTGTCTATCCTTTCTTTGTATCTAAACTAAATTCAAACTCATCCTTAAATTTTTTGTAATTTGTACACTACTTCTGAAGTATTTTTTCATGTATAGGTACCATAATAAAAATATAATACTCTCTCTAAATTAATAAATATCCATTTACGCTAAGGTAATAATTTCTTTTGGTTTTGATAGTATTGTTTATAGGGATTTTAATGTATGTCTTTCCTAAATCTTATAAATAGAGGGTCTCTTTAATTTAAAAAATCGTACCAAACGCATAGAAAGATTTCCACTCTTAAAAAGAGTTAGAAAAAACCCCTCTTAAAGACTCAACAAGTTCTTTAAAGCCTTCAAAGATTCAAAGATCAAGTTTGAAGATTTAAAGATTTGAAGATTTGAAAATCAAGTTTGAAACTTTAAAGATCAAGTTTGAAGTTTCAAAAATCAAATTCAAGATGCCTTCAATGCAGGATCAAACATTTGTACCCTTAGTCAATGTAAGCTAACTATGGTCCAAACCCGACCTAAGACACTCTAAGGTTTAAGTCCAGGTTGAAGCTATGCCAAAATCCTGACCTAACCCACTACACATCAAGGTCTCAACACGCGAAACTCAAAGCTCAAGACACATCAAAGTTTAAGCCTAAACCAAGATATGTCAATGTTTAATCCGAGTTAAAGCTCAAGTCAAATTTCTTATAAGAAGAATTTTAGTACCTTATTCTTAAAATTAATAAATTTTTAATTTGACTATTAGTTTTTTTTTAAAAAAAAAAAAAAAAAATTGTATTCTATATTATGAAAAAAAATATTATTATAAAAAAAAATATTACCAAGATATTTTTATATTTAAATATTATCTACCTTTAAAGTATTTCTATTAAAAACATTATTAACAAAGTCTTCTAAATTAAAATGACTTCCTTCCTATGGACCTCAGCGCGTTTTTGCAGGTTTCTTATAAAAGGCCTTTTTTCCCCATTGCGGTACTTTACGGAAAATCAACGCGAGGGGATAAATCCAAGAAAGGAGAGGAATTCCAGTCGCCAGTCGCCAGTCACCAGTTGCAGATTGGTTATGTCCACCACCCCTACCAGAGCCTCAACTACGGATCCAGCTGAACGGTCTCGGCGTTCGCCTGTGTTGCTCTTGCTCTTATCCTTCCACCTTCGACTTCCTACTTCCATCTTTACTGCCAGACTGCCAGACTGCCAGTACCAGTAGTACAACACCGTCTGAAACAGCAGCACCCTCACCTGGCTGAGACCCAGCTGATCCCTTTATTTTTCTGTTTCATCAAATTAATAAGCTTGGATCAAATCAATCCCATGCTCACCATGGCTGTCTATCTTTCTTCCTTCTTTCTTCTATTCCTCATCTCCATGGCCGGGGGTGAGTCTCCGCCTTATAGGCCCACTGATTATATTCTCCTTGACTGCGGATCATCCTTCAACACGCTGTCTCCTGATGGCAGGACTTGGCAAGGCGATCAAGGGTCAAAATTCTCTAGTGCTTCTGATGTTCAAAACTCATCCTCATCATCCAAAGCTTTCCGGCAAGACCCCTCGGTCGACCAAGTTCCATACATGACCGCTCGTATCTTTAACTCCTCGTTCACATACAGCTTCCCTGTTTCAGTCGGACCCAAGTTTGTCCGCCTCTACTTCTACCCAACTGCGTACTCTGGCCATAATGAATCCGAGTTCTTCTTCTCCGTCACATCAGGGGTGTACACCATCCTAAGCAACTTCAGCGCTTCTCTTACAGTTGCTGCTATGGAGTTCAGGGTAACATCCCTTGTTAAAGAATTTTCCATCAACGTCTGGGACAACCAAAAACTCAATATAACCTTCTCTCCATCCCCAAACTCCTGGGCCTTCATTAATGGTATTGAAGTCGTTTCCATGCCAAATCTTCTCTACGGACAAAGTGACCTCCAATTGGTTCCTCCGGTTGAGCAATTTGAAATTAATAACTACACAGCCCTTGAAACTGTTTATCGTTTAAATGTTGGTGGCAATCATATCCCGGCGATAGCAGACAGTGGAATGTTTCGGTCCTGGATTCAGGATGACTCTTACATATACGGAGGAAATTCCGGGTTGACACCTAACCTGGATATCCGCATACAATACACTCAGACGACACCGCCTTACATTGCACCACCTACAGTCTACACCACTTCACGCACCATGACCAACCAAGAGGAGATAAATAAGAGAACCAACTTGACGTGGCTCTTCCATGTGGATTCTGGGTTTTATTATCTTGTTAGGCTTCATTTCTGCGAGTTGCAAAGGGAGGTAACCGGTCCAGCTGAACGGGTTTTTTCTATATTTCTTAACAATCAGATAGCTCAAAAAGAAATGGACGTCCTCGATAGGAGTGGTGGCAGAGGATATCCAATTTATCAAGATTATGTTGTTTCTTTGTCATCCGATGGCAGCCGAAGGAAGCAGGACCTGTGGCTCGATTTACATCCTAATGCGGATAGCAAGTATGCTAACGTAATATTAAATGGATTAGAGATGTTCAAGTTAAATAATTCCGACGGTAGTCTCGCAGGACTCAATCCTGATCCGGTACTAAATCCTCCTCCCTCGGAACAGCACCCAAACTCCCCGGTAAAGCCCAACAATAGGGCGCCACTGGTGCTGATAACAGTCATTGTAGCTGCGGTCGGCGGAGTAGTCGCAGTCTCTCTTCTCTGGTTCTTGGTTCTCCGACCGCGGATGAGAGTGAAACACGTTGGTGGCATCAGTCGGGCAAAGTCATCTTGGGCCCCATTTTCCTACACGACAAGGTCCACAACCACCAACAGCTCGTCGCTACCAGCCGATATCTGCCGCCACTTCTCCCTTGCCGAGATTAAAGTCGCCACATGCAACTTCAACAAGAACTTCATCATCGGCGAGGGAGGTTTCGGAAACGTTTACAAAGGCTTCATCAAAGGCGGCTCCACCACGGTTGCGATTAAACGGCTGAATCCATCATCAAAACAAGGTGCCCGCGAATTCGAAACAGAGATCAAAATGCTGTCCAAGCTCCGCCACATCCATCTCGTGTCTCTGATCGGTTACTGTGATGAAGAAGGAGAGATGATCCTTGTCTACGATTACATGGCTCGTGGCACTCTCCGTGATCATCTTTATAAAACAAAAAACCCTCCACTCCCATGGAAGCAACGCCTTCGGGTCTGCATTGGGGCGGCGCGTGGATTGCACTACCTTCACACAGGCGCGAAGCAGACAATCATTCACCGGGACGTCAAATCCACCAATATCCTGTTAGACGAGAAATGGGTGGCCAAGGTTTCGGATTTCGGGTTGTCTAGAGTAGGCCCCACGAGTATGACCCAGACCCACGTCAGCACAGCAGTGAAGGGCAGTTTCGGGTACGTGGATCCAGAGTATTTCCGGTTGCGGCAATTGACGGCGAAGTCTGACGTGTACTCGTTCGGAGTGGTGCTGTTTGAAGTGTTATGCGCCAGGCCGGCGGTGATCCCCGGTGCTCCAAAAGAGCAGGTGAGTTTAGCAGAGTGGGGCCGGAGATCTTATCGGAACGGAGCCCTTGATCGGATCATGGACCAAAATCTGAGGGACGAGGTTGCGCCAGAGTGTTTGAAAAAGTTTGGGGAGATCGCTGATAGCTGCGTGCGTAACGAGGGAATCGAACGGCCACCAATGAGCGATGTGGTGTGGGGCCTTGAGTTTGCACTGCAGCTCCAGGAGACTGCGGAGAGGAACGCCCAAATCAACAGTGGAGATGAGGTGTATATGGGTCGGGTTGGAGTCAAACCGGACGGATCACAACCGAGCGCATCCGCTGTGACACGTGGAGGAGCCACCACCAGTGATAACGATGACCTGTTCTCGGTGTCAAGGTCAAGGAGTACCGTCACATCTGGGGTGAGCACTAGTGGAAAGAGCGTCCCCAGTCATGATCACGACACTTCGGTGTTCTCTCAGATAAATGATCCAAAGGGACGGTGAGATCAGCCTCATCAGGTCATGCTCGTGGATCCCACGGCAGAGAAGACATGGTCAAGAAAAGGTATCAGAGTCACGTCGTAGAGTAGAGTAGCTTCTACCCGTCTTTTTGTTGACTTAAAAGTTAAAAACTGAGTCAAGTCGTCTGCGCGTTTATTCATATAATAGTATGGGAATAGAATATAGACAAGCGAAGTCGCTGTGTGAATGCCGATGGTCCTTCCTTTCACGCGGATGAGAAAATGGCATGTGGGACCACGTGGGTGGCTGCTATGAAAGTGGAGGTTCAAATAATTCACATTAAAGAGGAAAATGAAAGGAAGTGGAGGAAGGAAAAGGATGCAAAGCGACAAAGCAAGCTCATTTTATGGTGTATAAAAAAGAAAAAGAAAAAGAAAAAGAAAAAGGTAATCCCTACTTTGTTAAAGTTTGCCAATTTTCTAAAGATGCTTTAAAGCATGTAAAGTATCGTGGATTGTGAAAAGTATAAGAAAATTTCATGTACTATGGTGGTGTTTTCAGGTAATGAAGTTCTATTTTTTCTTTTTAAATTTTCTAGAAAAACAAAAGGATTGAGGTGAATTTGGAGGTTGAAAATATAGATAAGAGATTATATGTAAATAATAATAATAAAAAGTTTCAGGATAGCAACAATTTCTCACAAAAAAAATTTGGAAAAAATAAAATAAAAGGGTATGATAATTTGTTTTTTCAAAACTTTATACAAGAATATATTATAAATTATACATAGACATAAATAAAAAATATTCTAAAACTAACGAGAATTAAGAAAAATGAATATTATCTTTCAAATTAAAAGAATCAAATATTATTAATATTTAATTGTTTTTTATTTTAAAAATATTGATAGGAGTTAATTCTAATCATTATGCACTGATTTTGTACATCTTCTTCATGATTTTGTGCATCTGGTTTATTATTTCATTTTGGATCCTACCCTTTGTGTAATCTTTTATTTTTTTTGCTTAATATACCACTTCATGCTTAGAGTGAGAATAAATACGGATGTCCAACTTGTCCCAAAATATGATCCAAAATATGGTGAAGACTTGGATATTAATGTTATTACCATTTTTTTCTAAGAGGAAGACATGGTTGGTGAGTAGGTCAACCATGTTATGATATTTGACCTTTTTTGGAGAAGGATTAAGTTTGAGCATCCTCTCCTGCCTTTGATATTATCTACCTATGGGTAGATACTATGAAATGTTTGATAATTGATTATGGTAATTCTTTTAAAAAATTTAATAAGAATGTTTGGTAAATTATACAAAGAAAAGAATAATAAATATCTAATAATTAAAGAAAATAAATATTATTTTCTACATTAAAAAGAATAAAATATTTGTTATATTTAATTGCTCTTGATTTATTGAAATATTGACTAGAATGCATTCCTATCATTATTTGTTTGATTTTGTGCATCTCCATCATTATTTTCTTACGAGCATTGTCATTTTGTATCTTTTTTTTTTTTTTTCCCTTAATAGGAAATTTTAAAGAAAATGGGGAAAAAAATGGAATAAAATATAATAGGATCAAAATATTTGAAAAATTATGATGGTTTTTGCTTTTTCATTCCAAAAATATTTAAATAAGTTTTATTTTATTTTATTTTAAGGGATTGATAATTGTTATTTTGATATACTAATTAAAGTACCCTTATTTTACCATTTTTATAAATTTTAGAACTTATATCGATTCAATCTCAAAAACTATTAAAATAAAAAAAATAAAAAAAATCTAACTTTTTTTTGGTTTAATTGTAATGAAAATGATAAAATTATTTCAAATTTTTATTTTTTGAAATTCTTAATTCTTTACTTAAAAATATGAATAACATTGTAAAGGATTGAAGCTATATTTTATTTTTCTTTATTTGTAATTTTTATATTTCCTTTCCCATAAAGTTATTGTATTAAAATTTATTTCAATGTAGTAATGCTTAAAAAAAAAAAAAATCTTTTCATTATGTATATTTATAACTAAAGGTGTGATAATATAGGGAAAAAGACTTATTGATATACATAAAAGGAAAAAAGAATTAAGATTGAAGAGTTTTAGGGTGCTTCTCACTTCTACTCTACTCATTGGCTCTTGACTCACCTTCTAAATTGCTATTTACAAAACCTTTCAATTTTTACCTTTTAGAGCAGTCTCGATCATCTTTTGAGAAAGTAGAGCATCACAAAGATTAGAAAGAAAAAAAATGTGAATAAGGTATTAAGATATACACATCAGGACATGATTACAAAAATGTAACAAGAGTCCAAAGTAATAAGTATCCAAATAATATGATTGAGGTGCAAAAGTGCATCGATTGTCATCTAGGTAAAAGTAATATGATCTAGGTAATGTTTGAAATATCGATAAATACGGATATATCGGTATTCAAATTTTATGAATATATAAAAAATATCGATAGATATTTTGACAAAAATATCGATCGAATAAAAATAGTTCAAAATTCATGAAAATGGTTAAAAAAAATTTTCAAAAAATGATAAAATAAGTAATAATACATATATTAAAGTTATTTTTTAAATGTAATTGACATAAGTATGATTAAAAATAATTTTTATCAAATTTTTATAAAAGAAATAGATTAAATTCCTTAATATGTTTATATTCAGTTGTTTTAAAAATTAAAAAAGATTTTTATTAAAACATGTTTTATTACATTTTAAATAAAAAATTAAATTGATTTATATAAAATATTTTATTTGAAATTTAATTTCTAAAATTTTATTATGGTGTCAACTTTTTCTAGCATTAATTTATTTAAATAATTAAAATTATTAACAATTTATCTTATCAAATTAATTTTAATTTATAAAATATTAGGACTTCATTAATATTTTTAATACTGTAGCAATTTTTGAGTAAAATGATATTTTTAATATTTTAAAATAAAAATATTTAAAATTAAAAGGATAAATAAAAAAATTAAGAGTGAAGTGATAGTAATTTTTTAAAATATGATTAATGAGATAAATATGAAAAGTAGTTAAAAATAAAATGATAATATAAATTTAAAATAAAAGATAAGTTAAAAATGAATAATTAAAAAATAAAATAATATATATATATATATATTTAAAAAAAACTTTCAAAAAATTACTATTATTTAAAAAAAAATCGCCAATTTATCGCTGTTTTTGCGAAAAATAGAACATTCATCATTGATTTTTTCAAACTGACCTACGCCACTCGGATTTTCTCTGATTTTTTGCTCCAAAATTGAAATTTCACCCATATATCGGAGATTTTTAGGACATTCCAGCGAATTTTTTGCCCTACCAATTATCAATGGTCGATTTCATTTCAACCAACCATAGCTCGATTTTTCGTTGATCTTTTGGCTAGAAAATTGGGTTTTTCAAACCATGGATCTAGGTTAGATAAAAATGAACAAGGTATTAAAATAAAATTGTGATTTATATATGAATAATTTGGCCAAGTTACCCAAATCACTTTACAAAATATAATTTGAGTACAAAAAATGTAAAAAAAGTGCAAAAAATGTGACCTAGTATGAAAAAAGTGATTTGGGTACTTAAAGTTTAAAAAAATTATTTAGACACTAAGTATATGACTTAAAGTAGTTAGATATGGAAAAGTAACCTAATACTAAGGTATGAAAAAGGTAACCTAGATATTAAAATACGAATAATGTGGTTTATAAAGAATGCAATCTCATAATAGAGAAAAAAAAGACATGTTAAGTATTGAAGTACGAAGAATGTGACTTAAATACGAAGAATGCAACTAAGTTGTTAAAGTACCAAAAAAGTAACCTAAGTACTAAAAGTATAAAAAAATGTGACCTATATATAAAGAATATGACCTATTTACTAGGGTACAAATAAAGTGACATAGGTAATTAATTATGAATAATATGACCTTAATATGAAGAATGTAACCTCAGTGCAAAAAAAAGTATCTTAAATACATAGAATGTAACCTAGTTATTAAGGTACAACAAAAGTAATTTAAGTACTAAGATATGGAAAAGGTGACCTATGTATGAAGAATATGACCTATTGAGGTAGTTAGGTATGAAAAGTATAACCTAAATAATAAGAATGTAACCTAGGTATTAAGGTACCAAAAAAGTAATTTAGGTACTAAGATACAAATAATGTAACTTAGTTACAAAGAATATGACCTAAGTACTAAAGTACGAAAAATATGATTGTGGACCTATATTTTTTATGTGTATCCTCACTTGATAGCGAGACTTGTTTTTTAATGAAAATTTGATTTTTATAAAGATTGAAGTTACCACTTCTGTTTTTTTTTTTTTTTTTAAGGGAGAATAAAATAATAAATAAAATCCAAAAGCGTGTCTTTAAAAACCTAAGTTTAAATTTGAGGGTCAAGTTACCCATTGAAAATGTATCATAAAGATAGTACCCCTCTAAACCCTAAAACAGGTCCCTACTAACTAAGTGGATGTAAGTATGACAATTAGTTGATAAATAAGGAATATCACAAGATAACAAAAAAGATTATATCTAAAGCTTAACAAGATGCTATTCACACTAAAACAAGCATACCAAAGGATTCAAGCATATAAAAAGAGAAGATAAGCATACCTCAACTACAACCTAAAGTGTTTTCATGAAGACATTGAGGTTAGTTCAAATAATATAACATACAACATGCATTTCATTTCATTCAAGAAATCAAGCAATTACTACGCATAATCAGACCTTAGAATGTTCACACTCAAAATATGTATATTTACATAATTAAAGAGATAAAATGTGTAAGGAGCATACCTTGATAGCATACATAGCTTACAATGTACTTGTATAAGAATTGAAAGGGTTAGCTCACTACTAGTGATAATGAACAAAATAATTATGATAACAAATAACTATGTTAACAAATCCTATATATACATGGCACGTATACAACTTAAATAAAGTGGTATGAACTCAACAAGTTTGAATGATAAAAAAGTATCTAAACTCAAAGATGTAGATTTTCCAGCATGCATGCAATCACAAAGCAAGTCCTCTTAATTTATAAAAAAAATAGTTTGGAGTATAAAGAAGCATTTACTAGCACATATGACACATTTACAACTCATCATTAATGTTAAATTATTTTACATGGGAACTATAATCGCCAAAATTAGTGACTTAGTAAAAGCACCTAGTAAATGATTAGAACGGTTAGATTCATTAGAAAAATCCTAAATAAATATTCAAAAGCATTATTTCATTATGATAAAAATCAGGTAACATCCTCATTATGTCTATATTACAATACAAAAGCCAAAATCATGTGATGAGATACCAATTAACACCAGATTAAATGGAAAATTGAACACTACACAGGATTACCAACATGCAATCACACTAGAAGGCCTCACAAAACAAATCCTAAAAAAAATATCTAGAAGGGGAATTTTACTATTAAAAAATAACAATAAAAATTGAGGAGTCTTTTCTATGTGTCTAGATTACCACCCAAGTGGCCAAATAATTTATTAAGACACCAATTAGTCCTGGTTTTCAAAAATCTCCAAATGGTTCAAGATGGGATAGAATCCTAACGCATGCACAAACTAAATTAATTAACTTATCCGAACGTGTGATAAAATCCTACCAAAAATCATACAACATTTTCAAAGTGTCTAATTTACATAAAAAATAATGGCAAGGCAACTGTACACATGGATCATTTTTAAATTCAACCAAATAGCCCCTTTGTTCAAAATCAAATCAATGTAATAGGTGAGAAAAAGGAAAAATGTTTCTCTCCGTTAGGGAGTTGGTTTTTAACGAAAAAAGAAACTAAAATTAACTTTGAGAAGTCTAGAATAAAGAAAATATACAAACAATTTTAAAAGGTCAAAAAATAATTTAAATTTATAGAAACAATTCGGATGTCCAAAACTAGGTGAAAACTAAACCTACTAAAAGATTAGTTCATATATCCTATTTGAAAATTTATTTTTGACTCAAATAAAATTCTAAAAACATATTCGAGGGGTCTACAATACCATACAATCACAAGAAAAATTTTAGAAGCATACTAAGTAAGTCAAATCAAATTTTTATTATAAAGGCACAATAAACCAAATCCAATATGCAACCCCATGACCTTCTATATTCAATATGTAGCCTTGTGATTCCCTTTAAAACCAATTTTGTAGCCCTTCCTTATCCATGCGTGGCTGCCTTTCTTTCTAAAAATCCTCAAACCATGAACCATCATTCTCTCCAAGCTATGTCAATCTCCAATAGCATGAGTATCTCCTGGAATTTACATTTCCTTAAACTCTCAAACATGGTCTTTCAAGAGTCCTACCAAAAATCAAAAGAGTCCAATTAGTCTTTCAAGTATTCCAAAATAAAGTCATGCACATGTCATACAACATCCCATGAAGGTGGTGTTGAGGCCTTGCGTCCCTGTGATCCACGTTGTTGCCAGGGGGGGGGGGGGGGGGGCGCACGATCTCAACCACTATTGAGTTCTTGTTCAGTTGTGCCTGCAAAAGATGCCCGGACAGGGTGTCCGGACACACCCTCCGATGGTTTTGTCAGTCATAGTTATGGAGAAGAAGAGAAGTTTAGCACAGTCGGTATTTTACTAGGTATCTTCAACTTACCTTCTTCCTTGTGTGAAGGTCTATATATATGGTAGCAGATGTTCTCTCTCCTCCTTTAATGATGGAAGACTTTTTGGTTTATCATGATGCCCCTAGTTGGTGGCAGGGACATCCTTGCCCTACAGGCGGCTGTCAGAGATCATGGGATGTGACCAGCCATCACTTCTGTCTTTTCACTCTGCAAGCGTTGGAATGTGGCCTGTGAGAGGACGTTAGAATGACGTATTGGGGGCATGCTTTCCTTGGTCAACAGTCCAAGCACTTATATCCGGATGGAGTATGGCGGTGGCCCGGATGTGGCGCCTGCGGGTGCCGCGTGCCTTTCTCTGAGGGAGTCCGGATGGGAGAACCGCGCCATGTGTACACTTGGGAGGATCCGGATGAACTTTATCCGGATAGAGATGCATGGCACGTGTTATCAGGGGGAGGGGTCCCTACAATGCCCCCCTTTTTAATTTGCCTATTTCGTCCGGGCAAGAATAGGTAAGTTAAAAAAGAAGTGACTACTCGTTTCCGTAAACTGGGGCCTCCTTGTTCCCTCATTGGGCCACGTGTGCGCGAGGGCGAAGTGGCAGAGGAGCATTTATGACGAGCCGTTGTCTTGGGAAGTTTCAAGGCGGCGTGTCGTTTCGGTGATAGTGTAGTTTGGACGATTGGAATCCCAAGAGATTGTCTCTCATTTAAATAGTGGATTGAAGCTTTCCTTTTGCACTTTGCGGCTGCTAGTGCTTTCTTCTCAGCTATTTGCGTATCTCCATTTGTGAGCGAGTTTCTAAAGTCTCTGCTGTCAAGGTTCGTGCCGTGACGGTGTTTGTGCCTCGGAGTTCATCCTCTTTTCTCATTCTTGCTTCGGTACGTTTCTCATTTGTTGTCTTCTATCGTTTGCCTTGGCTTTGTTGTTGCTTGTAGTTTTGCTTGGGGAAGATGTTCTTGACTGGGGATTAATACCAGTTTCTAGGGTTTTTTTTTTTGGGAGCATTTGGATGTGGTTTGGATTGCAGTTCTCTGACTGTTGGTATTCTTTCATGCAGGTTCTGCTTCAGCGTATCCTTGAAAATGTCTGCGAGTCAGGAAGTTACTTCACCGACCTCGGCCGGAGATGCTCAGGCGGAGAAATCTACTGAAAAGCTGAACGTGAAAGAGTTTCGCGAGCGCTTCTGCATTCCTAATGGAGTGCACATTGAGCTTGTGGACGGAGAGGCTGTATCCACCGAGGAGGCTGACGACGGGTCTATCTTCTTTACTAAGGAGCAGTTTAATGCTGGGCTCCGGTTCCCCCTCCCGTCCATGTTCAAGGAGTTTCTTCATTTCACGCAAATTCCACCTTCTTACCTTCATCCGAACATGGTCCGGGTGCTGATGGGGTGCAGCATTCTAAGCATGCTGTTTGAGCTGGACCTTACACTATTGGAGGTCCTTTTTATCTACTCAATCAAGAAGGCGAAGAATGACATCTTCAGCTTCGTCGCTAGCCTGCCATCCCTGCAGCTGGTGACTAGCCTTCCGGATTCAAATAAAGGGGCTGCCCAGGGAAGCGTGCTGGTCAAGGGCGTATGGGCGGGCTTGACGGCTCATCCGGATATTCCCTTTACTCCAAATTGCTCATTGGAGATCCCAGGTAGGCATAAGTTACTCCATGTCCGTTTCTGTTTACGATCTAGATCAGTGTTATCAAGCGGCTGATGTGTTCTTCTTTCTGGGTGCAGGCAAGGAGCGAAGGGGGAAGCTCGTGGACTGGGTGGAGAAGGCCTCTTTCGACCGGTTGAAGAGGCTTTTTGAGATTTCAGTGATTGAGAGGAGCTGTGACAAACTTCTCTCCGCTCAGAATCTCAGCGCGGTCATCCGGGAGCCTCAGCCGTTTGTCCTCAACATACTACCGAGGCGGCTGCCTAAGAAAGCGGTATCCGGAGAACACTTTGTTCTTCAGGACCTTCCGCTCTTTAAGGGGGCGCAAAAGGCGGGCGCTCAGGCACGAAAAGCCCGTTTAGAGGAGCGGGAGGAAAAAAGGAAAGAGGGAAAGCTGCGCAAGGCTCCCGGACAGAAACGCGCCGCATCCACCTCTGCTGCTGGTGCCCCAGCGAAGAAGAAGAGAAAAACCCTTGCTAAGGGAAAGGCAGTAAGGCTTCCGACCCCTGAAAAGGAAGCAATGACACCACCTGTGACCTTCACAAAAGAGGTGGTAATAAGAACGCCGGATCCCCTCCCTTTGCCGTCCGTCTCGAGCGGCTCCGGGCGCCTCGCATGTTTACATGGATCCGGACCGTCCGTGCCAGCGGCTAGACGGCTGCTCCTTTTGGCTGATGAGGCGGACTCTGTGAACCAGCCTGGCACTCCCCAGCCGGAGGCAGATGCAGCCGGGGCCTCTTTTGCTGAGGTGCTGCCTCAGGTAGAAGGGGCGGCCGTTGAAGGGCCGGGTGTGCCCCCTTGTGAGCAAAGCTGCCTCGCCATTGTACCAGTGAAGGGGCCTGCTACAAGGAGGTCTCGTCCGGCTCGGGACTTAAAGGCTGGGCTCTTTGGGCGAATTCAGGATCGCCTTCTGGAGACCATTGAAGTCAGCTGCTCATCCGTCCGGGAAGATCATCCGGAGGGTAGCGAGACGGAGATGGTAGAAGGGATCCTGCCTGCTCCGGTTGTAGTGCTGGATGGGGACTCAGCCGAAGAGGTCCAGGCGGCCGTGCACGACGGGGCCCCGGATCCGGGGGAGGAGTCATTTCCGTCCGTCTCATCAGGGGGGGGTCCTGTTGATGATGCAGCTTTCGTCCCCGCTAGCACTTCTGGCTATGCGGAGTTGGAAGAAATGCTAAAACGGATTCCACCCGGCTCCACTGTAGCCGTGCCTTCAGCAAAGATGTTTGAATCGGCGGAGACGGTATAAACTTTCTTCCTTATGCTAGTTTGTCTTTTATATGGCTGGTAACTGACTTTGCTTGATGTTTTGTTTGTAGCTGGTGAGCGGAATCCGTGGCATGGTTCAACAACACGATCTTTTTATGGACCTGCTGCGGGCTTCTGACCACATGAAGGCCTTTGTCTCACAGCGCATAAAGAGCGAGGAGCAACTGCGTTTGAGACTGGAACAGGCCGAAGCCAGCCTATCCGCCACCCGGAGAGCTTTTGAGGAAAATGCTGAGGCACTAGAGAAGTGTCATGAGGATAACGAAGCTCTCCGGATGGATCTTGCTGAGGCGAGGAGCCGGGAGGAGTCCATAGACGTCCGTTTGCACGAGGCGGAGGGTGAGATGGACCAGCTGAGGGGGGAGGTAAGGCATCTCCGGACCGAGGTGTCAATTGAAAAGAAACAAAGAGAGGATCTTCAGTTGCGTTTGACAGCTCAAAAGGAAGAGTTGGAGACTGAGTTTGCTGCGCAAAGGGAGGAACTTGAAGCGGACTACCAAAAGCAAGTGGATGAAATGTTCTTCTTTGGCTACCGCTGCTGTATGAAGAAACATGGTATCAAACGGGACGTCCCTTCGATTCCCCCTGGTGAGGAGGACAAGCTGCGCGGCAAACCCAGCCAATGAGGGCTTTTCCTTTTGTAAAAATTTTTTACTGTAATTCCTCTTTGTACTTGTGTGGTCCGGAGAGTTTTTGTATGTACTTTGGCAAATATCAATAAAACATACATATTTGCAATCATTGTGTTTCTATTCTTGCTTTCATTGGTAATACTGCCTTAGGTTAGATATATTCCATGGTCGGGGTAACGGGGTTCCGTCTGGCTTCTGTAAATGATATGCTCCATTTTCGTTTGCCTTAGACACAATATAAGGACCTTCCCAATTGGCTTGGAACTTGCCTGCTCCTGCTTCAGCAGTATTTTCAAAAACTTTTCTAAGTACCGGCGTACCATTTTTAAGGCTTCTGGGTCTCACTTTGCGATTGTAGTGGGCGGCTGCTCTTTGCTGATAGTCAGCCATCCGAATGGATGCTGTTTCTCTTGTTTCGTCCGCCCAGTCCAAGTTTCGTCCTATCTCCGTGTTTGAGTCACTCTGCTGTTCCGCTTCAGTTCGGATAGTAGGTAGCCCTATTTCAGTGGGAATGACAGCGTCCATTTCGTATGCGAGAGCGAAGGGAGTGTTGCCTGTTGGACGTCCGGGTGTGGTTCGATAAGCCCAGAGGACGCCGGGTAGCTCGTCTACCCACTTGCCTTTGGCTTGCTCAAGCCTCTTCTTTAAGGCGGCCATCAGGGTCTTGTTTGTGGCCTCTGCTTGCCCGTTACTTTGAGGATAACGTGGTGTGGAGTATGAATTCCGGATGTTTAGTTCCGAGCAGAAATTCTGAAAGACTTTGCTATCAAACTGTGGACCATTGTCGGCTATTATGGTTTGGGGAATTCCAAAGCGGCAGATGATGTTCTTCCACACGAATTTGGTGACATCTTTGTCTTTGATACTAGGGTATGCTTCAGCTTCCACCCATTTGGTGAAATAATCTGTGGCGACGAGAAGGAATTTTTTCTGGGCAGCTGCAGCTGGTAGGGGTCCTACTATGTCCATGCCCCATTGTGTGAAAGGCCAGGGGCCGGAAATGGGTTTCAATGTCTCCGAGGGTACGTGCGGAATGGGAGCATGCCTTTGACACTTGTCGCATCTTTTGACATAAGCTGCCGCATCCTTTTTCATTGTGGGCCAATAATATCCTTGTGAATGGGCCCGATGTGCCAGGGATCGTCCGCCAGTATGATTTCCACATATTCCTTCATGTAACTCAGCCAATACGTATAGAACTTCAGAGTTATTTAGGCATCTAAGGTAGGGGCCAGTAAAGGATCGCTTGTATAGGTGCCCCCCAATCAGGGTGAAGCGGGCAGCTTGCACCCGGACCTTGTGTGCCTGCTTGGGTTCTTGGGGAAGAACGCCTGTTTGGAGATATTCGATGATGACTTCCATCCAGCCTTTGTCGTCCGGTTGCTTCGCCTCTATTGTATTACAAGTGGAGGCTTCTGCGACTGAGGGGACGGATTGTAGATACACAGGCAATAATATGGCTTCTTTGATGGGGAGAGAAGCAGCTATGCCGGCTAAGGCGTTTGCGCGACCATTTTCAGTCCGGCTAATTTTTTCAATCGTCCACTCGGTGAAGCGCTGCAAGGTGTCTCTTACCTTGGCTAAATATCGCACCATCCTCTCATCTTTAGCTTCGTATTCGTTTTGGACGTGCCTCACCACAAGTTGGGAGTCACTATAGATTCGGAGTCTAGAGATGGATAGAGCTAGGGCGAGGTCCAATCCGGATATGATGGCCTCATATTCTGCTTCATTGTTGGAGGCTAGGAATCCCAATCGGACGGCTTGCTCCAGATGATCTCCTGTTGGTGATTGCAGCAGGAGCCCTACTCCGGATCCGGATGATCGGGAGGCTCCATCAACCTGCAAAGTCCACCATTCCTTTTTACTTTGATCTTCTTACTGGACGGGCTTTCGGGAATATTCGAGCACGAAGTCAGCCATCACTTGGCCTTTCATGGATAGCCTGGGTTGGAATTCGATTCCAAATTCGCTCAACTCTATGGCCCATTGAAGCATTCTTCCTGTCAGGTCCGGCTTGTGTAGTATGTTGCGAAGGGGTTGATCGGTTAGTACGACCACTGGGTGGGCCTGGAAGTAAGGGCGGAGCTTCTGGGCGGCGCTTCGAAGTGACAGGGCCGTTAGTTCCACCTTTGAATATCTTGTCTCCACGTCCGCCAATGCTCTGCTAACATAGTAAATAGGCTTTTGTTCATTGGGTGAGGGACAGCGGAATAGAGCCGCACTGACCGCCCATTCTGATACAGCTAAGTACATATACAATTTTTCTCCAGAGAGGGGGCTGCTTAGAACGGGTGGTTGCATGAGGCAGTGTTTGATTTTCTCAAAGGCATTTTGGCAGTTATCCGTCCACCCGTGCGCCCCAGCTTTTCGTATTGCCAAAAAGAAGGGTTGTAGTTGATCAGTGAAGCGGGCTATAAAGCGCCCTAGCGCGACAAGTTTGCCTGTGAGGCGCTGTAGTTCCTTTTTATTTCTGGGGGGTGGTGTTTCCATGACTGCTTTTACTTGATCCGGGCTAACCTCGATCCCCCTTTGGCTGACCATGAAGCCTAGGAATCTGCCAGCGCTTATGCCGAAGGCGCATTTAGAAGGGTTCAGCTTCATGCCATACCTCTTTAAGAGGTGGAAGACTTCCTGTAAGTGGAGGGTATGCTCCTCGCGTGTTTTGCTTTTGACAACAATGTCGTCAATATATACCTCTACCATGCGGCCGATCAGGGGTTTGAAGATCTTTGTCATCAACCTTTGATAAGTAGCGCCTGCGTTTTTGAGGCCAAATGGCATGACTTTGTAGCAATAAAGTCCGTGTGGTGTTATGAAGGCCGTTTTTTCTTCGTCGGCTGGGAACATGGGAATTTGGTGATATCCAGAGAAGGCGTCTAAGAAGGAGAGCATCCCTTGTCCAGCGGTGGAGTCCACAATTTGATCTATGCGAGGCAGGGGAAAACTGTCTTTTGGGCATGCCTTATTGAGGTTGGTGTAGTCGACGCATACCCGCCATTTGCCTTCTTTTTTGGGTACCACTACTACATTTGCCAACCAGTCCGGGTATTCCACTTCTCTGACGAATCCGGCTTCTAGCAGCTTGTCAATCTCGTCCCGGATAATTTTTTGTCTATCAGGGTGAAAGCGTCTGACCCTCTGCCGGACCGGTCTTGCTGTTGGAAAAACGTTAAGCTTATGAGATGCGATGGATGGGTGAATCCCTTTCATATCAGAATGCGCCCATGCGAAAACATCATGGTTCTGTCGGAGGGCGTCTTGGATATTTTGGGTTTCTTCAAGTGTAAGGAGGGAACTGACATGAGTGAGGTGAGCGTTCTCTTTCGAGATTTGGATTGCCTGCAAGGGATCTGCTACCGGGGGATCTTTGTCCGCCGGACACAGTGATTGCTATTGATCTGGTGTATGAGTGGGCTCAGGGAGGGTTTGGTCCTCCTGACTGGTCCCAGCTTCTCTTGCTATCTGGTAGCATTGGCGAGCGGCTAACTGGCTGCCGTACAGGTCAATTTGCCCATCTTCGGTAAGAAAGCTTACTATCTGATGGTAGGTGGAGGGGATGACCTTCATGTGATGCAGCCATGTGCGTCCCAAGATAACATTAAAGGGTGATAAATCTTGTACCACTGAAAACTGAACGTTGAGAGTGACTGGGCCAGCTTGAACTGGCAGCACAATATCTCCTAAAGAAATAGTTGACGCCCCGTTGAACCCGGACAAGACTCGCCCAGGGTTTTCGAGGCCCACTGGATTGTGTCCCATGTGGCTTACCACCGATGCTTGCATCAGGTCGGCTGAGCTGCCTGGGTCAATTAAGATGCGTCTTACATCAAACTTGCCCATTCCTAAGGATAGAATGAGGGCGTCGCGGTGTGGCCGCAATATCCGTGTGGGGTCTGCCGGTGGGAAAACGATTGTCCCGTCTATGGGGCGAGGGCCCCCCCTCATTATCCCAGGTCGGATGGAATTGATACGTTCGCGCACCGTTGCTTCCCTCAATAATTTCTGTCTCTTTCGATTGGAGCTGTGCTCCTCGTCTGACGGGCCCCCGTTAATGTAGTTTATGACGGCTTTGGGGGCCGCTGGAGCTGCAGGGGTTTCAGAGTTATGGTTTCAGGAAGTATCTCCTTCTCCGGTGTCTGAACGGAGGTATTGCTTCAAATGTCCCGCCTTTATGAGCCTTTCCACCAAATATTGGAGGCTCCTGCATGTCTCCGTCGTATGGCCATGCTCCTTGTGGTAGGAGCATTTTTTAGTACGATCCCTTCTGGATGGATCTGTTTCGAGGGGTCTAGGCCACCTAAAACCGGTCATACCTTGGATAGTTGGGAGAAGTTTCTCATAGGATATGGAAAGGGGTGTGAGGGGTGGCATTTCCGGGCGATCTGGCCTTTCCTGCCTTCGATCGGATGGCCTTGGCCTGTCCGGATGTTTGGTACTTCTCTCCGTACTGTTTTTGGGTACCCGTCCGGCAACCAAGACTTGTTGCTGGGTGGCTGCTCGTACGTCATCTTCGAGCATTGAGTATTTGTTGGCACGCCGGAATAAGTCATCCATCGTCGTGGGAGGTTTTTTAGCGAGTGATTCGAAAAACGGGGTGCCCGGGCAGATGCTTCGCTTGAAGATTTGTAAGATAGCATCCATGCTGCAGGCTTCCACCTGCAAGACGGCTTGACCAAACCGCCTCACAAATTCCCTCAAGGACTCATTGTCCTTCATTTTTATGTTCTGCAGAGTGCTGATGTTCTGCTTATGCCGAGCGGAGCATAGATATTGTCCCACGAAGACTTCCGACAGGTCCCTGAAATTATCAACGTAGTTGGGAGGTAGGCGGTGAAACCATGAAAGTGCTTGTCCCTGCAGGCTGGCGGGGAACACTTTGCATAGTAGCTCGTCGTTGCCTATATCGAGAGTCATGAGCTGTCGATAATGCATGATATGATCGAAGGGGTCGCTGGACCCATCGTACGTGAAAAATTTGGGCACGAGGAATCCCCTTGGGGGCTCGTAGTGAATGATATGAGAGCAAAAGGGGGTGGAGAGCATGTCGTCCAGCCTTTTGCTGATGGAGCCAATGGGTGGCTCGCCTGGGGGATTTCTCCCAGCTTGTCGTGGCGCTTGGCGCGGAGGAACGCTCTGCACCATAGGGGCGACCAAGGGGTCATGGTGCAGAGGGACGTTCCGTGGCATAGGGGTGACCACAGGATCATGGTGCACTCCCCAAGTGGTGGCTATTGGCGGGCTTGGCCTGCCAGGCTCCTGAGGACCCAGTCTCGCGCGCATCGCACCCGACAACTGGGATTTTCTGTCGCGCTGTCTCTTAGACGAGAAGTGAGTGGAGTCCGAGCTTTCTTCACGGGGAGCTCGAGGCATGGGTGTGTGTGGTTCGTGTTGTCCAACGTTGCGTGCTTCAGGGATTGGTCCTGCGGTTCCGGGGTACACCGACTCTGGGTGATGCCTTGAGTTGGCTACTTGGCCTTCTGAATGTTGGCGACGGGGAGGTCCCGTCGATGATGCCTGAATACGCAATATTGCGTTCTCCTCTCTTAACCTTGTCGTCTCTTGGAGGAGAGCTTGCAGTTGTCGCTCGCTCGCTAGCTGCCTTCTTTCAATGGCTTCGCGCCACTCAGAGTTATCTTCCTCTTCTCTAACAGATGAACGGGTTCTGGAAGGTGTGGCCATCTTTGGCGGTAACTGAATCAGCGAAGAGTTTTCCCACAGACGGCGCCAATGTTGAGGCCTTGCGTCCCTGTGATCCACGTTGTTGCCAGGGGGGGGGGGGCGCACGATCTCAACCACTATTGAGTTCTTGTTCAGTTGTGCCTGCAAAAGATGCCCGGACAGGGTGTCCGGACACACCCTCCGATGGTTTTGTCAGTCATAGTTATGGAGAAGAAGAGAAGTTTAGCACAGTCGGTATTTTACTAGGTATCTTCAACTTACCTTCTTCCTTGTGTGAAGGTCTATATATATGGTAGCAGATGTTCTCTCTCCTCCTTTAATGATGGAAGACTTTTTGGTTTATCATGATGCCCCTAGTTGGTGGCAGGGACATCCTTGCCCTACAGGCGGCTGTCAGAGATCATGGGATGTGACCAGCCATCACTTCTGTCTTTTCACTCTGCAAGCGTTGGAATGTGGCCTGTGAGAGGACGTTAGAATGACATATTGGGGGCATGCTTTCCTTGGTCAACAGTCCAAGCACTTATATCCGGATGGAGTATGGCGGTGGCCCGGATGTGGCGCCTGCGGGTGCCGCGTGCCTTTCTCTGAGGGAGTCCGGATGGGAGAACCGCGCCATGTGTACACTTGGGAGGATCTGGATGAACTTTATCCGGATAGAGATGCATGGCACGTGTTATCAGGGGGAGGGGTCCCTACAGGTGGTATGAACTAAACATCCCCATGCACATGATCATGCAATATGCTATGAACCAGATAATCATACACATACCATGCAATATACCATGAACCAAAACAAACCGTGCATATGACATGCAAGTGACATAAAATATTAACTTAAAGTGCAACTAAAGAAACTTTAAAAAGAAATTAGATGAACTAAGCTAAAGTGGACTTAAGTGAATCTTTTTAAAGTGTAACTAATTGAGCTTAAGTGAGTTTAAGTGACCATAAGGACATAAGGAAATTAAAATGAGCTATAGTGAGTTTAAATGAAAGTTACCTAAAATGTGTCTAAGTGAGCTAAAAGTGCTTAAATGAGTTGTTACAAAATGCACCTAGAAATGCTCACGACAGTTCGGCGTTCTCTTAGATAAATGATCCAAAGAGACGGACTTTTGATAAGAGTACAGTAAGTTTAAAAAATTATTTTTAAATTACGATAGTTGGAAAATCTACGGCAATTCTTACTAGGTAGGAGAGAGGGATTTGTGAAAAGACGATTTCCACCGAAACAAATATTAAAAAAAAAATTAATCCCTCAAAAATCTTCTTTTGAAAAGACGACTTCAAAAAAAAAAAAAAAAAAAGTAACCCAGAAATCGTCTCTTGAAGAGACGATTTCCCTAAAAAAAAAAAAATCACAATGGGTAATTATCTCTATATTATAAAAATAAATAATTAAATTTAATATAAAAATATATTATACATCTATTTTAAAATTATAAAATTAATTATACTCATACAATTATTATAAATAATATTTATCTATTGATTTTTTTTCTTTTACTTTGCAATTAAAAAATGAGTTTAAAAAAACAAATTTATTAAAAAATTATTTACAAAATAAATAATTTTGTTTTATTTTAATTTTTAAATTAATTATATTATATAAATTTTAAGATTAAAAATGTTAATCTTTTAAGTTTAAATTTAATTGTTAACCTATTATACTTCATCACACAAGAAGAAGACCGTTTGCCACCTTTTCATAGCTAACCCATAGGTATTACCTTTGCATGTGTTGTCATTTCACCCATTTGATACTCCACCAATTTACACCAATTTGACCATTATACTCCACCAATTTAACCATTTGAAACTCAAACTTTAACCACTCATCCTACACATTACACTCATCCTACCTTTTTCCAACTTCTCATACACTATAAATTCTCTTCTTCATGAAGGATGAAGAAGGTAATTTATAGTGTATGAGAAGTTGGAAAAAGGTACAATGAGTGTAATGTGTAGGATAAGTGGTTAACGTTTGAGTTTCAAACGGTCTCAAATTGGTGGAGTATAACGGTCAAATTGGTGGAGTATTAAATGGGTGGAAATAACAACACATGCAATAGGTAAGATTTTTCTATACTTATGGGCTAGTTATGAGATGATAGCAAACGGTCTTCTTCAAATTAGTGTGATGAAATATAATATATTAACACATGAAATTTTAACTTAAAATAGGTTAACACACGAAATTTTAACTTAAAAGATTAATATTTTTAATCTTAAAATTTATATAATATAATTAATTTAAAAATTAAAATAAAACAAAATTATTTATTTTGTAAATACTTATTTAATAAATTAATAATAATTTTTTTTAAACTCATTTTTTAATTACAAAGTGAAAGAAAAAAACCAATAAATAAATATTATTTATCTTATATTAAATTAATTAATTTTATTATATATATTTATAATAATTGTATGATTATAATTAATTTTATAATTTTATTTTTTGGTTTTTTTTTTTATTGAAATCGTCTTTTCGAAAAATGATTTTTGAGAGATTAAATTTTTTTTTATATTTGTTTAGGTGGAAATCATCTTTTCAAATGACGATTTTCAAGTTCACAAATTCCCCGCCCTCTCACTTACATGATGATAAAAACTGTTATAGATTTAAAATTATTTTTTCTATTACTGTAATTTAAAAATAATTTTTTAAACTTACTGTACTCTTATCAAAAGTGTCCAAAGGTACACTGAGATCAGCCTCGTCAGGTCATGCTCATGGATCCCACGGCACAGAAGACATGGTCAAGAAAAGGTATCAAGTCACGTCGTAGAGTAGTGTAGCTTCTACCCGTCTTTTTGTTGACTTAAAAGTTAAAAACTGAGTCAAGTCGTCTGCGCGTTTATTCATATAATAATTTGGGAATGGGATTTGGACAAGCGAAGTCGCTGTTTGAATGCTGATGGTCCTTCCTTTCACGCGGATGAGAAAATGGCATGGGGGACCACGTGGGTGGCTGCTATGAAAGTGGAGGTTCAAATAATTCACATTAAAAAGGAAAATGAGAGGAAGTGGAGGAAGGAAAAGGATGCAAAGCGACAAAGCAAGCTCATTTTCTCATTTTATGGTGTAAAAGAAAGAAAAAGAAAAAGGTAATCCCTGCTTTGTTAAAGTTAGCCAATTTTCTAAAGATGCTTTAAAGCATGTAAACTGTCGGGGATTGTGAAAAGTAGAAGAAAATTTCATGAAATATGCTGGTATTTTCAGATAATGAAGTTCTATTTTTTCTTTTTTAATTCTCTAGAAAAACAAAAGGATTGAGGTGAATTTGGTGGTTGAAAATATAGATAAGAGATTATATGTAAATAATAATAAAAGTTTCAGGATAGCAACAATTTCTCACAAGAAAAATTTGGAAAAAAAAAAAAAGAAAAAGGGAATGATAATTTGAAAATAAAAATATTTTTTAAAGAAAAACTTTATACAAGAATATATTTTAAATTATACATACAAGAATATATCTTCGTCCTCAATCATTTCAACCATGATTTTGTTATTCAAATAAAAACTTTTGCATGTTTTAAGGGCGCTTTCTCCTCCTTTTTGGTAGTGATTGATTGTTTATGTCATTGAAAAACTACAATGAATTGGCCAAAAAATGGCAGGCCCAGGGGTGGGCAACATATGAAACTTACTTTTAAGGGTTGCAAAACTACAGCCAACTACTTATATAACCTAGTGGTAGTAAGTTAGTTTTCTCAAAATTTTGGGTACTGCTTGGCTCCCCCCTCATAGTAAGCATAATAAATGAAAAAAAAAAATATACATTTATCTAAAATCATAAGCAAATTGGTACACTTTGTCTTCATATAAAATTAGTTTAGTTGAATCAACCTAGAAGACTTGGATATTAATGTTATTACCTTTTTTTCCAAGAGGAAGACACGGTTGGTGAGAGTAGGTCATGTTATGACATTTGACCTCTTTTGGAGAAGGCTTAAGTTCTCTCCTACCTTTGATATTATCTACCTATGATACTATGAAATGTTTGATAATTGATTAAGGTAATTCTTTTAAAAAAATTATATTAGAATGTTTGGTAAATTATACAAAGAAAAGAATAATAAATATTCTATAATTAAAGAAAATAAATATTATTTGAAATTAATATTTTTTATATTGTAGCAATTTTTGAGCAAAATAATATTTTTAATATTTTAAAATAAAAATATTTAAAATTAAAAGGATAAATAAAAAAAAATTAAGAGTGAAGTGATAGTAATTTTTTAAAATATGATTAATGAGATAAATATAAAAAGTAATTAAAAATAAAATGATAATATAACTTTAAAATAAAAAGATAAATTAAAAATGGATAATATATATATATATATATATATATATATATATATATATATATATATATATATATTTAAAACTATTTCAAAAAAATCGCATATTTATCACCGATTTTTTTAAATAGCCCTAAGCCACGTGTGTAGCTCCACACCCGATTTTTCGCTTCAAAACTGAAATTTTACCCATATATTGGAGATTTTTCCAACAATTTTTCGGCCCTACGCCACGCGTGTAGCTCTACACCCAATTTTTTCGCTCCAAAACTGAAATTTTACCCATATATTGGAGATTTTTCCAACAATTTTTCGCCCTATTGATTTTGTTTCGACCATCGTCAATAACCGATTTTTCGTCAATCTTTTGGTGAAAAAATCGGAATTTTCAAACTATGGATCTATGTAAGATAAAAATGAACAAGGTATTAAGATAAAATTGTGATTTATATATGAATAATTTGGCCAAGTTACAAAAATTTTAACTTAAGTACAAAATATATGATTAAAGTATTAAGGTATACTTTACAAAATATAATTTAAGTACAAAAAAATGAAAATAAAGTGCAAAGAATGTGACATAGTATGAAAAAAAATGATTTGGGTACTTAAGGTTTAAAAAAATTATTTAGACACGAAGAATATGACTTAAAGTAGTTAGATATGGAAAAGTAACCTAAATACTAAGGTATGAAAAAGGTAACCTAGGTATTAAAATACTAATAATGTGATTTATAAAAAATGCAATCTCAAAATAAAGAAAAAAAGACATCTTAAGTACTGAAGTACGAAGAATGTGACTTAAATACAGAGAATGTAATTAAGTTATTAAAGTACAAAAAAAGTGACCTAAGTACTAAAAGTATGAACAAAATGTGACTATATATAAAGAATATGACCTATTTACTAGGGTACAAATAAAGTGACAGGTAATTAATTATGAATAATATGACCTTAATATGAAGAATGTAACCTTAGTGCAAAAACGTATCTTAAATATAAGGTACAAATAATGTAACTTAAATACAAAGAATATAACCTAGTTACTAAGGTACAACAAAAGTGATTTAAGTACTAAGATACGGAAAAGGTGACCTATGTACGTAGAATATGACCTATTGAGGTAGTTAGGTATGAAAAATATAACCTAAATAATAAGAATGTAACCTAAGTATTAAGGTATCAAAAAAGTAATTTATGTACTAAGATACAAATAATGTGACTTATACAAAGAATATGACCTAAGTACTAAAGTACAAAAAATATGATTGTGGACCTGTATTTTTTATGTGTATCCTCACTTGATAGCAAGACTTGCTTTTTAATGAAAATTTGATTTTTATAAAAATTGAAGTTACAACTTATGTTTATTTATTTTTTTTAAAGGGAGAATAAAATAATAAATAAAATCGAAAAGCGTGTCTTTAAAAACCTAAAGTTTAAATTTGAGGGTTAAGTTACCCATCGAAAAGTTACCATAAAGGTAGTACCCCTCTGAACCTTAAAATAGGTTCCTATTAATTAAGTGGATGTAAGTATGACAATTAGTTGATAAATTAGGGATATCACAAGATAACAAAAAAAAAAATTATGTCTAAAGCCTAACGAGATGCTATTCATACTAAAACAAGCATACCAAAGGATTCAAGCATATAAAAAGAGAAGATAAGCATACCTCAACTGCAACCTAAAGTGCTTTCATGAAGACATTGAGGTTAGTTAAGATAATATGACATACAACATGCATTTCATTCCATTCAAGAAATCAAGCAATGACTACGCGTAATCAGACCTTAGAATGTTCACACTCAAAATATGCATATTTACATAATTAAAGAGATAAAATGTGTAAGGAGCATACCTTGATAGCATACATAGCTTACAATGCACTTGTATAAGAATTGAAAGGATTAGCTCACTACTAGTGACAATGAACAAAACAATTATGATAACAAATAACTATGTTAACCAATCCTATATATACATGACACGTATACAACTTAAATAAAGTGGTAAGAACTCAACAAGTTTGAATGATAAAAAAATATCTAAACTCAAAGATGTAGATTTTCCAGCATGCATGCAATCACAAAGCAAGTCCTCTTAATTTATAAAAAAATAGTTTGGAGTATAAAGAAGCATTTACTAGCACATATGACACATCTACAACTCATCATTAATGTTAAATTATTTAACATGGGAACTAGAAATGCCAAAATTAGTGACTTAGTAAAAGCACCTAGTAAATGATCAGAACAGTTAGATTCATTAGAAAAATCCTAAATAAATATCTAAAAGCATTATTTCATTATGATAAAAATTAGGTAACATCCTCATTATGTTTATATTACAATACAAAAGCCAAAATCATGTGATGAGATACCAATTAACACAAGATTAAATGGAAAATTAAACACTACACGGGATTACCAACATGCAATCACAATAGAAGGCCTCACAAAACAAATCCTAAAAAAAATATCTAGAAAGGGAATTTTACTATTAAAAATAAATAAAATTTGTGGAGTCTTTCCTATGTGTCTAGATTACCACCCAAGTGGCCAAATAATTTATTGATACCCCAACTAGTCCCAGTTTTCAAAAATCTCCATATGGTTCAAGATGAAATAGAATCCTAACGCATGCTTATCCAGATATGTGATAAAATCCGACCAAAAATCATATAACATTTTCAAAGTGTCTAATTTACATTAAAAAAATAATGGCAAGGCAACTGTACACATGGATCATTTTTAAATTCAACCAAATAGCCCATTTGTTCAAAATCAAATCAGTGTAATAGGTGTGAAAAAGGAAAAATGTTTCTCTCAATTAGGGAGTTGGTTTTTAACTAAACAAGAAACTAAAATTAACTTTGAGAAGTCTAGAATATAGAAAAAATGCAAACAATTTTATAAGGTTAAAAAATAATTTAAATTTATAGAAACAATTTAGATGTACAGAACTAGGTGAAAATTGAACCTACTAAAAGATTAGTTCATATATCTTATTTGAAAATTTATTTTTGACTCAAATAAAATTCTAAAAACATATTCGAGGGGTCTACAATACCATACAATCACAAGAAAAAATTTAGAAGCATACTAAGGTGGTGTTTGTTTTTTGGCTGAATAGAAAAAGCTAAAATATTTGGCTTTTTCTATTCAGTTAAAAGTAACCTATTGACATCATCCAACATAACTAAAGTGAACTTGTTATCAATAAATTCAGTTTAGTTATGTTGGATGATGTCAACAGATCACCTTTGGCTTAATAGAAAAAGCTAAAATATTTGGCTTTTTCTATTCAGCCAAAAAACAAACACAACCTAAGTAAGTCAAATCAAATTTTTATTATAAGGGCACAGTAAACCAAATCCAATATGCAACCCCATGATCTTCTATATTCAATATGTAGCCTTGTGATTCCCTTTAAAACCAATTTGGTAGCCCTTCCTTATCCATGCGCGACTACCTCTCTTTCTAAAAATCCTCAAACCATGAACCATCATTCTCTCCAAGCTGTGTCAATCTCCAATAGCATGAATATCTCCTAGAATTTACATTTCCTTAAACTCTCAAACATGGTCTTTCAAGAGTCCTACCAAAAATCAAAAGAGTCCAATTAGTCTTTCAAGTATTCCAAAATAAAGTCATGCACATGTCATACAACATCCCATGAAGGTGGTATGAACTAAACATCCCCATGCACATGATCATGCAATATGCTATGAACCAGATAATCATACACATACCATGCAATATACCATGAACCAAAACAAACCCATGCATATGACATGCAAGTGACATAAAATATTACCTTAAAGTGCAACTAAAGAAATCTTAAAAAGAAACTAGATGAACTAAAGCTAATATGTACTTAAAGTGGACTTAAGTGAATCTTCCTAAAGTGTAACTAAGTGAGCTTAAGTGAGTTTAAGTGACCTTAAGTACATAAGGGAACTAAAATGAGCTGTAGTGAATTTAAGTGAAAGTTACCTAAAATGTACCGAACTGAGTTGAAGTGAAACTAAGAGAACTTACCTAAAATGTGTCTAAGTGAGCTAAAGTGAGTTAAAAGTGCTTAAATGAGTTGTTCCAAAATGCACCTAGAAATAAGATGAGCTAAAAGTGCAACTAGGATCCAATAAAATTCTAATGCACTTAAATGGACTATCCTAAAGTGCTCCCTAGTGAAGAATCTTGAACTAAACTTGAGGGGCTGCCAAGGTTACAATGAGGATCCAGTTAAATCCTTCAACAAATGATCTCCGAAGGTGGCTTAAAAGAGTAAGTCATATGAGTGACAATGGGTTGCCAAGGGATGACTATAAGGCAAATAGGAAGCATAGGAAAACACCTAGCATTGCATGTGTCAAGAGGACAAAAAAAAGGGTCTACAATGACCTAGATACTAAGTTACAAAAAAAAAAAAAAAAAAAAAATTCATCTACATACAAGCACACAATAAGATTGTCACCTTGAAAATTAGATTTGATATGTAAAGTGTGTAGATAATGACATCTCTAAATCAATTTTTAGCAAATAGGAATCAATGTATATAAACCATCCTTACAATGCATAGAGAATATAAAATCTACACTATAATGAAACTTAGGTCATTGAACAAGGATACAAACGAATGAGACCAAGATATAAAAATATAAAAAAAAATGAGAGTAGAGTAGGAATAATAAGACTTAAAAACATATACATGATATTACCTAATTTATGGTGTCTTTCAATAAATACCAAAAAGGTATGTTTTTGTATGGCAATCCCACATTCCATTTTGTGATCTTCTTAATTATTTTTATTACTTAAAGTTTTATACATATATTATAAAAATAAAACAAGATGTACATTAAACGTTCATTTGGATACTCTTCATATTTTCTATTTTAATAAAAAAAAATAGTATTAATTTTTATATAAAATATCTGAATTCTTAAAGATTTAAGTTGAAAAAGTAATTTTATTTTTAACTCTTAAGAATATAAGGTAAGTTTATGTTTTTAATATAAGAGTTTTTATTTTTATATAGAAATTTTTATTTTTATTAAATAAAAATTATATCATAACTAAATAGGCTATTTTTGTTGATGATTGTCATTCCTCTTCCTCTACCAATTAATCACATCTTTGGGACAATATGGGCTAGAGACTGTCTCTAAATTTGGGTAATTATAAGGGCATTTGCCCGTTCAATTGTCTAGTAGCTCCTTACAGGATGTTTAGTATGTTGCACAATCATGACAAGCTAAGGGCATTTCCCTTTCGTATGCTCCTAATCATAGATTTCAAAAATCCAGTCTAATTCTCTACTACAGTGGATAGCATAATTTCCATTTATATAAAATTCGAATAAGAGCTTGGCCCTTATTCCGTAAGGTTTGGGCCCCTCATATTTGAGCAGCCCAACATCATTTGAGGCCTCTTTTCCGAAAGTTCTGGGCCCTCTCATGTTTCAGATAGCCCAACAACATTTGAGCCCGTTTACCCTCCTCTTTAGGTCATCGTGAAAGTGGTAGAGCAGCCGTCCCAAGCGTGAACGACGTCGTTCCGAAGATGAGCAGCCGGCGCGGCCCCCCCAAGCACCAGAACGCCTACGCCTGGAAACCCAACGCCGGTCACAAGAAAAACGAAACCGTACTCTTTCTCTCTCTATCTGAAGCTTTCTCTCTCTACACAAATACATTTATATAATGAATAATTGATTGTAGGAAGTGGGAGGAAAGCTAAGGCCCTACTCGGAGATCACCGGCGTCTGTGCTCGCTGCAAGGAACAGATCGAATGGAAGCGGAGGTACGGAAAATACAAGCCTCTCATCGAGCCTGCCAAATGGTATGAATTTCTCATATTTTCCTTTCTTCTTTTTTTCTTTTCTTTTTCTTGTTCCATTGTGGTTGCCGTAGAAAGTCGTGTTCTTTACTGAGTGCTAAGTTTAATTTTTACAGTCAGCGGTGCTCGAAGCGCGCCGTTCGTCAGGCTCACCATAAGCTCTGTTCCGGTTAGTTCCGGTTTTGTTTAGATACCTGTTTGGTTGAGGGGAAAGTATTTTCTGGGAATTTTATTTTATTTTTTATTTTGCTTTGGTACAAACGGGTGATTCATACTTGTGTAGTTCTTTTTCAGCTTGCGCCAAGGAGCAGAATGTGTGCGCCAAGTGTTGCAGCCGTGTGGATAATATAATTGGAAGGTTTGTTGTTTCATTTTGCTACTCCTATCTATCAAAGTTTATAAATGTATCTATTGTTGTTATTAATTTATGTAGCATTAATCGAATGGCGACCCTCCATGCATGACCTTATGAAATTGGACGAACAAATAATTGAAAATTGGATCATATGTAGAACAGACATCTGATGTGATTGGGAGCACTAGTTTTGGAAAAGTCCTGTGTTTCAGTGTTATTGCACAACAAATTGTAGGCTGTGTGGCCACTATAAGAAAATATTGATACCTGATATTGGTTTGATTACTGAGGTCTTGAGCAGTCTCATGTGGCATACTTAGTGATGGACTCGGAAACACAATTAGGTCATGTTTGAAACTCTGGAATAGAGAATGGGAATGAAAAATCAATTTCATTCCCATTCATTAATGTGTTTGCATTGTTTTAGAGAATGAGAATGAGAACAAAAAAGTCATTAGTATGGACCTCTCTTGTATGTGGTATTGTGATTCACCTCCATTTCCATTCTATTCCCATTCCTATTCCCACATACCAAACACTCCCCCTATATTGTAATCAGCAAGACGTGTTTTTGGAAAAAAAAAAAAAGAGGAATAAGAAAACAAAAGAAAAAACAGGGTCATGGGAAAAGGGAGGGAAAGAAAATGTCAGTTCTGTGTCATGGAAGTGACTCCGAATATGCTGATTGTACAAACTAAAGTATTGCAAGGACATGCATTGGTTGTTACTGCTATACTTAACCGCCAGTGCCATAATCAACCACATCCTTGAAGAATAAATTGCAAAAAATTAAAGAAAATACATAGATATTGAGACAAGAGACGTAAGAAATTTACATTTGGTGACAAAGGAAGCAAATGCATTACACAAGCTATCATGACTAATGAGATAACTTAATATTTCTAATTTCTTGCCCTTTGGGTAATGATTGTCCTTCTAAACCCAAAATATAAAGATTGTGTAAGCTTTTCCATTTGGGGAATAGATTCATCATATTATTATGCTTCCCAAAATTTTGTTTTTAAATTTTTTTCTTATTTTTAAAAATTATTGTCTTGCAGAGACTGTTCTGAAGTGGAGGCTGAGCAGAAGTTACTTGAGGAGGTATGTTTAGCTACACATATAATTAATGTAATACATAGATAGGTGCTGTTAGATACTAATGGGATTAGTGTTGTCTTGCAGGCCATAAAAAATGCTCGAGAGAGAGACAGAAGGACTTTATTACGTGCTGTAAGATGCTTGATTCACTCTCTTATAGGTTTTTTAGATAATTTTCATTATGTGTTGTAATATTAAGGGAACAGAACATCAATAACCCATTTCCTGAATTATTTGTCGAAATCAATAAAATATGTAAAAGTGGTGGAATTTATGGCTTTTTTTCCCCATTTTTTCTTAACTTAAGTCGAATTTTTAAAATGGCTAAATTTGCAAATTCAAGTTATGCAGGTATTATCATATTCTTTTGTATGTTCACTTTTTTCAGTTTGTTAGGGTCTATCCAGTTAAACATAGATGTTCATTTTTTAGAACTTTTCTTCGATTAGCAATAACTGGATTACCTGAATGCTTATCTAATTTTTATTCTTTCATTTGTATCAATGCCACCTTTTACCATGGAATAAAAATACTTGGGAAGAAGGAGCAACTTTCTGTTTTCATTGATCTGATTTTCTTTTGTTGTATGACACTATAACGTGGTCAGTCTTTATCTGGTTTTATTGGTACAGATGAACAAAGGTATATCTCGTGGTTCTGCAAAAAACCCAACCAACAAAGAGGACAAGGTTGGGGAAATAAATCCAGCTGCATCACTCGGGAAATGCAATGAGCCTAGCAGAGATGATTGTGAAGATAAAGATGAAGACAATGAAGATGATGAAGAGAGAGAGGATGATTATTACAGTGAAAATGATGATGACAAAGAAAATGAAGATGATGAAAATGAGGAACAAGGTCATAATTAATAGAGGTATGAACCCTCAAGAACCAGTTTTGGTATGTGGAGTGCTTAGTAAATTAGTATTTAATTTTTCGTACTTGTACGAAAAGATGGTTCACTTTGTTGCATTTTGTATTAGCAGTTGTGCTAAAGTATCATATTTACAGAGAAATGGGGAAACTATTGTTATTTTCATTTTTGTTTATGAATAAAGTGAAGATAAGCTGGTTCTATATAACAGCTTCAAAACTACATGTCAGTATGATTATTCTTCATGGAAACACTTAATCTGATAAATTTTAGTTCTGCTTTTGATGAATTTTGATGTAAGGGCTGGAAATCTGCTCATAAATAAGTCAAAAAAATTATTTTTTATGTTCGAGTTCTCAAACAGAGTTTATTCCTAGAAATTATTGAGTACTGTTTTTAACAATTGTTCTTAAAATTTATACCAAAGAAAAAAATGTTCTTAAAAACCATCTTTTTGGAATTGTTTTTTAAAACATTCCAAAACAGGCCCAGGTCAAGTCTCTGTTTCAAGAGACATTGCTTAAGTTTTACTTGAGATCTCACATTCTGGATTAAGTGCAGGAACGTTCACTTTCCCTGAAGTCGAGGCTTGAAATACTGTCCAGCTAAAGGAGAGACATGAAACCAGTTACCAATATTAATGTAATCCAAAATAACAAACATCAAGAACCTTTCACTCAAGTTTTGCGTGTCAACACGGCAATAGAAATTGTAAAATATGAGAACTAGGCACTTGGGAAAGATCAAACATGAAATAAAAGTAGAGTAGTAGAACCTAAGCTCCCTTTCAGAGTCAACATCTGAAGGATTTGGCATAACCCAAAAGGGTAGTTTGTTGCAGAGGAATGCAGAAACAGAGCACCTCCAGGACATCAAAATGCCTTCCAGGAGGCTTTCTTCCCACAATGCTATGTCTTCTACTCTTTATCAGCCTCCTCACAGTTATCATCTCAACTTCCAATATCCCTTACCTTCCGTTCATACACAGCACTGCTGCCAAAAACACCAATGACCTTGTTGTTTTACCTTATTCCCTCCACAGCCAGATGTTGCATTTGCAGACCCAACTGGGAGTTCTGTTAGAGCAACTGCATACCGAAAATCCAGAATCAAAAGCAGTTGCCAAATTTTCTGACCAACTTCTAGGCATAGCCATGTCCTTGGACAGGCTTGCAGATAACCTTTCAGATCTCTACAGGAATCCTCCTACTGGTAGCACCAAAACGAGCAATGTGGATGAAGATTTTAGTGAACCTGAGGAAGGCGAAGTTGAAGAAAGATCACAGGGTGGAAAGATCTTCAATTCAGGGGAGCTTCATAACTATACTTCAACGAAACCCCACAGGTTAGGCGGGAAGAAAAACTTTCTTGACGTGGAAGCAGTCAATCCATCAATAGGCTCTGCCTGTGCCCATATGGCCTGGAACATAGACCAGTTCATGACTTACAAGATTTATGGGACCTGCCCAGATGATTGGGACAAGGCTCAGAAGCTTATAGCCAGCGGATGTGATCCATTACCAAGGAGGAGATGCTTTGCAAGATCACCTCCACATTACAGTAAGCCACTTCCTATAAACTCCTCACTTTGGACTCAGCCTAGTGATGTCAACATCTTATGGAAGCACTACAAATGCAAAGACTACTCTTGCCTTGTCTCCAATGGGACACTCAACAGAAGAGGCTTCTTCAAGTGTGCTGATTGCTTTGTTTTTTCAAAACAAAGATGGGAAATTCCAAAAAAGGAGTCTGTTTCAGCAGAATTCACTGTCGATGAAGTCCTAAGCTTGAAGCCAGGGGAGATCCGAATAGGGCTGGATTTCAGTCCAACAACTGGAACATTTGCAGCAATGATGAGGGAGAGGAATGTTACCATTGCCTCTGCTACCCTTAATTTAGGAGCCCCTTTTAATGAGGTGATCGCCCTAAGAGGTCTGCTCCCTCTCTACATATCAATCGGGTCAAGACTGCCTTTCTTTGACAACACACTTGATATTGTCCATTCTACACTATTCTTGGATGGGTGGATAGGGGTGGAACTTCTGCAATTTATGCTGTTTGACTGGGATCGTGTCCTACGGCCCAAGGGGATTCTCTGGGTGGACCGTTTCTTTTGTAAAAAGGAAGACATGAAGCTGTATTTGGAGGAGTTCAACAGACTCGGCTACAGAAAGTTGATGTGGAGGGTACTGCCAAAGACAGATAAGCTTGGGGATGAGCTCTTCTTCTCTGCTGTTTTGGAAAAGCCCTTAAAGGGTTAAATTTACCAAGATTTAATGAATGTAATAAGAATCCAACTGGAAAAATTGTCGGTGGATTCAATGGCTTTCAAATACATTCACTTCAATATTTATGAGCTTAACTCCCCAGTGAATATTTCAGGAGAATGAGTCTTCTGAAAACAGGAGAAGTAAGTTGCTTTGACCCTAAACTAAATCAACCAATATCAAGATCAGATCAACAAAAGTGCAGAATTCGTATCCAGCGGATGACACTATTTTGATGAACATACACTATTGACCCTAGAGGGTGAAAGAAAGGACACAATGAAATATATACTCATAGAATTATACTATTTTATATTACCTCTATTATTTTTCTTGACATAAACTGAAAAATTCTCTTTTCCCTGAGTTTTGAAGGGAAAAAAAATCAGTGTGGACAAACTCAAGCTTGATTTGTGTTGGTTGCTTTCAAAACCAATGTGAAAAAGGCAAGCTTGATTTTTATTAGTTGTACTTCATTGACCAAAGGATTAACAAAACTTAAATTTTATCATTTTTTAAAATGAAAAATAGTATCCAAACAGATAAAATCTTGAGACATGTAAAATTTGGCTGGATTGGATTGTATCAACAATATCTGACTTATTACTTATGATATAAGAAATCCTTGAGTAAGAATGTGGTTGATGATTCTCCCAAATCAAATGGTTTGTGAGCGGAGAATAGCTTGACCCTCTCACCTAGTTAACTCTTCTTTCACGGGGAAGCTGATAGAAGCTTGACATGGAATGAAGACAAAGTCAATAATCTTTCAATACATGGATTGCAATTGACATCAGCCATAGAAATCACCTCTTTGTCAAAACTTAAAAGAAGGGCAGGGGCAGGGTGATACACCACCACCACAAGCTTGACTCTTCTAGTAGTTTACTACTAATACGTGATCGGGCTCATCCACACAACATTCCAGGACAACATGGAAGTGGCGTGTCAATTGGGTCTAATCAATTTTATTGACTCAATTGTGATGCTTTTTATTACCACATAAGCTCCACATAAAACACCATATAACAATTTTAGTACCTTATCTTCAAGTGGTACCTCTGTAACATAAAGTATCCTTAGACTTGGAAATACTTTTTGAAGTACTATATTTTCAAAAATATTTTTAAAAAATTTATACACTTTTTTAAATAAATTAAACAAAAACCTCCATAACATTATTTCTAAGCTTATAAAATAGGTGAGAAACCAATTTTAGATTCTAATTTGACCATGACAGTTCCAAGTTAATGAATGGTTTAGAAAAGTAGAGAAGGTAGAAACACAAATGAGTACGCAGTTGATTTTAAGTTTTGAAACATAAATAATAGTTTGTTATTAAATGGGTTAAATAGATTATACATCGTGTTGCCTATTTAATAATTAGATTATATTTGATTACATTTATATTGAACTATTTAGCCAATCCTAGCCTTTTGATGTTAATATGAACAAGCTTACCAATACAAATTATCACCCCTACCCCGGAGGTTTTGAGTTCTCACTTCAACCTCCGTCTTGCAATCCACAGTAATCATCAAACTGCCTATTAACAGAGAAAAAACAATAAAAAATAAGAAGTGAAAATAATATCTCACAAGCCAACGTCTCGTCAACCAAAATGAATTTTTGCATTAAGGATATACTTGCCATTGCAAGCAAGAAGGAATACACTTACAACAGCCTCAAATTTGATTCAGTTGTATCCCAACAAAAGAAAAGGACAAGAATCTAACCTGAAAGAATCTTAGTGATTAAATATGAAGATCCAAAAAAATGAGGATTCTAGTTTAATGGCTGAGGTTGGCTCCCCAATCAATATAACCAATGAGTACTTTATTGGTGATGCTATTTCAGGATTTCAAGTGAAATACAATCGTTCTCTGAAGTATATTGAAGACAGTCGTCAATAATGTGTTGAGTTCTAGCCAGCTTTGCATCCCAACTTCAGCCAGTCATACAGCATGAAGCAAGGGTGTCTGGCATTAATAGGATCATATTTGTTCATCTTTAGCACACAAGCGTTCTGTACAAACAAGAAAAACAAAAGGCAGCACATTAGTGTTTAGTTCAAACTGAGCAAATAATTAGAGAACAATGACTTTGTGGAAGACCAAGGAATAGGTTGCTTCCACTGCTGACTAAATCAACCATCAGATCAACACAAATACTAAATTCATATCCAGCAAGTATACTAGGTTCATGGTAGCAGATAACCAAGATTTTCCCCATATGACACAATTCAATCATACAGTCACAAAAGATGACATTAATCTTTGTGTCTGATTGTGTGTGTGTGTGAGAGAGAGAGAGAGAGAGGTGAGAGAAAAAGATAACAAAATGAACACTCATGATCATCTGACTGGGTCAGTTGCCTGGAACCCTCAACTCAAGTACGTGTCTCCAATATCATGGTAATTCAGGTACACACATACACAAAAAAAACACTAATAATCATGTGTGCATGAGTGGCTTGTAGAGATGCAGGAAGAGGGGGCAAGGGAGTGTGGTAAGATAATGCAGAGTAGGAGTTGTTTTCTATTATCGATATTAAGTGTCTATTTGGTAATTGTTTTCAAAAACAGTTTTTTGTTCTCGAGAACAAAAAAACAAAAAACAAAAAAACATGTTTGACAACCAATAAAACAATTTTCTGTTCTCAAAAACAGGAAACAGAATATTTTCATATAACATCTTCTACTTGCTTTCACTTGTTTTCCAAGGGCTATTTTTAAAAATATATATATATATATATACAAATATGGAGAATGATTAAAATTAAAGTACTCCATATAAAAGTTATCTTTAAAACATATTTAAAAACATTTAAAATAGGTTTAAAATATTTTAAGTTCCCAAATAGAAATTTGTTCTACAAAATATCAAAGAACAAATTTCAAAAATTGTTCTCAAAAATTGTTTTTCAGAATTGTTTTCGAAAAACAGTTACCAAACAGGGCCTAAATATCTTTGAAAAGTTTCAATTTGATATCAAACAGGAGATGTCAGTTCGCAGCATGCATACCTTCAATTTCACAACAAACATCCCCAGATGATTAATGACAGTGGATTCTTTATCCATGCAAATGTTGAGGCAAATACAAAAATATGTTCATATGCTTCTTTTAATAGGAAAATGATTAATAAGGGGTTGCTTGTAGATGCATCAAGAAAAATAAATGATTCCACTGTGCTTTCCACAGCATTTGAAGCCAAAAAACATCTGCCAACAAAGTAATACCCAAAAAACAACAAAAAACAAAACAAAAAACTACTGCATAATATTGAGCACAAGCAATGTTTATTATTCCAAGCAAACATTAAATACTTAGGAAATGACAGCCCAAGTACCTATCTCTAACTTAAACCAAATGGTAGGAATCCAGCATACAATAATAAAAGAGATATGGCTTTTCTTTGTTTCTTCAAGTACCACATAAGAAATTTGGAGATATAGCCTAAAACTAAATGTCAAATTACTCTAGCTAAACCATGATGCAACAGAATTTATCATTATAACACCACCAGATAAAAAATTGATATATAGCTCATAAAATACCAAAAGCTAAGCAGAAGGGCATGAACAAAGCAATAGAGTTATAAAAGAAGGCATCATCTAAAGACACGTGTATAAATATTTCCATCAGTTCACCAACTAATAATGATAGATGGTGTCACAGGTTCCACCATCATGATTTCTAATCTCAAGTCAGGGCTATTTACATGCAACTTATGAGCTAATGGGTCAAGAAAGAACAAGCCTAATATGGAAAAATACTTAGCAGCCTATACATGCCTCTGAGAAGTGGCTTGTGGATTCAAACATCCCAACCTAGCAATGCACAATATTTGAATCCACAAGCTACTCTAAACTACATTCTCTTCACAATAATGAATGGTATTCTGGAATAAAGTCCAAAGAGAAGAAAAGAGTCCTACTCAGATATTCGTATGCCAAAATCATTGAGGTTCCCCATGCTGACATGCTGAAAAGCCTTGGACCCAGCCCTCTGTATAAACCTTTCCAACCATCATCTGCAATCAAACCTCTGACAACTTGTTTTGTGGTTGTTTTTCTACCTTCATGTTCCAAGACCTGAGTGCACAAACAACTTAGTTAAAGAAATCAACCAAAAAAAAACCGTTACTTGGTCAAACATAGAATGGCAGGCCAACAAAACAACATAACCAAATTTAAAAGCTACTTACGAACATAAATATGAATCTCAATTTAAAAAATTTTCTAAGCTTAGGTTCTGATGCAGGAGATATAGCAACACCAGAGACTTAATTCCAGTAGAGTTGGCATTTCAAAATTTGCAACATCAACAAATGGGCCTTTCTGCCAACTTCTGTAACAGAAAATCTGTTTTTTTTTTTTTTTTTTTAATTTCTTAATTCTGTAAGTTTCTAACCTAAAATATGCATTCTAAAAAACAATAATTAAATTAGTCAAAACTTTCAAACTATGTTATGCCAATTCCTCATTCTTCAACTAATTTTCCAAGAATAATTAAAAATCTTTCATTTGGATAAGTTGACTCTGGTTTAGACACCAAGTCTCTGTACTTCAAATGGTGTAGCAATCCTTGGGCTCAAATTTTGTAAGGTTCAACCTACTTGTTCTTTAGATTCTAGAAAATTCATGCTATGCTATGCTAGTTTAAAAGGGATTGAATGCAGTCACTTGTGGAGATCATCTAAATTTAATGCGTGGCCAAGATGTTGTGATGTTTTAAATAAAGAATGCTCACATTAGACTCTTTGTGATGTTTTAAATAAAGAATGTTTGCATTAGACTCTTTAAAACAGATCTCTATCAAACTTTAGAGACAGAATAAGAGAGGACCATAAAATGCTGGCAAATAGCCATTTTACCTATCTTCCAAATTGTCACTTTCCCGACAAAGCATTGGTAGACAATCCAAGATGCCTTAAACCCAAAGCTCACCAACACTGAGCATGGAATCAAGAACAGAAACATGCAATAGGTTGGCAAGCTTGCCAAGACACTTTTGGATAAGACAAGTGACCACCTTTTCATAAATACAGCTTTCTCTTCCCTCTAGCAAACCTCCAATCAAAATGCTCCAGTCCAGAATTATGAACTATCCTGGCCTTGCCATGGAAGTCCCAAATTAGTAGTAGGGAGCAAAACCAACTGACAAGGATATCAGAATACCTTTTAAGGATTTACCCATAGTTGTGGCATTCTCAAAATAAAGAATAACACTAGATTTCTCAGCTTCAATTAATTAGTCTCATAGAAAATTACTAATACCATCCACATTGAATGATTGTGAATGTGAAAATTACAGTACCGGTTGTGTACCATAAGCATTAAATAGCTTCCTCTGTTTCCTTTCTTCCTCCCCACACCCATCTGCACAAGTGAACACATCAAAATTCAGAACAGCACTTCCACCTGCTACCCTAGAAATCCACCAGCTACTGATACAGATAGGGAGATGAGATGGGGAACACTGCTGCAGCCCTGGAGTATGAAGATAAGATAACACCTTTTGTCATCACTCAACCGTAACCCTACCTCTGCAGTGTCCTTCCTCAGTCACCTAGTTCTACTGAAAACCAGAACAAGGTGTCTCACTGACATTGAAATTGCAATAAGAGGAAATATAAGTCGATATCCAAAACCACAACATTAACTCCCTAGGGCTATTGGCAAACCTTAACCAGGCATCTTTCACCACAAAATGCAAGCGAATACCCAGTTTTACCTCATGCCATGAATTCATGTGATCCAAAAGAGATAGAAGAAAGCTCCAATTGGCAGAGCGCTTCTCAGTATCCTTTTATATGCCATGACAAGGTCCCAACTCTTCAATCTTGAAATTCTTACATTCATTTCCCATAAGAGCTGCATTTAAAATTTTCCTTCCTCCTATCAAGGTCTTTCAATGCTACAGACCAACTTATCCACTACTTCCTCTAAGTAACACACTATAATATAGCAAAGAGCTAAATAGTCCCAGCAGAACTAATAGGTTAAATGTAGTTCTTCCACTCCCCATAGCTTTGGAACCAATGTATTCAAACTAATATTCAAATTTCTCTTGAACAACCCCACCCCCCTTCCTAGAAAGCACAAACATCTTCATCACAACCCCCATGACCATAAAAAAGGTCATGTTGAAGTAACTCAAACCCAATGCCTTATCACCATTACAAACTCTCAACACTAGTAATGCCTCCACCAATTAGAAAGTCCTCTCTCAATTGCCTCAAAGCCTAACCCTCATCCCCGTCTCCACCTCTTATCCTCTCAATAAAGCCTCTCATGGAATTGCACAATGCCCAATTCTATATCTTCCACCATAGTACCTAGATTCCATTAATAACAATTTATTGATATGATTAGAGTATCCTGAAAGTTAGCAACCCTAACAAAGAACTTCAGTTTTTTTTTTCTTCTGTCCTTTTCCTTGAGGCTTCAAGCAAAGCATCATCAAATCTTGCCTCCAAAAGATCTCTTCTCCTAATCCAAGCTTTGTCCCCTTTGTAATACTCCATATGTTAATTAATCAAGTTTAAACCCTCCTATCTCTCCTCCTACTTAATCTTATCTTTTCACTTTTCCCCTTCTCAATCATCGCAATGCCTCAACCCTTATCAAAACCTCATAATTTCCACTTGTCTACCTTTGGTGCCCTCAAACCTTTGCCAAAATGAAATTAGACAAGCTTCAAAGTTGAAACCATCCAACCACCATGTCCCCAACTCCACAAAAACCTCCCCCTCCAGTGTGTAAATTTAGAGCATAACATACATGGTAGGCTCAAATCCTAATAGATTAAGCTTATAAAGAAGTTGATTACTCAACATGGTACCAAAGGTCTAATTCACTGAGGTTGAAGTCCTCACCTCATCCCCAACTCAACTTCATAATTTAAATCCTAATAGCTTAAAACTTTTAGGAAAGTTGGTAGTTTAACAATATGTCGCACCTTTTTTAGTCCTTGCAACTCCTCAAATCAAAAATCTCCTGCATCACCGACTCAACTCCTTGCCATTCTCAAACAAGAAAGAACTCCTTCCTACTCTCAAATCTCTTGCATTTGAAAGAAAAGGCAAATGGGCCAAATAATGATCAGAAGCATGATATGTTCTAGAGACATGGAAGGAAAGAAACCGCTTTAATGTCAAACCAAATGTAAAATACCGACTTTAATGGAAGATCCACCAAAAGATAATAGTAAAACCCCAATAAAATACTGCTCTAGGGACTAAGTGAAACTATTATCTTAGTGGGGTTATTGATTTATCGATAAATGAATATTTATTAATTTGGAAAGAGTATCATGTATCTAGTATATTATACTCGTACATATATTGCTCATAAATCCAAAAACAATATATGTGGTCAAAAGTTAATACATAAAAGTCTAAAAGACTACAAAAATAAGAGATGTTTATTAATTGTAGGAGATAGAAAAAAACTCCTAAAAGGAAGAGATGTGATGTCAAATAGTCTAAAAAATAAAAATGTTTCAAGGATGTGATAGTTCCAAGAAAAAATTGAAGTGAGAAAAATAGAAGTTATAAAAAGTTATTCAATACTATTATATGAATTTTTGTTTATCATTATTATTTTTTTTTGATAAATTTATCGTGTTTTATATACTTCTTCAATTATTAATTTGTATTTCCTTAGGTCCTTTAAATAAACTATCATCTTATGCATTTAGTGAGGTTATTAATTTAGTACATCGGCTCGAATTGAGACATAAGATTTTATTATTTAAACAAGGCTATTAATTTATTGAATATTTATTTATTGAGATTTTATTGTATCTTTATCAAAGTAGGAAAAGGATCTCATAACTGTAAAGATGTTCTCCCAAGGGTATCAAAGCACATTGGAATACCACCCCAAGCACCAAGGCCAACCCCATTTGACTCAAACCCTACCCAGCTCTTTTCAGAAACCATGTAGCCCCACCCTTATCAGAACCATAAACACACATGAAAATCCACATGATGTTATCCTCTAAATTTTGAAGATATCACAAAGAAATTCTCCTTCCAATCCACCCTCTCACTCTACCACCCTCCTAACCCCACATCATTAATACTATTTCTCTGACCACACATCCCTCACCAACTCCTTACTAATAGCTTGCTACTTGGTTTTCAAGAGAACATGACTTATAACTGTGAAACATGGATATTGAAATTCTACAAATTAAAGCATATATATATATAAGTCATGCATTTATGGAGACTTTGGATGCAAAACTCCTTCATTTGCTGACACTAACTATCATTAAATTAAAAACTGAAGTTCACTTATATTGAAATACAGGAATAAAACCTTCATGAATGATAAAGCTTTAGAATTCATTTTTATAGTAGAACAAAAATTGCAATACAAAAAAACTTGTTAAACAGAATTGAGGGTTGATTTCGGATCCATCTTGGCAAAAGAAAACTAAAAAAAAAAGGGAAAAGAAAAGATAATCCAGAAAATTTGATCCAACTAGATTTAACTGTACCTGTAAGCGAGTTTTAATTGTGTCCATTGGAGTTGTGATGCAGGATGCTGTAACACCTGCAATAATTGCTCCAGTAGCTTGAACTGCGACTATTGTCCCCTGGCTAGGAGATTCTTTCTCAAGGTCGGTGCCATTCCCTAAGATCCTGCCCAAGATAACCATACAGTGGCATCACTAAAGAGAAACGGCACCATGCTTTTCAATGGAAAAATTATATTGAATGAATGAACAAATGGAAAGCCTAATTGCTGAAGAAAATACATGTTGCACCAGAAGTTCATAATCTTAACTGTGTGAAATCTAAAATCATGGTAGATTGTGCAAAGTCCTTACTAGCCTGCTAGATTTTATTTACTTTTTTAGGTAAAAAAAAAAATAATAATAATAATAATAATAATACTAATAATCTAGATTATTTATTTAGACCAAACTTGAGAATTACATAGCCTCTGGCCCTTCCTAGTTGTCATCAAGCCCAATAATCAAACCAGAGTCACAAAAACTCAGTTCCTCCCAATCTATGAATTCATCCTGACTGACTACCATTTCCATTATCCAGGTTTAGCACAGCAGTGGAATTTAAAGTCCATTAACTAAGTTTTAAGCATGCACATTTTGAAGTCATAGAATTATCGTTAGTGGCTCTTTCAAAAGATTAGCATCAATAGAAACATGGAATCCCAACCATACAGTACCAGATAGCAAATGAGCTCTTTCAAAGTATTTAGTATTGTATAGAAAAGAAAAGAAGAAAATAAAACAAGCATGTCTCACCTCCAGATGAATCGTTGGCTTGAACCGTAACTTGCCCACCATACAGCACTAGATGGTGAATAAGTCATAACAGATAGACCAAAACCTCTATATAACCCCCGAATGCCATCAGACTTTATAATCTTACGAGCAACATCCAGGCCCCCATTATACTTCTGATGGCCTGAATATCCTTGTACCATCAACTTTTGGCTAACCTGAATAGAATCCATTATGATGAAAATTAGCATCTCAATTCCCCCCCTTATTGGTTTACGCAATCTTATCCCAAACCCCACCCAAATGCTAGGTTCAAATTAGCATCACAAGGTAAATTCTCATGCATATTTTTAAGCAGAGTAAATATCAAAATATGCCAAATTTGTGATTGAAAATAGCATTCAAAATGAATGCCCACAGAACCGCATTCTAATAGTCAGATTTGTGCCAATGCAAACTAATGTCAGCTTGAATCACATATTCATGGTCCAGATTTGTGCCAATGCAAACTAATGTCAACTTGAATCACATATTCATGGTCTAAACATCCTTGCACCATCAACTTTGGCTAAGCCAAATAGAATCAATTGTGATGAAAATTAACATTTATATTATCCCTCTTATTGGTTTGGGCACTCTTATCCTAAGCCCCAGCTATGGCTAGGCTCAAATTAGCATCTCAAGGAAAATTCTCGTCTGTGTTTTTAAGCAGAGTACATATGAAAATATGCCAAATTCGGGATTGAAAATCACCATTCAAAATGAAAGTACCTGCAAAACTGCATTCTAATAGTTAGATCTAAGCAATTGTGGACTAATATCAACCTGGCCACACATTGAAGATAATTAGACATTAAAAGTTCCTTTTTGGGTCCTAATAGTGCAGATGGCAGAGTACCTCACCCTGGTGAGAGAAGCCATGCAATTTCAAAACCCAGACACCCAGAACTTTATCCCTCAAACAAGCAACATGCTACAAGTGACAGGACAAGAAAATGCCTGAAAAAGAGCATGAACAACATACCACATCAATTGGAACAAAGACAGCCTGAGAAAAAAGTGCTGAAGTCAGGCCAGCAAGTCCATTTGCTACAGCTGCCTGGGTAGTTTCAGATAGTTTAAATGGTTCAACCATCTTGAAAGCAGCCACTTTAGAAGTCTCTAAAGCTGTAAGGAAAATAATCCTGGCAGGAACTGCACCAGTGATGACCGTGCCAAACCCTCTGTACAAACCAGGAATCCCATCCATTCTCAGTATGCCTTTGATAACAGAAAATGCATTTCTCTCAACAGCATCCCCTGAAGCAACCTGCAGCCTGGTTTTTATAACAGAGACTGGATACAACCCCACTGTAAGCCCCGTAAAGAGGCCTGCTCCTATGACATAAAACTTAGTTTTATCAAGCCTGCAGAATTAGGTCAAATGCATAAGCATAGAACTTACAGATATAAAAATCACACAATAATATGGGAAATAGAAATAGAGTGCTTAAGGGAACAAGATAAAAATATCAATCCTCAAAGGATTCAAAAAGTGTAAATAGACAAAATGTGTAAGATGACCTCATTTCAAGGAACACCTACAAACCAGGGAAGAATTGATTTAATACATACATGTTTTTATTTGCTTACCTTGATTGTCCGAAACGTGGTGAATTGAAAGGCCTAATAATGAATGGGCCCCAAAATTTTATTGACTCCTTCAAGTCCAGCTTTTCAAATAAATACAAACTAAATCTTGCATGTTTTCGGAAACCATGTTGCCACCATATTTTAGTCAAGTTCATGCAGGCTAGCTAACCCCATGAGCTTTCTATAGTTGTACCAACTAAATAATACAGATAGCACCAACTCAGAAAATTAGGTCTAATATGCTTGATGCCTTTCGTAATTTGCCACAAGAAGAACTATCTGTGTTTTCTTGGATATGTTTAGTGAACAAGCTAAAGAACCCATATGCATGAAATATGTAGCAGTGTGGAGGGGTATCAAAAACATTTACATAGTGCTATTGATAAAGATCACATTTACACCTTCCATGGAAGTGAAATTGCTCCATTGTGTTTTATGCCTAATTTCCTGTAAAAATCCATTGACAATTGAAGCCATGACATAAAATGTTGGCCACCATATAAAATGGTAATAAGAAAAATAGTTTGGCACCATTTTTCGAAATTCTTCAAACAAAAAAATAATAACAAAATAAAAAAAATGATCAAATGAAAAAAACAAGAAGAAGAAGCAGAAGAAAAGAAGGTCCCATTCCATTGGCTGTGGCATAGGTTTGTGTGTCTCCATGCTACACAATGGAAGCATTCTATTTCAAATACCTCCAAACTCAATTCGACGTAATAATTTCCATTTATTCTGCATTCAAGATTGAACCCTAAACCAACTCCCCCCCCAAGCACAAAAGAGAGAGAGAGAACGACAAAACTCAGCATATAAAGGTTCCCCTTCTTTTCGTTTCCCTTTCTTCGCAACCAAACAGATCATAAAAATCCAACATTTCCCGTACTCATTGGCAATATAAAGAGACGAAAAAAATCACAATTAACACAGAATCAAGAATCAACCAAGCAAAAACAAATTAATTAAAGAAACAAATCGAGATAAAATCGTACTTGTCCCAGTTAATCTCGGCTTGTCCGAAGGCTTGAGCGCGAGTAACAGACGAATCCATGAAGAAAACCGCTGGTCCGAGCCGAATCCGAAAAATCTAAGGGAATCAAGAAGGCATTGTTTTGGGAAGAATGAAAATAAAGAGAGTTTGTGGGAGGTCTTATTCTCTGAACAATTTCAGACTTTCCAATTAACAAGGAATGAATAAATCGCTGAAAAGGACTTCTTGTTTGGGCTTTCAAACTTCAGATTTCTTGGAGCGAAAGGAGAAATGAGAATTCGTTTTGGGAAGTGGTTTTTGTTTTTCTATTTGCTTGCTTCATTTGACGGAAGACTTAGGTCATTTTTGGCGGCCGAATCCTCTACGGTAGACATTGAACGACACGCATCTGTACGATGGGCTCTTTGGTCATTCTGTGTAAAAGTAGGGCTTTTATTGGTATTTCGTGGTTCCCACTTCCAGGGCTTTTGCCAATCAGGAAAATGCAACCCACCCTTAATCTCAGGATTAGAGTATCGTAAATCAGCCTCCCTTGTTAACCGTTTAAAAGCTTGTACCGTTCTATTTTACGGTTACTGCCCTAACACCCGTTCCGAAAGCGATGTTTCATTTGTAGAAGGAATCGTTGAGTTTTTATTTTGATTAAGAAAATAATTAAAAAAATTAAAATATGGTTTTAAAAAATATAGTATCTTATAAGAAATTATAAAAAATTGTTTTTCTTTTTTTTAAAAATAATTATTAAATTTAAGATATTATATTTCATTAAAAAATAAATACATATTTTACGATATCATTTTCAATAAAATGTGACATCATTAGATTTATTTTTAATAAATATTAAATTATAAGTTAATTTATTATATTTATATTTATATTTATTTTATAAAATAAATTAAAGTATATATTATTTTTCTAATATCTCATATTTTCTTAAAATAAAAATTATATTGTATATCAATATTTATTATTAAAAAAATAAAAAAATGATTTTAAAATAATTTATATATATATATATATATATATATATATATTATAATATTTTTTATATCTCTTTTTTCACTACAACTTTAATTTTTTAAATAAAAACATTTTCAACAATCGAACACTTTTATGGGCTTATGAGACTGTGATTTTATTATAAATGTGTTTGAATACAAGCAAGATGATTTAATAATATTTTTTATAATATGATGTATAATAAAAATAATAATTTTTAGAAGTTTATTAAATACTTAATTTCTTTAAAATGACATTTTACAAAATATCAATAATCCTCTAAAATTGTTAACAAACAAGTTCTTAACACAAATTGTTAATTTATTAGTTTTTATTAAAAATTTAAATGACTTAAATTTAGTCTATAAATATTTGATATTATTATCAAAAGTTAAAAAGATATAAATTTAGTTAGTTATATATTTGAAATTATGTTTAATAAACATTTAATTTAATAAAAGTAAAAGTATGATAAATGTTGACTACAAATCCCAATATCACGTTTTTTTGGTGGTAAAATCACATATATCACGTGACAATATTTTATAATGCTAATGCAATATTTAATTGAGAACGACCAACCTAACGCTATGGTGGGTTGGTGCTTTGCAATTACATTTCTCTGAAAGGCCCATTAATTTTTTTTTTCTTTTTTTTTCTTTTTTTGACCTTTCCTTTATAATTTTTATTTATGTCATATTTTTGTTATTTTTCAATTATAAAACTCGGGCTACAGACTATGATTTTAAAATAGGTTAAGAGGGGTTAATTGCTGGGGTGGGCTTCAGCTACCATTGACTTGGCTTATCCCCGTTACCTTGAATGAAAAGTTGAATTTTTGAATGGTATTATTTGGAGGCTGAACAAGGTATCTTTCCTTCCATGAATATTTTCTTTAAGTTATGAAGAGCTTTGAAGATACATAATGTGAATTGATTTTCAAAAGTCAGTAGACTAGATTTACTACTTCTTCAAATGTACTTTGTCTTTTTAAGCTTACAAAAATGGATTCGTCGTTGTCTTCTTTTCAATTTTTTTTAGAAGAAAATGCCAAAATTGGTACATTTATTTTAATGAAACGAAGTTGCTTTTGTTGTCTCTTTTCTGTTGGAGAATCACAAATCATTTAAAATGATTATAAAATATGATTATCTTAACAATACATACACTAAAATATCATGTTAAATCTATAGGATAATAATAATATCTGAAGACATGTCTGAATCCATTAAGATTATGTATTTGGGTCTTATCTTTCATATTTGAAACGAGTATTGTAGCATCGATATTTGTTATCTTAACTGTAAGCATATCAAAACAATCTGGTCCATCAATTATACCAATATAGAACCAAAGTAATCTTCATTACATGTTTTATAACTAGACTCATTAATGATCACCACATTAATACAATTAATAATATAAATCAAGTATGAATGTGTAGCATGAAAATTTCATGTAAAGTGATCTATCATGCCTATTTCCAACTGGTCCAACTTTATAACTCAAAAGAGTTCAACACACTTTCAAACTTTATACAAAACTACAATTGAAAGAATATAACTTTATTTCAAAGTTTTCAATAAGCAAAACAAGAATGATACTTAAGTTTGATAAGAAAAACATGTCATTAACTAATGAACATCAATCAACAAACTCCCACTACACAAGCATATCACCAAGATGAACCACACCATACAAGCCACATGCTCATGAAACACTTTAGGTGGTACACCTTTGGTAAGTGAATCCGCAATCACGAAGTTTGTACTATGTTCAATAGACACCTAAAAACTCTAAACTCTCTTTTTAACAACCAGAAATTTCAAGTCAATATGCTTTGATTTTGATGAGTTTTTGCTGTTCTTAAAATATAATTCTGCAACTTTGTTATCACAGTTTTTTCCTTAATGGTCTCTCAATGTCATCAATAATACGTAATCTAGTGATAAAATTCTGCAGCCATATTGTTTGGTTCGATACCTCATAACAAGTTATAAATTCTACTTCAACGGTGAAAGTAACTATAAGTGATTGTTTAACACTCTTCCATGAGACAACTCCTTTAACTAACATAAAAACATGACCAAAAGTGGATCTTTTGCTATCAATGCAACTAGCAAAGTCGAAGTCGGAATACCCTATGATCTTTAAATGATCAGATCTTCGATATGTGAGCATGAAATCTTTTGTTCTCTATAGATATCGCATGATCGATTTTGTTGCCTTCCAATGGATCATTCCTGAGTTACTTAAATATCTGTCAAGTATACCAACTACATACACAATTTCTAGATGCGTACAAACTTGAGTATACATGAAACTTTCTACTATTGATGCATAAGGAATGTTCTCCATCTCTTTCTTCTCAATTTCGTTCTGTGGGCATTGAAGCAAATTGAATTTATCACCCTTAGTAATGGGGGTATCTCTTGGTGCACAATCCTTCATGTCAAATCTTAAACACTTTATCAATATATGTCTTTTGTGATAAGCCAAAAATACCACAAGAACGATTTCGATAAATTTGTATGCACAAGTTTTTAGACAATTTTTATTTAGTAAAAAAGATTTTTTGAGAAATTTTATTTAAGAATCAATTCTCTCAACGGTTTTGCTAAAAACACTTTTGAACAATTTTATTAAAAAAAACAATTTTGGGCTATTTTATTTACTAAAAATAAATTTTCTAGATTATTTTATTTTAAAGTTAATTTTATGAATTATTTTATTTACTAAAAAAAATTATGGGTTGTTTTATTAGAAAATGATTTTATGGACTTCTTTATTTACTAAAAAGAAATTTTCTAGACTATTTTATTCTATTTAAAAATTAGTTTTGGATAGTTTTATTTGAAATATGTTTTTGGAAGATTTATTGAAAGAAATCAAAAGAACATGAATAATAGTTTTAAAAAAAAACATTACTACATGAAAACATGGATAGTATATATAAATGAATAACTTTAACAACAATAAAACAAGAGAGAACTACTTACAATTGACAATAAATATATACATGAACAAAAAACTTAAAGCAAATATATATGAATAGAATATTAGTGAATGGAAAACTCAAAGAGAAATATATGAATAGAATGTTTACAAAATAAAAATAAATAAATAAAATAAATAACATATTCAACTGTCGTGTACAACTAACAAATATACAATAAGTTGAAATTATTAAAAAAAAGAACAAAAAAAAAAACCCTAAAAAATGAAAACAAAACAAAAATAAAAAGGTTAGAAGGGGAAGTGTACTCGTAGGTAGCTCATAGCAAATCAATCCAAATAAAGACTTTACACCTCTAATTCACTCCAAATAGGATACAAACCATTTCACTCTCTTGTAAAAAACAATACAAGAATTAGAAAAAAAAAAAAAAAAAGAAATGAGAGAGAAAAGATGGTCTCCTTTTACCTAGGGTTTTGTACCCCTTTATAAGCTTTTCCAAACCTCTTTTTCTTTAATGAAATCTGGCCCTCCGCGTGTCATACATTCCTGCTCAACCAAAGAAGTCCTAGAAGAGGACTCATGCCTAGAAAATAAGACAAGCCCAAAGTAAGTAAATGAAATCCAAAATCCCAGACCCAATATAAATAGCAAATAAACCTAATCAACCATTTCCAAACAAATAGGCCTAAATGCAACAAATCAATTGAAGCTCAATTCTAATGAAGCCCAAAATCAAAATCTCATGCCCATGTCTAAAGCCCAAATGAATGTACTAACTAAGCTTAAAAAAATAGATCCAAATGTTGAAGACCCAAATAAGGAATATCAATATGCACAACACAAACCCAATTTAGTATCTAAAATTAAACCCAACGACCAAAACATATCAACCCAATCTTAGGGCCAAACTCAAATGAAAATCCAATTAAAGCCTAAAGCTCAAAGAAACAATTCAAGTCTAAAGCCCATAAACAAACCCAAGTTCTCAAAAATGCTACTGTGCAAATCAAGGAGACTTACCCATCTATGTGGCCTCAAGAATGTACGGCATGACAACATGGTGATCCTCTAATGAGGGTACATGTGCATTGTTGGGGTAGTGAGCGACATGACAGCAGATGGAGTCATGGATGGCATGGTGGTAGTCCACATGGTAGTGATGGCGATTGGTGCATGGAGAATGGCGAGCTGCCATGCAGGATGATGAGATGCGTTAGTAGTACAACCTCATTGGTAGAGGTAGCAGTGCTTGGTGATTGCATTTTTTACTGTTGGAGAGGGGTTGCAGTTGTGGTGAGCTGAGAGTGGTGGTCGTATGGGTTGTGGTAGGTTGGATCTGCGATGGCGTGGAGTGGAGCAATAGATCTGCCAATGTTGATGGTGCAATGGTGCATGGCAGAGTTGGTTAATGGAGAAGAAAGGTGAGAGAGAAGGGAAAAAGGAAGAGAGAGGGTTTGTGAGATTAGGTCAAAGAGAGAGGACAGGGCCATGTGTGAGAAAGATAGTGAGAGGTACTTGGGTGGTGAGAAAAATGGGAGAAAGGACAAAAAATAGGGGCGACGACTATGGAGAAGAAAGAAACAGTAGAAGAAGCCGACCCTAAAAATGAAACTATTTATGAGGGTCTCCAATGAGTTGGGCTTAAAAATAAATGAGTTAAATTTTTTTTTAAAAATGGGCCTAGGGTAAAAATGGCGGTCCATAATAATGCATGGATTATGATGGATAGAAATGAAACTGAATTCTTATTAAATAAATAATAAATAATAAATGTTACATTATATTATATTTTTAAGAGGTTTTATCTTAATATGATTTTGAGTTTAATTAAGTTGGTTAAGATTAAATTTTTAGAGTTTTAGTCAACAAATTTGCCATCTTTGAATATCAACATCAATGTAGCAAGAACCAATGATCATGACTTGAGCCAAAAAACTTGTCTAAGATGTTCTCCTTGGACGAGGTGCAATACAACTCAAATAGTATGAAAAAAACTATAGCCAAAAGATGTAACAATGCAATGGCCGAATGCAGAAACACTAGTGGACTACAATGATAGGTTGTTAGGTTACAAGAATGATGGTGTATAGCAGTGACAATGGTAAATTGTATGAATGAGGTTGGAAAATTAATTAATTTTTAGCTTTGGAAAATTTGACTAGAATAATGCACACACATAGGAGTACAATGGAGGTAGATGACACATCTAATTAAGGTTTTTTGGATTAGGCCATTGAAAATCCCATTGAACTCCACAAGTTCAACAGGCTATGGAGGTAAAATACAAAATAAGTTTTATGAAGTTTCAATCCTATTTTAGATTGACAACTTTATACATATGCACTCTCTTATTACTATCTTACCCTAATTTTGATGCATAAACTAAGTTCCGATACCTTTTGAGAAGTTGCATCAAAATATTATACATAAAGTTGTAATATAGGGTGCCACTATGGTATCAAATTCTATCAATTAAAAAATGGGATTAATCATAATATATCATGTATATAATTTGGTCTAATTATTTTTTATTTTATTTGAATTTCATTTGTTTGTGCTTTAATCCCATTTATTTATACATTTATCTCTTATATTTAACAAATTTGAGGGATGAAGATTATAATCAATGTTTTAGGCTGGATCGTCCAGTTTGATCATAGCCACATCCGATCTTGGTCACTACTTGAGTCGGAAAGGTCATTAAACTATCATTGAAACGACTCGGCGGTTGAACCGTTGACTTGATGAATCAGGTTGCCAGTTCGGCCTGGACTCCAATCTTTAATGAAAATTCTTTTGGTAAAATGGGCCCAATCTCTTGGGCAGATTTGGGCAGGTGGGCTACCGCTTGGGCCACTCATATGCCACCATGCTCTGGGCAAGCATACAGAATAAAGGGATTGATTGATAGGATTAGAACTTTGATATATAGTAAATCCAACTCTTATTTCCCTTTCATAGAAGATTAAGGAGGACAAAAGATGGAGTCAAGTGTTAATACAAAACCAATGGTTAAATGACACTTGGCCTACTTAGACCGGGTCTTTGGATGGGCTGTCTTCCCACTGTCCTGCAATTAACGTGCACTGGTGTAGCGGCTGATGTCAAGGTTCGCACTTGAAGAAGCATATACAATTATTTATTATTATCTCATTTCATAAAGCACTATATTTTTGTAATCCTTCAAGTAATGCACGCCTCCTCTCACTCTGCCTAACACTTTCTATGAAACCTTCACCTTCTTCTGCCCTAAATAAATATTCTATGTGCGTGGGTTTACATCTTCATGATCCTCCCATTGAATTTTAATTTCCTAACTTTTTTAGGACATTAATCAACTTGGTGAACTCAAGTTTTGGGGGAAAAAAATGATTATTTCATGTAAAATAGCCACCAAAAAAGGGGAATCATATACAAAAAGTACAGAGAATATTGCAAAACATTCAATATCACGATTTTCCAACCAATAATTTCAAACTTTTGTGTGTGGAAAAGGGCACAGACCCTGATTTCTCTTCCCTACTTTACTCCGAACCACTCTTTTTTCTTTTTCTTTTTTTTTTGGTCATAATTTTCAAAAAAGGAAAATTACAATACATTGAAAAAGTCAACAGGGTTAGGTAATGTGAAGGGCTAGATTTTCACTACAGCTAAACCTTTGTCCACACACAGGAAGTCTGCAATGGCGTGGAATAAGGTTCGGGTGAGTGGATTCTCTGTCAAAATAGTCTATTTTTGAGGAAATTGCATACTATGAAATTAAATAAAAATGGGTTTATCTCTGACCCAATCAGATGAAAATGGAAATATGTTAACTTTTAAATTATTTTCAATTTTTAAAATACTTTTAAATTTAATTTCCAAAAAATTAGGCATAAAGTGAGAAGGCATGACTTATGAGTCATGACAGGGAAGGAATAAAAGGGGAAAAAAAACCCAAAAAACAAAAGAAAAGGCTCAAAATAAGAATTAAAAATTGGAAAGATGATAAGGTAAGTGGGTCTATATAGTATAGAATATTTGTAATGTAATTAAGATTTTGGAGTGGCCTCTCAAAAGTCTTATTGATCTCTCAAACTGGACTTGCCATGTGACCTTGTGACTTTGTGAGCAGAAGCCAGCTACACACAGCCTGCCTGCCTATAAGCTCCTCTCCTTTTCTTCTCTATCTTCCTCAAGTCTGCTGCAGATCTTGGAGTATCTCACAAGACAATCTACACAATCTGCAGCAACGAAATGGGGTTTTGTTTGTCACTCATCGGCAGATCCATTTCCAGTTTCTGTGGTTGCACCATTTTGCTTCTTTTTCTGCTTTCTTGCTCCTGCTTTACTTCTACAGGTGGGCATTTTTCTCCTTTTTTTTCGTTTAATCTTTTCAAAATTTGGAGTTTTTTTGGTTGTTTCTTTCTTCAGTTTAATGGGTTTAGTTAGTGGCATGGATTCTTCTCATTTCCATGAAAGCTGCTTTTTTGGGTGATGGTTGACTGATGGGTGGGGAGTGTTTGGGAGATTTGGCAAATTTTTCCCCTGGATTTCATAATGAGTTCTCTTCATTGATGGAAAAGGCTCTTTGTTGTTGTTGTTGTTGTTTCAGCCCCTTCTGATTTTTATGATGAAAGGGTTTTTATTGGATGACTGAGATTGTTCTCTGCTTTCTGAGAACACTTTGGGAGTTAAAGAGTGCTGCTTTCTGACGATATTGTTCACTGCTTCCAATTGCTTTATAAATAAAAGAAATGGAGAACTGGAAAAAGAAAAAAAACTGTTTATTTTAGATGGTTGATCTTTGAATTTTTTTAATCTGAGGGAAAATTGGGAAAACAAAATTCAGATTAAATCTTTAATTTTTTTTCTTTTAGGGTTTATTTCAATGCATGGTATCCTAATAGTTAGGTGTCAGTTTCATTATTTTCTTCATTTTCTTGGGTAAATTAATGATTGCCCAAAAAGCAGCTAGCTATTGGTTTCAGGGATATTTCATTTAGATTTAGGGTACAAACAGAGATATACAACCTAATAATGGGTAATCATCTGAAAAATGGGGCCATGAGAATTATATAATCAGACAAATAGAAAACGGATTTCTTTTTCCTCCTTCCTCTATTGTCCATTGATTTCTTATACCTCTTAATCATGTTAAGGCTGATCATTTTGGTTGAGAAATCAATTTCTTTTTCAAATGTGAAAGACTCTTCTCCTATCTTTCATCCCTCCAATTGGTTGGATTAGTATATACAACAATTCAATTTGTGGCAATTGGTTAGGATTATAGTAAAATTCTAGCATTTGAGTTGGTTAATACAGTAATTGAAAGCATGGATGAGATAGTGATTTGAGTATTGAAGGTCTGCTGCATTAGAACTTTGTGCTGCATATTCGGCTATAAAGAAAGAATAAACTTGTGATGTATTTCTGTAGGTTTATTATATAAAGTTTAATAAATTTTGTGAGGACTGAGGAATTCTGATCATAAAAAATTTGGGTTTCAAATCCTTGGTATGATAAAAGTGGTACAGGTTTTGTATCTTTTGCATGTGCTTTGTACATGGACATCTCTTTTTCCCCTTAGCATATATTTATTATGATTACCAAATTTTTTTTTTCTAATATCTCTATTGTGTCAGTGAAATATATATATTTCTCAGAAAAGGGATTGAAGATTTAGTCTTATCTTTTGGGTTTCTCCTTTTCAGAAGCCTATGATGCACTGGATCCCAATGGAAATATCACGATCAAATGGGATATTATGAGCTGGACTCCAGATGGCTATGTTGTAAGTACTTGTTCATTATATACTTCCTAACTAATATAACAGGGGTCAACTCGGATAGTAATGAACTTGTAGTTCATGCTTGTGTATGTTAAGTTTATGTTTTATGTCCCTCCTTTACACAGACCCTGTTGTGCGCACTATCTATAATCCATAATCCCAGCTAAAAAGAAGAAACTTTGAGTGTGAGTTGTTTTTATAGTGCTTCAAGTTATTGACCAGATTTGACAAGAAACCCAATCAATTGTCTGTTCATTTTTTCTGAATTTCATTTTGATCACATCCCATAGGTTTCCTTTGGCATTGATTTTGGAACAAGGGTTTTTGTCAAACTTTTGTAGCCTTTAAAGTGGTGTTATAGTTATTGTTCTTATCCAAAATGTCTATTAATGTTCTTTACCATCTAGTAGGTTTTTAGTTCCAATTTCATGCTTAAAATTGTCTCAGGTTTATAAGTTATTTTGGATTAGGACAATCTGATTTCCACTTGAGCTAATGGGGATATGGTTCTAGGTGAGTCAATGGCATGAATCTTATGTATGTATAAGAAACTGGCTCAAAAAATGGGCATCATTGCATATAGTATTTTAGTAAATTTATCTTCAAGACTCGTGGTTGTTGGCTGCAGCACTTTAAGTTGAAATGCAATTTACCAGGAACTTTTAATTAAAAGTCAGGATACCTCTCTTTAGTGCATTGTGTAACTATGTGATCAACTCTTCTTGGATTGGATAGGCTGTTGTCACTATGTACAATTTCCAGCAATATCGTCACATTCAAGCGCCAGGATGGTCACTGCAATGGACATGGGCAAAAAAGGAGGTGATATGGAGCATGTTGGGAGGCCAAACTACAGAGCAAGGGGATTGTTCTAGATTTAAGGGAAATGTCCCACATTGTTGTAAAAAAGATCCTGTTGTTGTGGATCTATTGCCAGGAACTCCCTACAATCAGCAGATTGCAAATTGCTGCAAGGGAGGTGTAGTCAGTTCATGGGTCCAGGATCCTGCCAATGCAGCAAGCTCATTCCAGGTTAGCGTAGGTTCAGCTGGTACCACCAACAAAACAGTTCGAGTTCCTAAGAACTTCACCCTGAAAGCACCAGGGCCTGGCTATACTTGTGGACCTGCGAAGATCGTTAAACCTAGTAGATTTGTGTCACAAGATGGAAGGAGAGTCACTCAAGCTTTGAGTAAGTTTCTTGATGAAGATTACAGAGTATTTTGGATACATTTATGCACTTCATTCAACTTCAGTGACCTAGATGGTACCATGATTTCTCAAATTTATGGCTGGTGATGTAGATTAATCTTAAATTTACAAATAGGATGGTTAAGTACTATTACACAGATGGTGTTGAACTTAAGTGGAATTAATAATGCTGTTATTTGCACATACTGTCAAGGTCTTTATCACCAAATGCCTATGCTTTTCTTTTGCCCAATTCTTGTTGGTTATGTTATATACTAGGGATTGCTTGATTTTGTTTACTCTTATATTTGACAAGGGAGTGATTCTTAAAGGCAATTTTTGTCTCCCCTAATTAAAAATTTGAGCTATTACCCATAAATGTACTGGGCCTAAACTCATTTCTCTCTGTGACAGTGACATGGAATGTTACATGCACGTATTCGCAATTCCTGTCTCAGAAAACCCCCACTTGCTGTGTCTCGCTCTCATCTTTCTACAATGACACAATTGTACCCTGCCCAACATGCACCTGTGGTTGCCAGAACAACATTACTCAGCCAGGGAGCTGTGTAGAGTAAGTTCATTCGCCAAATCAATATTACTTTTTGTTTGAGCCTCCTCCTGAGTTTGGAGCTGAATATTTTTATTTATACCCTTTTATTTAATTTTAAATTCTTTTCCATTCTGGTTTACAGGGAAGACTCGCCATATTTGGCTTCAGTTGTCTCAGGTTCTGGGAAGAATAGCTATACTCCTCTAGTCCAGTGTACGAAGCATATGTGTCCCATTCGAGTCCATTGGCATGTTAAGCTTAGCTACAAGGAGTATTGGCGAGTGAAGGTCACAATTACGAATTTCAATTACAGGATGAATTATACACAGTGGAACTTAGTTGTCCAGCACCCCAACTTTGATAATCTGACCCAGATTTTCAGCTTTAACTACAAGTCATTGACACCCTATGCAGCTATAAGTAAGTTTTAAGCCTTCAGTTGTGATGCTCTTGTTTTTTCCTATATTCTTTGCATTTTATGCCATAGACAAAAACTTGGAATAATGGTGGCATGGATCAAGCACAAGTTTAAACTAGAATTAACATCTGTGTGGCTGGGGTAATAAATTTCTTTGATGGGATTCATGAATTTGGTGATCTGAATTCTTAGTCGTTACTTTTGTGGATATAGGGACTGGGAAGTTAAAACTGGCATATCATCGCTTTGTATGATAAAATGTGCATGTTTTCCTTTTTGGTTTATGACATATTGAAAATTGAACATGGGTATAACAAGTTCTTTTTTCCCAACAGATGATACTGCCATGCTATGGGGGGTTAAGTTCTACAATGATCTGCTCATGCAAGCTGGCCCTCTTGGAAATGTACAGTCAGAGCTACTCTTTCGGAAGGATAAATCAACTTTCACTTTTGAAAAGGGTTGGGCTTTCCCTCGAAGAATCTATTTCAATGGAGATAATTGTGTCATGCCTCCTCCTGATTCCTATCCGTGGCTGCCAAATGCCACCTCACGGACAAGTACCTCCCTACTTACTCTAATAATGGTTCTCTTGTCAGCCTTGCTATTGTTGAATGCACATGTTTAAAATTCTACCAGTGGCATACAGTAACAGGTGTCAGTCCAAAATTTCCAACCGAATCAGTTGGACCCATAAATTATGGCAACAATTGAAGTACATATATACGTTTTGCCAATGACTTCCATCTTGCATCCATGTGCGCGATCATTTGGCAAAACATACTTTAGTTTCTTTTCATGTATGGGTTGGCTGATTCCTGTGCCAGTTTTTGTTACTCCTAGCTGTTGTATTGCATACTTATTAATGTACTTAATCATCATTTTTTTGTGCTTTGTAGTGGTTCTACATCCAGTGTTATTCATTTGTAATAAAAATGAGAACCATTTAGCAGGAAAATTAAAGCTAATTACTGTTTTTGTACTGATTTAAGGACATCCTATTTCTAATATCTGAATGAGTTACTTTATTTAACCTAACCACAGCTCTATTGAAAAAAATGGCCTCGCTGCATGTTATGAGAATAATGGAACAGAGTTACAGAGATGTAGGAAGTATTAAATTACAAGCCCTTTAAAAATTCACTGAGATTTCATTATGAAGTTCAGATCTAGTCTCTCCCTGCTCTCTAGTTCATATATATATATATATACCTTGGCTTTATTGTTTTCTTCAAAGAATTTTTGAGACAATGTACCAGTGTTCCATGTGGACGTCTCCTTGGCTTCAAAACTTGTATCACTGTTTCAGCATTGCAAACTCTTGGAAAACAATCAAGACAATCACCAAACAGTGACCAGCAGGAAAATCACCGAAGAAATGAAGGTTGAGAAAGCAAGTAGGTTTTGATGTGCAGAGTTAGGCAGAAATGGATATGACTCAGGGAGGGGCAGCATGCACTCATCACCATTGAAGTAGACTTTCCGAGGAAATGCCCAGCCTTGCTTAAAGGTGAAAGTGTTCTTGTCCTTCTGAAGAAGCACCTCTGACTGAACATTACCAAATGGCCCAGCCTCCATGAGCTGGTCATTGTAGAATTTCGTGCCATAGAACATACCTGTGTCATCTGCAGACAAAAGTTACAGTCAATATGAGACTAATACCCATACGCTCATCTCCTTCCCTTCCCAGAAAATGAAAGCGAAATCAGCAGGCACTCACTTATGGACTCATAGGGGACCAGAGGCTTGTAATCAAAGCTAAAAACTTGAGTAACATTGTTGAGGTTTGGATGCTGAACAACAAGGGTCCACAATGTGTAGTTCAGCCTGTAGTTGAAGTTGGTTATGGAGACCTTAGCACGCCAGTAGTCCTTATAGTTGACCTTCACATGCCAGTGCACCCGAATTGGGCACATGTGGTGCGTGCATTGCAGCAGAGGTACGTTATCTTTTCTTGGAGTGTTTATTCCCACCATGCTCAGAAGTTTGGAATTGCTCCTGCATCGCCATCAATGGGTTTAGGTGCATACAAAAAAACAGGGATATATGCAAATGCAGGTGGTGGACATGGTAGCTTACTGGACACAGTTATTTTTGTTTTGGCAGCCACAAGCACAAGAAGGGCAAGGAGTGATTGTTTCATTGTAGAAAGAAGAGAAGGAGACACAGCAACTTGGATTTTTCCGGGCGCGGAGCTGTGAATAAGTGCAGGTCACATTCCATGTCACTGCATACATTACAAAGGTAGACATGAAGAAAAATGTTAGCAAGGTCCTGAAAATTATTTAGCCAAAGATGATTCCGTATCTTAAAACCAAAAAGAAAGGAAAGAGCATTATGGTTCTAAAATTGGGTAGATAAAACTCAGGATTGGTGTGGTAAACAACAAAATTCAGCCATCCCAAAAGTAGACCAACATTCGATCTTCAGCAACTAATTTTTCAGCTATGCCATTTATGTTTCCCTGATTGATATCTCTATGACAAATAAAACAAACATAGCCTGGATGTCCTATCGTGTCAGTGGGGAAAGAATGAAGCCTTTTCCTTTTCCTGAATTTTCTTCCCAATCAAATGGATAGGAAAACAATCAAACAAAAATAATTGAACAGGAAGAGACTGTGGAACAGTTGGATCTCATGAGAGAACAGAACTCACTGAGTGCCTGAGTTTTGCGGCGGCGGTCAGGTGTGAGGAAATTGGTGGGGGGCACAATCTTTGCTCGCCCACAGGTGTAGCCAGGACCTGGCCCTAGCAATGTGAAGTTCTTGGGAAGCTTCACGGTCTTGTTGGAAGTACCAGCTAGCCCCACACTCACTTGGAAGGCAGAGACAGAAGCAGCAGGATCTTGGCCCCATGAGGACACCACTCCCCCTTTGCAGCAATTAGAGAACTGTTGGTTGTAAGGAACCCCAGGGAGCAAGTCTACCACTGTGGGGGTTTTCTTACAGCAATGTGGTATGTTCCCTTTGAACTTGGAGCAGTCTCCTTGTTCAGTGGTTTGAGCTCCCACCATGGACCATATCACTTCTTTCTTAGCCCAGGTCCATCCTAAGGTCCAACCTGGGCTTATGATGTGCCGGTACATTTGGAAGTTGTGCATTGTCACCACCGCCTGCAACATTTTGTCATCAATACTATTCTAAGATTCCGATCCAAAGGATCATATATGAAATTCTAACTCACCACATAGCCATCTGGGGTCCAAGACATGATATCCCATTTGATAGTAATGTTTCCATTAGGATCCAGGGGATCATATGCAGCTGCATACACAAAAACAGTACAGGAAAATTGAACAAGCGGAACAAAATTAAAACGAATTGAAGCCTGAGAACCGTCTAAAAGTTCACCTGTGTAAGAAAACATCATAAGAAAGAAAAACGCAGAGATGACAAATCTCATCTTCCCAAGCATTTCATGTTGATATTGTCTGCAATGAGTGTTGTGTTCAAATCTCATGCAACTTTGGCTCATGGGGTTTTCAGGTATGTGAAATCCCATGTTTCAAATCTTCTAAGAAACAGGGCCTTTTTGCAGGGATGAATTGCAGTGGCTATTGAGGAAGCATGGATGGCAGTGTTATGTATTTGAGAAAGACAGTCTATGCGGAAGGAAGTGTGTGGAATTGTGTAGAGTTAGGAGATGGCTTACCTACTGGTGGTTAGAGCTTGAAGCATTTTTCATATTTCCATATCTTGAAGCAACGGTTTTCGAGAATAGCGGGAAAGGTCTGACCATAACATCTCAACGGTCGTGTTTAATTTGAAAGGTGACAGGTAATGGGCAAGCAGTTTGGACATTGAAAGTTACCCAAATTACCCTTACCAAATCATCCCTTTGAGAAGGCATCTCAACTATGGAATGGCTTTATTTATGAAAAATAAAATAAAATAAATCAGGCAATGGAACTGTTACATCAATGGATGATCCTAGAAAAATTTTTAGAATCCGCAAACTCGGTAATTCTTTTCAATAAAAAAACAATTCTCAAAGTTTATAAACTCGTTCCGACATCACTATATTTGCTTGATAACATATTTTAATTATTTTAATTTATTTTAATTTATTTTTAAGGGCTAATTTTTAAAAACTATTGAACAAATACGAAGCATGATCGGAAATAAAAGCTCTTTAAAAAAAATTGAACGATTCTGAAGAAATTTGAGAAGTGTTCTAAAAAAGGTTATTTTTAAAAGCATTCCAATCAGACACTTGGTTTTGGTACAGTAACATAATTGAGCAAGGGCATTTTGGTAATGGAGTAGAGCTTCCATAAGCCTGTAGCCAACAGAATCTCAAATCCCTTTCTTTAAATCTAGCTTTTGTTTGCATGCTTTTGGTCAGAAGGAGGAGTTGGAGGCAAGGAAAACAACGTAGGGACAAGTAGTGAGTCCCCTTCTCATAACATGACCCCTCAACTGCATCCACCACATGCATTTGAATGCTTCCACCCTCATATTTTCTCGACTATTCCTTATTTTCCAATTCCTTTGGTTAAATGCTTTCATGAAGACAGCTACCCAAAACGGAGTTCTCCATAGTTATAGAAGAACCCAGACGAAAGTGAAGCCTTCAAGTTTTTCATTGTAGGTGGGGGGTAAGCCTCCAAAAGCGTTAGGCCTAACACTTTATTGAATTTGGTTATGATAAATTGCCGGATAGGAGGTAGACAGATGGGAGAAAATTATTAAAAAGCCCATGGGTATGAGCATGATTCACGTTCCCCATGGAGTTTTAATTGCTTTATTACAATTTGTGGCTATTTTTTCAGTACAAATTTATCATAATGAATGTGGGACAGGGCATTGAGTAATTGGCAGCCATCATCACAACTAGTTCTAGCAATGTGCACTTCTTTAAAAGCCACCATCATTTCAGGTCATGTGGCATTCTTCAACCTTCAACCTTCAAATCTAACATTTGAGAATTTATCCAAGTGAACCAGCTCATTTTCCACACATTTTGGCTGGCACTGTAGTTTCCATGTTGAGGTATTTATAAGGGCCACACCCCCAAATAGGGAGGTAGTTCAAGGAAAATTGATGAGAATAGCACTTGTATGCGCTTTCAAAAGAATATTTTTCTTCCTCAAAAGCCTAATAGTTTACTGAAATTAGAGGAGATCGATGGAGTGAGCTCAAAAAGTAAGACAATGTTGGATTTAATTAGGAGATTGGAATAATTATTATTTTCAAGCATTAGCCTTCAATAGAAGAAAAAAAAAAATTAGAATTTAGAAAATTAGAGACTTGGAAAGAATATGATACGATAATAATAGTGATTTTGATTTTTTTTTTTCTTTTTTGGTATTCACTTTTGAGAGCTTGAGTATAAAGAATTATTTATTTGATTTATTCTTCCCTTGTGTTATGGAAAAGGAAAATAGAAAGTTAATTAAAGAAATCATTGAGGTCAAAGTTTGTACACTCGAGTCACTTGAGTTAATTTCTTCTAAAAACATTGGAAGATATATGAGGAATTTGTTTATAAAATGATGGAAGGTTTTTTTCTTAGTGTCTATATGCTCAAAGAGATCAATAAGATTTTTATAACCTTAATTTCTAAATTTGGTAAGTTAGAATATTCAAATTATCATAAACCTATTAGCTTATATAACTTTGACTAATAGGAGAAAACCTTCTCATATACGATTTCTCACCTTTGTAGTGGGGTCTTTCTCGAAGAAGACCCATTAATAATAATATTTTTGTAGCTTATGAAAACATAAACTCTTTTAATTGGAGAAAAAATAAATTATGGTACATGACAGTTTGGTTAGCATATGGAAAAAATTTATAATACGCTAGAATGGGGATTCATTATGATAGTTTTATCCAAGTAAGATTTTTACATGGATTGAATGAGTTACAAAAAACATCTCTAATATTTCCTATTTTATTTTAATCAATGGTATCCTAGAACAAAAAATTCAACCTTACTCAGCCCTACACTTTTTGTCCTTTTAGTAGAATACTTGGGTAAAGAGCTATTTAAACATACCAAGAACCATAGGAACCATCTATGTATTCTAACTCGTTATAATGGGTCCAAAGTTTTATTTCTCATGTGATGGAAAAAGGGGCTTTCGGGTTACCTTCTAAGATGCCCAAGGATCTTCATTGATTGATTTATTAATCAATTTTCTCACCTTAAGTTGTAAATGGAAATATGAATACAAGAATTACTCTGTTTTTACAACACAAGTACCTTTCCTTCATTTCCACAGAGAAAACCAGAAAACTTCGAAATAAAGGATTATCTTTAGAAGCACGATTTTTCATATTTTCTCATAGAAAAAGTCAAAGATCGAGATTTTTTTTTAATAGTGACAATTTCTGGGTAGTTTTAAAACTCCCAAAAACTACTCCCCTCATTTCTCATTTACTGAGTTGAGTCGGATTAGCCCACTTGGACACCCAAACCCAACTCTAACATCATATTTGCATGTGAATGCATCATTTTTTTATGAAACCTCATAGATTGCTTGTTCTAATGTCAATAAGATTTTGTCTAATTTTTGTGCTATGATCAAACCAACTTTTGAATTTTCATAAGTTCTCATTTCAGATTCCCAATAATATTCAAGGGGATGTGAGAAAGAGTTAGAAAGGTTCTTAGTATTCCACTTTCTAATGATATCAAAAAATATATTGGATGTCCTATTATTTAAAGTAAAATGTACATTTTCTAAAGTTTGGTGGAAAACGTGCTTTCCATTAAAAGTTGGAAAAATGGTTCTAATTAAAACTAATTTAGTTAGCTCATTGTGTCAGGTAATGAATAACAAGGAGATTAACAAAAAGAATCTTGTGACAACCAAATATGGGTCTAACAAGGAGATTCCTTTAGTAGTTTGTGAAGATGTTTGTAAACCTAAATCTAAAGGAAGTCTACGTCTAGATAAAAGATGTTAATAGAGCTTTAATTATTAAATCGGGTTGCAACATTTTTTTCAACAAATAATAGCATCTAAGCTAGAATCATGAGAGTGAGAGATATTAATTAAAAATAACTAGTTTTATCCTTTCTTCTCCCGCCTTTAATAGAATATTTTAGGGTTTCTCCTAACATGATAATTTCTCTCTCAAAACAACAACTTGGGAATGAAAAAAACTTCTCCTCATCCTAGCACTGACATCCTATGTTGGATTTGGAAATTAAAATTTATGCCAAAAACAAAAATTTTCTTATGGCTAGTGATTAGAGATGTCTTTTGAGGATTAAGATTATAAACATTTATAATCTTTGCAAATAAGAAACTCAAAATATTGATTATATATATATATATTTAGAAGGTGCTCTTTTCTTTGAGGAATTTGTGATCTTATCTAAGTATATTTATCCCACACCTCTATTGCATGAAGGTGATTTTTTCTTTTTGCCTAAAATGATGTACAAAAATTACAAAATCAATTGCTACATTTTCAACTACCTTATAGGAAAATTTTCAATTATCATGTAAAACTTATAAATCCATATGAATTAGATAGTTTTTACTTATAATTAATAATTTGTTTAAATCCCTTTCTCATTATTGAGAAAGCTATACTAAACTTTCAAAATCTTAAGATTATATGAGTATTCTTTTACTCGAAATACAAGATTTAGTGTCACTCAAATGGATGAAAAATGGATTCGATGGAATGCTCTTATCAATGGAAACTTTAAATTAGATTTTAATTGATCAAAAATAGGAAATAAAAGATTGTAATAGGTAAAGACCATTCATAAGCTCTTTTGCAACCTTACGCATTTACCAAAATACCCTTATACAAATAAGTGAATTAAAAATACGACTAAGAATACAACTAACTCTCATAAATTGTGTCACCAATTAGAAATTAACTAGGCTCAAGCATGAATTATCGGGACCCATAGGTAAATATTGGTTTTTTTAGAATCCAATTTTAAAGTTGACTTAACATCTCATTATAAAAAGCTAATTGCACTCTAGTATCCTATGTAACTACAACAAGATACAAATATTTTGGTCTATGGCCTATTATTTAATGTATGTAGGCTCCCTAATTGATGTTTGTAATCTAACAAAGTAAATGTTGTCAATATCTTAAGATTACCTTTACAATCTTTAAGTCTTAAATTCTCTTATTATGTGATCAACTAAGATAATCTAGCTCATAAAGAGTTTGCGTCAAGTTCCAATTAAGAAACTACTATGACCATCATTTTCTTAGACACACTTCATTAGGATCATCCAATGGGATACACCATCTCAATCTTCATGAAAAATCATGGTACTTCTATTGATAATGCTTTTTTGTCATCGGCTTTAGTCAATAGTGACCCAATCTTTAAAGAACATATAACCACTTTAGGATCTCTCCTGAAGGTGATCAAAGCCACTATAAACTTTAGTATAAGCTCAACATTTTCTTAAGATTGAAAGACCATAAAATATAATAGATTGGTAAGATCATGACTACCTAATAGCCTTACATCATGACTTACCATAGGTCTTGTCCATTATGCAACCATATACACTAATGCATTTGCCATGGGAACCTCATCTCGATGACTAAGGGAACACATTATCTCAATCTTCATGAGAAGTCATGGTACTTCTATTGAGAATGCCTTTTTACCATTAACTTTAATCAATAGTGACCTAATTTGTAGAGAACATAAAACCACTTTAGGATCTCTCCTGAAGGTTAAAACCATTACAAACTTTAGTATAAGCTCAACATTCTTTCAAGATTGAAAGACTGTAAAATATAATAACTTGGTGAGATCGTGACTACCCAATAATCTTATGTCATAACTCACTATAAGTCTTATCTACTATGCAACCGTATACACTAATGTAATCATCACGAGAACCTCATTTTGATGACCAGGACCAATCATCCCTCAAATTAGGAGGTAGTACAATACAATATCAAATGGATTTCCTAAGTCTATGAATCAACTGTGAATTTATGATCTACTTGTAAGGAACTCATGACTTAGATCTTTCATGCAACTCTCAATGTACCTAAGTCATATACAATGTAAAAGATATTCAATCAAAATGCTAATAAAATTTAATACATGACATAAGGTAGATAAAAATGGGAAATTGAAATCTTATTAAATAAATAATAATTCCAAATATCAATAACTTAGGATGATCGGAAAAAGGTGGTGCACATGAGTAAAACTCACAAAAGATCTTAATATAGAAGAGAAAACTCATAGCCATATAAGTTCTTGGGATTCAAGAACCAATTTCTCTAATAGAGGTGCCTTCCTTGGTAGAACAAGGATGACAACTCCTATGTTTTTTTTTACTCTAATGCCTTCAATACTCATAACAACAAAAGCTATTGAGATTGAAGAGCTAATTTTGCTTATAGAGGTTAACTCCTCATCATAATAGGGATGATAATTTTTATGCATTGTTCTTGCATTATTCCTCTAAATAATGTCACAAAAGATATTAAATAAGAAGAGAATTGACAACAAAAGTTCATGAGTAGAAAGCGAATCAATACAAAATTCTTATTATAGAGGTGCATTCCTCAATAAAACAACAATGGTAATTGTTATACATTGTTCCTCTAATAAATTGCTGCATGTAAAAATTTTAGAATTCCTACAAAAATAAGCAAAACAAAAAGAAAAATACGTGAATGAAATTATTTATAGTAGAATAATATGAGGTACCATCCTGTATTATAGTATTCTTTTATAAAAGAATATTTTCCTTTGATTCCATTGCTTGGATAATAGTTCAAGGGATGATGACATGAGTTTTTCCCTCGAGTTGAAGTTAAATTGGAGTCCTAACATGGCTTATTCATGAGTGACATTGTTGATATTCGTGGATGGTGAAGAGTACATGTATAATTACCCTCTAATCCTAAAATTACACCTTCCAACGTGAGTGTACATCCTATGATCTTAAATTCTTTTTATTTGAAATAGTTGAATATATAGCTATTTTTGTACATTCTAGTATGGTAAAAGCAACAATTTGGTCTTGTCTAAATCTACAAGAAGAAACCTCATTCGTGTAGGATTTTAGGACAAAATGAAGAAAAAGCCATCTTATACTTTCTAGTTTAATTTGTAAGGCTTACTATCTTCAAGAGTTTTCATCTAAAAATATGAGTTTGAGAATAGTTGAATTTAACCTCTTGCATGACAAAGAAGAAAATAATGGAAGTCCAAATTCCTTAACTGGTATCTTAAAAATCATTCACCCCCTTTGTGGATACAAGATTCGTGTACTAGGGTTGTTTTTTTTTTTTTTTTTTTTTTTTTTTTTTTTTTAAAAAAAAAAAAAAAAAACTTTGGGTCATTTAAGTAATATTTATTGGTCTAGGTTTAGTGGAGGAATCTTGATTGTTTTTTTGGTAATGTCAGTTTAGGGATTGATGTGATTTTTTTTTATTGCTTTCTTGATTGTTTGACTTACATAATTTTTAAGATTGAATAATTCATATATTGTTCATGAATTTTGAGTTTGTGATATAAATATTTTGATATGGAATAGCCCCCTTTATTTTTTTTTTTCTTTTCAACAGACTACTCACTGTAATGAATGTGTTGTTGATATTCTCCATTGAATTTTTATTTGTAAACCAATGAGATAATAGAAAATACAAAAAAAACAAAAAAAAAAAAAAAAAAAAAAAACCAAATAAATAGAAATTATAGTAAATAATTATAAATAAATGATTACAAATAATGACGATGGTCAAACTTTTGAATATCCTTTAACAAATTTTATATCATACCGTTGTAGAATTTTCATGAATTTTCTCCCATTTGGTGAGGAAATGTAAGGCTTCATAAATTTCAAAGAGGAAAAAAAAAGTAAAATTATTTGGTATTTTATATGAAAATATATTTTCAATAATAACAATAATGATTATTTTAATATTTGGTATTTTAGATTCTGAATAATAATAATGATTTTTGTTTCCTTGGCCAATTTCCATGAATTTCCTCAAGAAATAAAAGATTTTCCGATTTTTTTCAAAAAAAAAAAAAATCATTTTCAATTTTCTTATATATAAGTTTAGATTTTCATGAGTTATAAATCCAAGTGATAAGGTTTTATAAGGATGATTAAAATAATTTTCAAAATTATTTAAATTTTGCATTCTTTTTTGAAATTCTAAATCCCTCTAGCTTAAAACATGTTTAAGAATCGTATACATAAATTGATTAGACATATGCTAGTTAAAATTGGTCAATAAGCATCTTTTAGAGGAGTTTTTTTATTAAACATGCTTGTTAATATTAACCAATTATGAAAATATTAGTTTTTATGGATATATCAATGACTCGATTTTATGAATATATTGATAAATATTAGTAAATATTTTAACATAAAATATCGATAAAACAAAAATTAATGAAAAAGTTGAAAAAAAAAATCTAAAATAAGAAGTAATAATGAATATTTTGTGGTGTTTTATTAAAAAAATTGATATATCTATGATATAATTTATTACATCCAATAATAATATTTAAAATTTTAAAATATGTTTTAAAAAATTTATCTAATTTGGATATATTTAATGATATAAAAAAAATGATATAGTTATAAATATTTCTAATTTTAAAATGATGATAATTTTATTTATAAATTTTTATTTATTTCATATTTAATTATTATACAAAATGCACAACATTGAAATTAAATGTACTTACTATAACCAATATTTTAATTAATTTATGCATATATAATTTATAATATTTATTTATATATATAGATAATATTTATAATATAAATACATATTATAAGTAAAATATATAGATATGCACGTCTATTACATACCAACTGGCAATGTTGGCCAAGCAGCATAGCCGTTCCATTTTGAACCTTCAGGAAGGAGACACCAAACCGATACTTAAGCCGCAGTGCTACTCGAAGTCGAATGAAGCGCAGTGAGCTAGGCTGGGCTTCAGAGGATCGGAATGGTGGGCCGCATCTCTGGAGCCCAATTCAAAATTTGGAAGTCAACTCAACAAAAAAAAAAAGAAATGGATGACGTGACATTAAAATCGCCGAAAAAGCCTTGATATGAACTATAACAAATTAAAATAAGAGTCTTTTTTATGGTTGGATTATTGTAAAAATTACAAAAATAGTTAAATATAATTATTATTAATTAGAAATTTATAAATATTCAAATTATTTTATCTCTATATATAAAAAATAAATAAATAAAATAAATATTAAAAAACATGTAAAAATAATTTATTGAGGTTAATATAATTTGGATTTTATTATTATTATTAATTTTCTTTCCAAATATTTTTCATACTTGTATCACATATTCAACTTTACCAATAAAATTAAATTAAAGACAACTGGCATAGCATATCGACTGCAATATTGTAGAAAAGTTATATCCAAACAATCCATTCGGTACCGGCCCTTAGAAGGGAGCAGGTTCACCTTGGACCATGTTCTGATTCAGCACCACCCCAAAATTCAGCCAAACCTATTCATATAGTAATTTCGGATATTTTTCTGAAGTTAAATCACGAGATTATTTGTGTGGGTTTTGGGTTGATTTCTTGATGAGGTCAACGTAGCCGATTTTGGGGGTCAGAAAGAAAAACCATGACTTAGGAAACGACCCGCCCTTGGTATTGCTTACTTCCATGACCCGCCAATACAAAGTCTTAATTAACTGCCAATACTTTCATGATACATATTTCTATATTTTAATTCGAAAAGTTATAATAAAATTATACATAAAAGAATTAAAAACCCATACAATGAGAAAATTATTATATGCTATAATATAAAATAGTGAACAAATTTACTCTTTGGTTCAAGTTATTATCTATATATTATATAAAATATTAGTCAAGCTAATATCGGTTTAGAATAAATCACTATTTAATTTTTATTTTTCATTTTAAAGCATTCATATAATAATAATTTACAATAATGATAAAAACTAAATAATTTTGTCAACTTTTCTTAGTAAAATTATTGTATCGTAATTTTTATATTATCGGAATGTTTTTTGTTGGTGTCTATCTAAAAGATATCATCAATAAAGTGATTCCATGTATGCAAGTATCATTGCTTTGTGATTGAATCAAATTCAATTTCGATGTTTTGTATTTTTTATTTTATTACATATGAAATCTCATTTCTTAGGATCTTGATTTTATTCCTTTATACATCGATACTATTTACTTGTATATTTTTAAACGTTTCAAATTTCATTAGACAAGATTAATAACCAAGATTCAAAATTTAGTAAGTATGAATATGGTATTTTAGTATTTTCTGATTTGCATAGATGAAAGATATTTATGGTGTGTTTTTGTAAAATCAGGTGTACCCACTATTGGGTGCCATGGCCGTTGTGGGATTTTTGATAAATGTACGGCTATTGGGGAAAAGTAATTTTTAAAATGCTGTAGATTGGAAAATAATTTCAATACGACACTTTTTCACATGTAGGATGAGAGTGGAAAAAAATAGCATTTTATATTTGAAAAGAAGTGAAAACCCATTTCCCCCCAGCCCGTTTTCTTCTCTGCCTCAAAACTCATTTTGTCCTCTGCCTGAAAACCCATTTTCCCGCACGTTGCTCATGGAGTGGAGATCCTTGCCTCAACACCAATAGGAAGGAAGTGAAGTGCAAATTTGAGAGACCATTGCCCCCGGTGTTTTCTGTAAGTTTTGTGGTTATATTTGGTGGTGTGGTTGTGTTTGGTCACCGAGAAAGTGTGGGAAAGTTGAAAAAAAATAAAGTTTTCGTTTTTTTTTTACAATGAAACCTAGTAGACTAAAAATTATGGAGAAAGTTTTCATTTTTTTTGTGGTTCGGCTTGTTGTGATTCTGTTTGGTTGCCAAGAAAGTGTGGGAAAGTTGAAAATTTTTTTTTCATTTTTTTATCGGCCGGCCTCGACACAATATTCGTCACCGATTATGTGTCCAATTTTTTTTATAAAAAAACATAAGATGCTATTTGGTAATCTGATCATGATTTGCGGGGAAAGGTTGTGTTTTTCAGCCTGACTCAAAGATCGTGGATTTAGGGTTCATGAAATTTAAATCCAATGGCACAAAAGCAAAGAGACCCCTAGAACAGATCAAAAAAGCATAGGGAGCAAAAAAAAAAAAAAAAAAAAAAAAAAAATTTTTGGTTTTCGTTGGGGGTTTTGCATGGATGTTCTCGGAAATCAAACGAGGATGAATTTTCTTGGGAATCAAAGGGGGGTTGCGAAAAAAATAAAAAATAATAACATGATTAGATTAGTAGCTGCGAGGATTGAGAGTGGCAGAGGAAATTAGGGCCTTTTTCATGAGGGTAAAATGGGATTCTTCACTGGGTGAAGCTTGTTGCCAATGTAGTGAAGGAAATGCTACAAGCAGTGGCAAATTCAATTTCATGGGGCAAAATGGGATTCTTCACTGGGTTGCAACTTGGAACCAAATCCAACGAGATTCTTCACTGGGCAAAATGGATATACCATCTTTTTATTTGTTAAAATTAAATAGTTTATCTTGTATAAAATGAATACATTAAATTGAATATGATAAATTAAAATAAATTTAATTTGATTTAGTCTTATATATATATATATATATATATATATATATATATATCTTTTATTTGATTCTTTTTAGGTACATGAATGGATAGTTTGCTTACAATTGTGTGTTACAAGGATGGTGAAATAATTGATGGCCCAAATGGGGCGTGTTACAATTGTCCTCCTAAAAAAAAATGTTTTAGTGAACAATTTGGGCAAATATGATGAGTTAGAGGGTACGTTGTGTCATGTTATGTCGATCGATCGCGCTGATACCATGTTATCCATGATATTTCGGTATCCAATTCTTATGTCGATTGGAAATGTGAACATTAACTGTATACAATGACCAATTAAAGATGATGATGATGATGATGATGTAAGGTTAATGTTTGATGTTGTAGCACAAATCCCACCTTCGAATACTATTGAAATGTATTTGCAGAGACGTCCAAGGGATCATTTATCTGGGTTAAGTCCATCATTTGATCAAGAAATTATGGGTTCTGATGTAGAAATACCAGCAAAGGGGAATTTGGCAGTGCACACTGATGAAACGGATGAGAATTTAGCACACAATGACGAAATGAGAGGGAATTTGGCAATAGTAACTTAGTGAGTAATGATAGCGACAAATAATTATGTGATGTGGAATTTTATGATGAGGACGAGATTAATGAGATGAATTATGATGATGAACCTCCAACAAATAAGGCTTCTTTAGATGATGGTGAACATATTATGCCTTCCCCAATGTTCAAACAATTGAATTGGGATGCAATAAATAGCATGACTACTGAGCCTCTCATATCACGTATCGGATTGTGGAATGAATCCAATGAGTTGTTTAAATGATTGAGATTTGAGAGTAAAGAAGACTTGCAATATGCTGTAAAACGTTATGCCATATGTCGGAATTAACATTTGGTTGTTTGTGAATTAGAACCACAATTGTGAGCAGTGAGATGTAAGAAGTGGCAGGAAGGATATAATTGGAGGCTTCGTGCATGTCATCGTAAATGCCATGGAATGTTTGTGATAACCAAGTACGCAGGTCCTCATACTTGTGTTTATCCTAAATTATCACAAGACTACTCTTAATTGGACTCTACATTGATTGCAAGAGAGATCCAAAATATAGTTCAGAGGGATCATACTACCTCTATTGCTACATTACATCAAATAGTGAAGGATAAATTTGGATATGAAGTCCATTATAGGAGAATTTAGGAAGCTAAGAGAAAAGCATTGCTTAGAGTTTTTGGTGATTGGGATGAATCTTATCAAGCAATACTGGTAGCACATGTTTAGATTGGAGGCATGTATGTTATTCTCTATTAGGACTCACTCTTAGAGATATAGACATAAATGGGCAGCGCCTTCATCTTACATGGTTGAGTCAGAGCTTCCCTACTTTGGCACCAGATGCTGATGAGGAGTCTATTCAGCGTTATACTAGGGCTTATATCTTATAACTCATTGGAGGTTTTCTATTTTTAGGAAAGTCTAGCGATAAGGTGTATCTTATGTTTTTAGCCTTCTAGAGGATTTTGAGGTTGTTGGTAGGTATAGTTGGGGTAGTGCCTGTTTAGTCTGGCTTTATTGACAGTTGTGTCAAGCCTCTCATATTGATACACATGATATATCTGGCCCACTAATTTTGCTCCAGTTATGGGTATGGGAGAGGTTCCCATTTATTGCACCTCATTGTTTACGTATGGCTCCACATGATGACCAACTGCCTCCACCTCCATTGGTCATTCGGTATATATTATAATATTACCACAAATTTTACTATTATAAGGATACATGCATAAACTTATATTCTAACATTTTATTTATTTATATATGCTTTGTTTTTTTAATTTTATAGTTGGAGAGATGAGTTTTGGACTACTTCGATTAGCATGGACGTCTTAGCTCAGTATAGGCACCATCTTGATCGACTTACAGCGGATCAGGTGATAAAAGTGTGATTCATTTCTTATACTTGTTTCTCTAAACAAATTCTAAACCACTGATTATATCTAACATTTCTTGGGTATAAATTATATGGCAACCTTATGTTGATGACATGAATGTTGGTCTTCCTGATTATTGTATTGCTAGGAAAGATATATGGTGCACTATCTCACCTTTGATATGTTTCCACATAATTGAATGGCATAGACCTGATCGAGTATTGCAGCAATTTAGATTTCGTCAAGGGATTCCTCAACCATGTGATAATGAGTCAATCTTACACAAATGTGATTTGAGAGGTAGACATGATGTTGATTGGACTACTCGACATGGAGACTACATTCAACGTTAGACCTTTAGGCGTGAGCATATTGTTAGAGGTGAGATGGCTATAGGTTCATTGGGGTATCATGATCCATACATGGTGTGGTATTGCTCCATTACTATTCGGTTTCTTACTCAGACTGGGTCTTTTAACGAGCTACTACTAATTTTCATGTTTTATCTTTTTATTAAAGTTTATTTTATTTTTATAAGAATTTAATTGAACTCTTATTTGACTTACAGACTACCAGCATACACCAGATATATGATATTGCACCTCCAGATGATTTTCGCATTCGCAGGCTATGTACTACTGTATTAGAGGCCATACATGAGATGAAACACTTAGATGCTCCATTTAGTGTTGATGCTACCACATAACTCCAACCTCGATCAGGAGATATACGACCTACACGACGAGAGCCTCGTACGAGGGAGATTAGGCATATACCAGTTGTTACCCGAGTGCGACCATTGACTGACATTAGTCCACCACCTCATCAGCAGCCGATATCATCCATTACTCGATCAAGAGGTGTACGGACTAAAGAGGGAGGGGCTTATATGAGGGGTAGTCCACCATCTCATCAATAGCCGATATCATCCATTACTCGATCAGGAGGTGTACGGACTAGAGGGGGAGGAGCTCATATGAGAGGTAGTCCACCACCTCATCAGTAGCCTATATCATTCATTACTCGATCAAGAGGTGTACGGACTAGAGGGGGAGGGGCTCATACGAGAGGGACTATACATCTGTTCTTAGAGATGCATCATTGACTGACATTAACCCGCCACCTGTTCAGGAGACTCCTATTACACCTATGAAGGTGCCATCCATCCCACCTATAGTGCCACTTGTTGCATCATCACCACCATCGATAGGGACAACATTGGTTGATGAGGAGTTAGTTCATATAGCAAATGATGATCAACAAAGACAAAAGAATGATCGTGGTCGAGGACGTCGTAGGAGATGTGGTCGTGGAGCTCATGGAGGGTTACATGTTAGCCTCATAGAGCCAATAGTGGAACATGCATATCATAGACGTCCACAACCGAAAAGGAAGACTTCCTTCGTACGGTACACATTGAGGATGTTGCTACATATGACTTGTATTTTGGATACTATTAGTATTTTGCATATCATTATTTTGGATAAATACTCAAGATGTATATTTATACTTCATATATTTTGGATTAACTAACTTTTTATTAATGTAAGTTCTATAATATTCTATTTATTTGGACTTATTTTATACAAAATAGTATTGTTACTATTTTGAAAATGTGTTGACTTAATTGACATTTGGTTTACTTGTTTTCATTGGTTTTGGATCGAATGTCAAAATATTGATTATAATGTATACAAGTGATAAACTTTAAACATTTGGTTGTATAGTAAGTAATATTAATTAAGAGATAGAATTTTTTTATTTTTTTATTTTGTGGAAGGTGTCTCTTGAAGAGACACCTTCAGCATAAATTTGAAAATTTTCACCATGTATGGAAATTGTGAAAAGTGTCTCTTGAAGAGACACTTTCAGTATAAACCTAATTTTTTTAAAATTATGGAAGGTGTCTCTTCAAAAGACACCTTTAATATAATTCTATTTTTGGGAATTGTGGAAGGTGTCTCTTCAGTATAAACCCAATTTTTTAAAAATTATGGAAGATGTCTCTTTAAGAGACACTTTCAGTATAAACCCAATTTTTTTAAAATTATAAAAGGTGTATGAGTATAATTCTATTTTTTTGGGAATTGTGGAAGGTGTGTCTTAAAAAACACCTTCAGTATAAATTCAAAATGTACTCATACGTAGTTTGTGTCACTTTCATTTCCAGGCCAGAATCGACACGATGGATGTGGTATAGATGAACCAAATGTTCAAGAATCAATTCCATCATTTAATTCCAAACCACATCAATCACATGTAGTAACCAAAAATATAACCCCAAATATCATCGAACCCTGCCTTGAGTGTACCACAAAATATCTTACATTACATCCTTATCCACTGTGAGCTCAATGTTTACACTCACTCCAAAGCCATTGGATGGTCGTAAATCCTGGTATTCTATATCCGTCCAATGGTTTGAAACGTGCCATACACGTAACTACCAAATCTAACGGTACGCATGAGCCTGATGGCAGTTATAGACCCCAAGTCAATCACATAGACGATAGTCCTCCATGATTAAACCGTCCAGTTTTAACTTTTTGTGAAGCAACTTTGTCTCAATGTGGCAGCCTGCTCTTCCCTTCTTTGTCTCTTCCAGGGCGTATACGTCTTGCCGTTGTTTGTTTATTAGAACTCCCTTTGCTTTCTCAGCCTAAACTGAGAAGACCCATATTGATTTTCAGGCTCTCATTTCGGAGAAAAACCATCAAAGACGTGAATTCACTTTCAGTTCTGTCTTGTTTACATTTCTTTTCAAACTTCAAATAACCTCTCCCTTTCATGTTTTGAAAAATGGGTCTCGGAGCAAACTTGTTTTTCATCTTACTTTCGCTTTTCTTCAGCGTGGCAACTGCTTGCACCGATGGGAAATGCAGGGTTTCTTTCTTTCTCTGATTTCAGAAGGATGTTGGTGCCATATTTTGATTTTTGTTGGAATTGTAAATGCTTTGATTCTGACCAGTCTGTAAATTTAGCTGCTGGACGAATGCTCGACGGATGAAGATTGTGGAGCTGGACTCTATTGCTTCTCTTGTCATGAAGGATATTCTAGGTCTAGATGTGTTAGATCAAGCATTACAGACCAATTCAAGGTTTTGGTGAGTATCTCTTGGAACTTTTCCACACTCCTTTCTTCCACCTCAAATCCCAAACTCATTAATTTGAAGCTTTTTCCTGAGTTTGATATTTTCTGTGTCAAGACTCTCCTTGCAGCTTGGAGATTTTGAAGAACAATACTATGAAAAGAAAATTAGAAGGTAGAAAATAATTAAATTTAATCAATAATATTTCTCCTATGAAGAAAGAAAGAAAAATATATTATTTGTAAACAATTTTCAAATATCAAATGAAGCAAAAAATTCATATAGTTTTTTCATATAATTCTTTGTTTTTTTTTTGGCATTTCTATATGTATTTTTCATTTTTATATCTTGTGAAGGACTAATGAATAATTTAAATTGTTTTCTACCTTTTAAGCTTTCCATATTTTTGGTCAAAGGTAAATCATGGAAGGAACTTGACAAAAATAATTCATGAAAGAAATTTCCTTTCATGAAACATGTTTGTAGAAGTTTAAGTTCAAAAGGCAGTAATGATCATTCTGGTTTGAAACCTAAGCAAGGAATCACACTGGCAAAGTCTCTTCAACAGACAGACTACTTTCAGGATGGGAATGAAAAAAGGGCGATGTCTGTAGTCATCAATTGACAGTCATGACATATGGGCTGCTCAAAAACAAAATAACATCAAATGATCCACCAATTCCTAAGCCATTGGTTACGCTAGTTTTTGCCTTTTTGCTGGGCATTCTAATTGGATGGCTTGGATCAGGATCAATGGAATGCCCAGTATGCTACCAAGGCCCATTGTCTTAATCTGATTTGCAGAAAAAATAATAGCTTCTTCATTATAATTTTTTTTTTTTTTTTCTGTGTTGGGATAGAACAATTCTCTTCCATTCAACAAATATGCATTTTTAACAACCCACAATTCTTACGCCATTGATGGAGAGCAATCTCATACTGGAGTTCCTCGGCTTACCTTTACCAACCAAGAAGATAGCGTCACTCAACAGCTAAATGTAAGATCATCCTATATGGTCCTTTCTTTTCTGTTACATTAACAGAGAGCTTATCTCCCAGTTTGCTTTAATTGCTGATACTCAATTTGTAGAATGGAGCTCGAGGCTTAATGCTGGATACCTATGATTTTAAGGGAGATGTATGGTTGTGCCATTCTATTGGAGGAGAATGCCACGACTACACCGCATTTGTGAGTATTTTGATTACAAGAGTATGCAAAATTTTGTTATGATTTTAGAAATGAACACTGGTGTACACTTCTTCTAGGGGCCAGCTATAGACACTCTGAGGGAGGTTGAAGCATTTTTATCAGCAAATCCTGTGGAGATCGTAACATTGATATTAGAGGACTATGTCAAAGCCCCAAATGGATTAACCAAGGTCTTCACCGATGCGGGGTTGATGAAATACTGGTTTCCAGTGACAAGTATGCCTCAGAATGGTGAGGATTGGCCGCTTGTAAGCGACATGGTTGCTAAGAATCAAAGGCTAATCGTATTCACTTCAATTAAATCCAAGCAAGAGAGTGAGGGGATTGCTTACCAGTGGAATTACATGGTTGAAAATCAGTGTAAGAAGCCACCCATTTCTCCCTTTGAGATCATAGCCCAGTGTTGATTTTCTGATTGATCCCTTGGATAAATATTGTAGATGGGGGTGGTGGAATGTACGACCTAGGGAACTGCCTTGCGAGGGGAGAATCGTCCCCGCTGAACGATGAGGCTAAATCTTTGGTCTTGGTAAACTACTTCAATACCATTCCCCTGAAGCAGCCCATATGCGAACAAAACTCAGGAGGCCTCATTAACATGCTCCAGACATGTTATGAAGCTGCTGGCAACCGATGGGCCAACTTCGTCGCCGTTGATTATTACAAGGTATAAATTTTTTTGTTAATTACTTTAATATTTTAGAAAAATATATGCAAATACAAAAATCCCAGAGTTCCAGAACAAGCTCATGTTTCTTCTGAGAGAGTAGAGATGAGAGAGGGGGCCTAATTTCATCATAATTGAGGACTGAAAGTGATGGATTTTATGATGCAGAGGAGTGAAGGAGGAGGATCATTCCAAGCCGCAGACACTATGAATGCAAAACTGCTGTGTGGGTGTCATGATATCCATGCCTGTGCGGTAAGCTCCAGTGTTGCATCCCAATGATTGATTTATTCATCTCTGTATATCAGGTCATGTGGTCAATTCCATTTCTTTATGATGGCAAAGCCAAATTCAAATCAATGATCCCTGTGAAGGATTTGCAGCCCTTAACTCTCCAATTTGCAGCCCAACCGACCCTCACAACCAATTTTCAGAATGAAAACGAACATTTAATTTCTAACAAACCATTTCCATTTGGTGTAGGCCTTGTCTACCTATGGAGCCTGCACCCCCTCAGAAGCCATAACAAACATCACTCATTATGAGCGAGTGCAAGCCCTGATGAAATTTGTATGGAAGATGAATCATATTCGGGTACATTGAAGGTAATGATCAGGGATGAAATGCTTTGTCTCTAAGAATATTTCTTTTGTGGCCAAAAGGCTTTCTTGATAAAAAATTTCGTCTCGATAATTGTCTCCACAAGTGTGTCATCCTATAATTTTGAAGACGAAAAATTACATTTTGTTAGGAAAATGTATCTATGATGAAATGAAATCTCATGGCCAAAACTATTTGGCAATGGAGAGTTTTCTGTTGTGCAGAGTAAGATGTTTTGTTAGGAATTAGATTTTCAAATATCTAGTATACCATTTAGTGACACAAGATTTCATTAGGCAATGAAATTATTTCATCTCTAAGTGTTATTTTATACATTAGGAGATGAAAGATTTTCATCTCCATCATGTTAACATAGAATTTCTACAATAAAATAATTTTATCTCTAAATATTTCCACTTACATTTAGGGAGGAAATGTTTTCGTTTTGAAATATTGACATATAGTTTTGGTAACAAATAAATCTTGTCTCTAAATGCTTTCATTACAATTGGAGACAACATTATTTCATCTTTAAAACTAATCATGTTTAGGCAATGAAATAATTTTATTTCTAAATGTTTTTATTCATATTAGGATATGAAATAATGAAACAAATTTCATATTTATACTAATTTGAGGATGAAATAATTTCCTCCCTAAATATAATATTATTATTAATTTTTAAAATTTTAGACAATCCTATTAAAACATTTATAAACCTGTATTCAAATATAAGATGATATCATACAAAATGAAGAATTTAATAATGTAAAAATATAATAACCTATAAAAAATAAGTAATAACAAAACATTTGTTTTATCAATGCAAACTATACTTGCAAATAACATTGTCTATGCTATTTGAATATTATCTAAAATAAAAATGACTAACATATAATAGTAAACCACATAATAATGTCAACTTGATAGTGAAGATGGTGATTGGAAAGCTAAGCCAAAATGAGGTGGTAGTTAGTTAGAAGTATTGGTTTGTTGTGGCATGAAACTCTATATCATTGCCTTCAACTCCTCCAATTGAGTGGTAGTAGTAGTCTTAAACTCCTATAACTCTATGATCTATTGTCGCAACTTCTTTGTCTCTTAATTAGGAAATTCAGTTGCACTCGAGCGTGTGATCCATATCCCAAACCTTGAACATAACTTGATCGCTTCTTGAGCACTTAATGAGTTATCTCTAAGCCAGACAAGAGTATCAACCTTCTGGGTACTTTGCTCTTGAATCTCATGCATCTCTTCCTGAAAAATATAGTATAATTTCAGTAAGTAAAAATATTAACATAATGTAATGCATCGAGAATCTAGCATCTATCTAGTTAAATTTGCACCTTCTTAAGATAAACAAGTTAATCAACATGTAAAACTGATTAAAAAAATGTTCAGACCAAAGTCAAGAGCTATCCAATTCATACAGCACAACAATATAACCAGCGTGAACATATCAAACCAAATTGCTCTGTTATACACAACAAGCACACAATAAAACCAAACCAAAAACCTAAATTATCACCAGAGAGCAACATACTACACCACCCCCCCCCCCCCCCCAAAAAAAAAGCAACATATTACCAAGAAAAAAAAGCCTTCAACACAAATTTTTTTAGTTAAACCCGAGAAAAACAAAACCTAGAGCGTGGCAACTCACTTGACAGCCGCTCACGCGGATTCTGCAGAGCCTCCCGAAGAAACTGATCCACTTGGTTGACAGAGTCCTCATAAATCATCCCGGAACCAACCGGAACCGACGAAGACGACAAAGCCGGAGCAGAAGCAGAAGCTAAAGCTGGTACCGAGGCATCGAGAGAGGAAGAGAAAGAGGAATCTTTCTTGGAGGATGAAGAGGAAAGCATCAATCTGTTCATGCTCTCGTCCAAATCAGCGACCTCCCAGGACTCAGGCGCTCCGAGATCGTGAATGTAAAACATAAGATGTTATTTGGTAATCTGATCATGATTTGTAGGCAAAGGTTGTGTTTTTCAGCCTGGCTCAAAAATCGTGGATATAGAATTCGTGAAATTTAAATCCAATGGCACAAAAGCAAAACGACCCCTAGAACAGATCCAGAAAACACAGGGAGCAAAAAAAAAAGGCAATTTTTTTGGTTTTCCTTGGGGATTTTGCGTGGATTTTCTCGGAAATCAAACGAGAATGAGTTTTCCAGGAAATCGAATGAGGGATGGATTTTCTTGGGAATCAAACGGGGGTTGCAACAAAAAACTAAAAATAATAACATGATTAGATTAGTATCTGCGAGGATTGAGAATGCAAGAGGAAAATAGGGCCTTTTTAGGGATTCTCTCGTCTGGAGGGCAACTTCAGAAAAGGGCTTCTTGATGCCCGAGTGAGAGAAGTGGGTGGCCCTTTTTATTTTTAGATTTAGTAGAGATAAAAAACAAAGGAAACAAATCATGAGAACAATTTTCCTCCCTCTATATGAATAATTATTAATTATTCACCTTTATTTTGATTAATTCACTACCATTGAAATTTTGGTTTTTATCGATGATATTTTATAAATTAAAATTAATTTAATAAAATAAATTAATATTAATAGAAAAAGTTCTTACCACATATTTTTAATAAAATTTTAAAAATTAAATCTCAAATAAAATATTTTATATAAATTAATTTAATTTGTAATTTAAAATATAATAAAACATGTTTTAATAAAAGTATTTTAAAAATTTTTAAATAATTGTTGTCTTCAATAAGATGGGTTTCGTTCATCTAAAAATATGATGAAACCACATTGATCTTCATTTTGATATAAAAAACTATTGCAATGTTATATGTATTATATTTATGTATAAATTATTTTTATTCAATAAATCAAATATTTCTTAATCTAATTTTAACTTTATACACTTCCAAAATTCATATTTATTATTTTTAAAATTCAAATATCGAATCTACCGATATATCTTTATCTACTGATGTTTTTCTTCTTAATCATATCTACGTCAATTATACTTACAAAATAACTTTAAAATGTGTATTTTTGTTTATTTTATCATTTTTTGGAGTTTTTTAAGCATTCCTAGGAATTTTAAATAATTTTCGCTCTACCAATATTTGTGAAAAAATATCCACTAATATTTCTCTAATATTTTCAATATATCCATAATTACCAATAATTTCATCCTTGATTCTAATATATATTAAAATTTAAATATAATAACAATTGTCATTATTATATTTAAATTTTAATACTATATATATTTATGTTTATATTTATATTTATATTTATATTATAATAATGACAATATCACATTATTTCTAAATAATATTTACTTTCTTTAATAATAATTGTGTTGTTTCATGAATATTAAAGTATCATGAAACTTTCTCCAAAAACAAATAAATCATGTTAAGTATTCAATAGTATAAATAAATTTAAAAATGATAAATTCATTTTGAAAATGTAAAATGCATTTTAATGGGGATAAAATAGTTTTGTCTCCAATATTGAGTTTTTACAATAAAACAATTTCCTCTCCAATAATTTTCTTTGTTCCTTCATCTAGTGGTATTAGGACAATATTTTTGTCTCACATTGTTAAGATTTTTCTCTCCAAAACTATTTTACAACAACATAATTTTTTTACCCATTATTTACCTTTTGGGATGACACTAGGTTTTTATCTCCCAATATATTTTGCACCATGAAATATTTTGTTGTTAAAAATTATGATGTTATCACAAATAATTTGGCCTCATTTCACATTCAATTAAAACTTTAGACACAAATTTTCGTAACAAACTCAAATTTTGTCTCCCAATATCATCTCTAGAGATGAAATTATATTCATGGCCAAAAAATTTGTGGTTGAAGGTGAAATTTCTTGTAGTTGCATATTGCATGTTTGTGAATAAAATTAATGTAAAACAAGATGTTGATCACAAAACAATTGTACAAACAGGATAATAGGAATCCATCTATTAATTTGTGGCATTTAGGGGAAGCAGGTTCATTATTCATTCACTGTAAGTAATGTTGTGCATGAAATGCTACTCCTCCATGAAAACATTCCAGCAAATAGATAAATAATAGTAAATGTTGTCAATCTCTCAAGATCACCTCTGCAATCCTTAAGTCTTAAATTCTCTTATTATGTGATCAATTGAGATAATCCAACTCATAAAAAATTTGTGTCAAGTTCCAATTAAGAAACTACTACCCCCATCGTTTTCTTAAACACACTTCGTTAGGATCATCCAAGGGGATACACCATCTTAACCTTCATGAGAAATCATGGTACTTCTATTGAAAATGCCATTTTGTTATCGACTTCAGTCAATAGTGACCCAATTTGTAAAGAATATATAACCACTTTAGGATCTCACCTGAAGGTGATTAAAGCCACTATAAACTTTAGCATAAACTCAACACTTTCTCAAGATTGAAAGACTATAAAATATAATAGCTTGGTGAGATTATGACTACCCAATAGCCTTACATCATGACTTACCATAAATCTTGTCCATTATGCAATCATATACACTAATGCATTTGCCACGGGAACCTCATCTTGATGACTAAGGGAACATACTATCTCAATCTTCATGAGAAGCCATGGTACTTCTATTGAGAATACCTTTTTACCATTAACTTTCATCAATAGTGACCTAATTCGCAGAGAACATAAAACCACTTTAGGATCTCACTTGAAGGTTAAAACCATTACAAATTTTAGTATAAGCTCAACATTCTTTCAAGATTGAAAGACTGTAAAATATAATAGCTTGGTGAGATCGTGACTACCCAATAATCTTATGTCATGACTCACCATAAGTGTCATCTATTATGCAATCGTATACACTAATGTAATCACCACGAGAACCTCATTTTGATGACCAAGACCAATCATCCCTCAAATTAGGAAGTAGTATAATACAATATCAAATGGATTTCCTAGGTCTATGAATCAACTGTGAATTTATCATCTACTTGTAAGGAACTCATGACTTAGATCTTTTGTGCAACTCTTAATGTACTTAAGTCATATACAATGTAAAAGATATTCAACCAAAACGCTAATAAAATGTAATACATGACATAAGGTAGATAAAAATGGGAAACTGAAATTTTATTAAATAAATAATAATTCCAAATATCAATAACTTAGGATGATTGGAAAAAAGGTGGTGCACACGAGTAAAACTCACAAAAGATCTTAATATAGAAGAGAATACTCATAACCATATAAGTTCTTGAGATTCAAGAACCAATTTCTCTAATAGAGGTGCCTTCCTTAGTAGAACAAGGATGACAACTCTTATGCTTTTTTACTCTAATGCCTTCAATACTCGTAACAACAAAAGCTATTGAGATTGAGGAGCTAATTTTGCTTATAGAGGTTAATTCCTCATCATAATAGGGATGATAATTTTTATGCGTTGTTCCTACATTATTCCTCTAAATAATGTCACAAAAGATATTAAATAAGAAAAGAATTGACAACAAAAGTTCATGAGTAGAAAGCGAATCAATACAAAATTCTTATTATAGAGGTGCATTCCTCGATAAAACAACAATGGCAATTGTTATACATTGTTCCTCTAATAAATTGTTGCATGTAAAAATTTCAGAATTCCTACAAAAATAAGCAAAACAAAAAGAAAAATACGTGAATGAAATTATTTATAGTAGAATAAAATGAGGTACCATCCTATATTATAGTATATTTTATAAAAGAATATTTTCCATTGCTTGAATAATAGTTCAAGGGATGATGACATGAGTATTTCCCTCAAGTTGAAGTTAAATTGGAGTCCTAACATGGCTTATTCATGAGTGACATTGTTGATATTCGAGGATGGTGAAGAGTACATGTATAATTACCCTCTAATGCTAAAATTCCACCTTCTATTGTGAGTAAACATCCTATGATCTTAAATTCTTTTTATTTGAAATAGTTGAATATATAGCTATTTTTGTACATTCTAGTATGGTAAAAGCAACAATTTGGTCTTGTCTAAATCTACAAGAAGAAACCTCATTCGTGTAGGATTTTAGGACAAAATGAAGAAAAAACTATCTTATACTTTCTAGTTTGTAAGGCTTACCATCTTCAAGGGTTTTCATCTAAAAATATGAGTTTGAGAATAGTTGAATTTAACCTCTTGCATGACAAGAAGAAAATAATGGAAGTCCAAATTCTTTAACTGATTTCTTAAAAATCATTAACCTCCTTTGTGGATACAAGATTAGTGTATTAGGGTTTTTTTTTTCTTTTTTTTTTTTTAATCTTTGGTCATTCAAGAAATATTTATTGGTCTAGGTTTAGTGGAGGAATCTTGATTGTTTTTTGGTAATGTCAGTTTTCATACAGGGATTGATGTGATGATGTCATTTTTTTTTTTTTTATTGCTTTCTTGATTGTTTGATTTACATAATTTTTAAGATTGAATAATTCATATATTGTTCATGAATTTTGAGTTTGTGATAGAAATATTTTGATATGGAATAGGCCTTTTTTTTTCTTTTCAACAGACTAATCACTGTAATGAATGTGTTGTTGATATTCTCCATGGAATTTTTATTTGTAAACCAATGAGATAATAGAGAATACAAAAAAAAAAAAAAAAAAAACCAAATAAATAGAAATTATAGTAAATAATTATAAATAAATGATTACGAATAATGATGATGGTCAAGCTTTTGAATATTCTTTAACAAATTTTTTATCACCCTGTTGTAGAATTTTCATGAATTTTATCCCATTTGGTGAGGAAATGCAAGGCTTCATAAATTTCAAATAGAAAAAAGAAAGTAAAATTATTTGATATTTTATATGAAAATTTATTTTCAATAATAACAATAATGATTATTTTAATATTTGGTATTTTAAATTCTGAATAATAATAATGATTTTTGTTTCCTTGGCCAATTTCCATGAATTTCCTCCATAAATAAAACATTTTCTGATTTTTTTCAAAAATAAATATCCATTTTCAATTTTCTTATATATAAGTTTAGATTTTCTTGAGTTGTAAATCCAAGTGATAAGGTTTTATTGGGATGATTAAAATAATTTTCAAAACTATTTCATTTTCGCATTCTTTTTCAAAATTCTAAATCCCTCAAGTTCAAAACATGTTTAAGAATATGTATACATGAATTGATTAGACATATGCTACTTAAAATATTGGTCAATAAGCATCTTTTAGAGGAGTTTTTCATCAAATATGCTTGTCAATATTAACCATACATGAAAATATTAGTTTTTATGGATATATCAATTACTCGATTTTACAGATATATTGATAAATATTAATAAATATTTTAATACAAAATATTGATGAGATGAAAATTGATCAAAACTAATGAAAATTTTGAAAAAAAAAAATTCTAAAATAAGAAGTAATAATGAATATTTTGAGGTGTTTTATTAAAGAAATTGATATATCTATGATATAATTTATTACATTCAATAATAATATTCAAAATTTTAAAATATGTTTTAAAAAGATTTATCTAATTTGAATATATTCAATGATATAAAAAAAAATAATGATATATTTATAAGTAATTCTAATTTTAAAATGATGATAATTTTATTTATAAATTTTTATTTATTTCATATTTTATTCTTATACAAAATACACAACATTGAAATTAAATTTACTTACTATAACCAATATTTTAATTAATTTATGCATATATAATTTATAATATTTATTTACATATATAGATAATATTTACAATATAAATACATATTATAAGTAAAATATATAGATATGCACGTCTATTACACACCAACTGGCAATGTTGGCCAAGCAGCATAGCCGTTCCATTTTGAACCTTCAGGAAGGAGACACCAAACCGATGCTCAAGCCGCAGTGCTACTCGAAGTCGAAGACTCGAATGAAGCGCAGTGAGCTAGGCTGGGCTTCAGAGGATCGGAATGATGGGCCGCATCTCTGGAGCCCAATTCAAAATTTGGCGGTCAACTCAACTGAAAAAAATGGATGACGTGACATTAAAATCGCCGAAAAAGCCTTGTTATGAACTACAACAAATTAAAATAAGAGTCTTTTTTTTAAAATAAAAATAAAAATTAATATAATGTTTAATTTTACAAAATTACCGAAAAAGGAAAAATTGTTAAGAAGAATTATTTTTTTATTTTTGGATTATTATAAAAATTATAAAAATAGTTAAATATAATTAATTAGAAATTTATGAATATTCAAATTATTTTATCTCTATATATAATAAATAAATAAATAAAATAAATTTTAAAAAAATATGTAAAAACAATTTATCCAAGTTAATATAATTTGGATTTTATTATTATTATTATTATTATTATTATTAATTTTCTTTCCAAATATTTTTCATACTTGTATCACATATTCAACTTTACTAATAAAATTAAATTAAAGACAACTGGAATGACTGCAATATTGTAGAAAAGTTCTATCCAAACAATCCATTCTGTACAGGCCCTTAGAAGGGCGCAGGTTCACCTTGGACCATGTTCTGATTCAGCACTACCCCAAAATTCAGCCAAACCTATTCATATAGTAATTTTGGATATTTTTCTGAAGTTAAATCACGAGATTTTTTTGTGATTTTTTTTTCATTTTTTTTTTTGTGTGGGTTTTGGGTTGACTTCTTGATGGGGTCAACATAGCGGATTTGGGGGCTAGAAAGAAAAACCATGACTTAGGAAACGACCCGCCCTTGGTATTGATTACTTCCATGACCCGCCAATACAAAGTCTTAGATGGAGAATTCTTCAAAAAACACACAACCATAATAAATTCATTTGTAAATAAAAAAGAAATATGATTTTTGGATCGGCTTTTAATTTAATTAGATTTTATGAATATATCAAAAAATATCCATAAAAATTTGAAAAAAAAAAAATTTATAAAAATATTTTTAAAAAAAACTCTAAAAAATAATATTTCTTCAGAAAATTTTTTTTCAATAATTTGAAAATTTTCATCCTTATTTACATTAATATAAGAGTCCAATTATATTATATCGAAAATATATGATTAATTAAATTATACCACAAATGTATTTAGGTCATATTATTTTGTACAACGGTCTCACTTATTTATACTTTTATTTTATTTTTTATATATGGTCTTTCTTATTCTTTGTTCCTTAATTTTATTTATTGTATATTCATTTAACTGTTTATATTTTTTTTGTATGTTTTTTTGTACCGGAGATTGGAAGTTCGATAGATAGTTCTTGGATGAACATGCAATTAATGAAACCAAGTTATAAAAAATGAGAAAAAGGTATAAATTAGTGAAGATCATGGTACAAAGTAACGGGTACAAAACAATAAAAACCTAAATGCATACATGGCACGAGCAAATTAATCATATCATTTGGACCCAAACAAATATTATATTAGAATCATGCTTGGTATGAGCTTATATTTACCTCTAAAAATGATAATAAAAGTAATGATGCACACCCCACCACCATGATACATATTTCTATATTTTAATTCGAAAAGTTATAATAAAATTATACATAAAAGAATTAATTTAGAAAAAATCCAGGGACTGTGCCACCATTGAATTGGTCCAGCGGATGAGGTGAGGTGGACAAGATTGATTTAGGAAATTAAGTACCTATCGTTATCTACAACCACAGGGGGTTCCCCAATCCAAAATTTTTCCAAATTAGTAAAACAATGGGCTAGGCGCCTGGTTTCTGCTCAAGTCAATTCTTTAATTCGGCCCACTGGAATGCAAGTCCACCTGCCCTCCACTCCACATTCACACTATATATAGACACGGCCACCCATATCTTCATTTCAATCATTTCACAGGATTATACAGTCTGCTTCAGAAAAGCATATACTTTTTCTCAAGTTCCAGGAAATAAAGAGGAGGCGAACCTTCCAATGGGGAGATGGGTGATACCAGAGGTAAGAGAACCATTTCCTTTGGGGCCTTCTAATTTTCTAATTAATAATGATTTTTTTTTTTTTTTTTGTATTTTCTGATGAATTATTGAATTTATTATGATGGTCTTTCTGTTTACAATCACACAAATGATTAAAGCTTTCATGCCCATCTACTTCATTTAGGCCTTAAAATTTTCTATTAAGTGAGTATTTGGAAAAATTTAATTAATTCCCCCATTAAAAATCAACATCACTATCCAATATGACTTTTTAGGTAACCAGAATCATAGGTTTAAAACCATGAAATTCTTTTCTTTTTTTTTCTGTTCACAGATATTTTTTTTTTTGTATCTGTGAGTTAAGATTCTTTTCTTGGGGGGTAAGGACATGGATGGAAGGAAGGAATTTTGAGGATATTATTCAAAGATGCTTTAATTTACATTATTAATAAAGTAAAAATTCGTATTATAATAATTTTAAGAAGTATTTTTAATTTTTTTTAATTTTTGAAAAATTTTATTATTTAAAAATATTTTTTTAAATCAATACCAATCGTAATCTAAATACTTTTTTTTAATTTTTTTTTTGATATTTTATTTTCATATCTATTTTTTCTTACATATCATATACCATTTATTGTAATATCAATTATATGCTTGAGGTCCCTACCATTAATTGATTTCATATCTAGACATCTTCAATGCTATATATCATATTTAGGATATTTATATAATATGGTCATTCATATTTTCCATATATTCACAAAAATTATTAAATGCAATAATTATAAAATATTAAAACCCCATACAATTAGAAAATTATTATATGCTATAATGTTTTTTGTTGGTGTCTATCTAAAAGACATCATTAGTCAAGTGATTTCACGTATGCAAGTGTCATTGATTTGTGATCGAATCAAATTCAATTTCAATGTTTTGTATTTTTTATTTTATTACATATGAAATCTCATTTCTTAGGATCTTGATTTTATTCATTTATACATCGATACTATTTACTTGTATATTTTTAAACGTTTCAAATTTCATTAGACATGATCAATAACCGAGATTCAAAATTTACTAAGTATGAATATGGTATCTTAGTATTTTCTAATTTGCATAGATAAAAGATATTTATGGTGTGTTTTTGTAACATCAGGTGTACCCACTAATGGGTGCCATGGCCATTGTGGGAGGTATGGTGGTCTTTTCGCTAGGAAGACATGTGACCATGAACCCTGACGTCAGGTACGGATCCTAAGTTGTATCTTTTGATATATTTTTCTTTAAATAAGAAGAAGAAAGAGTAGTGATTTTGGAAGTGGAAATTGTAGAATCTCCAAAGAGGGTCGTAAGCAGGCAGTGCTGGATAACGCAGAGGAAGGGGAGAGATATGCAGAGCATGGTTTGCGCAAGTTCCTTCGCACTCGTACCCCTGAAATCTTTCCTAAGGTCAACCGCTTCTTCTCTGATCCTGAGAAGAGCACGTGAGGTTTCAGTTATGATACAGCTGCTTGGTCCATGCCTCTTTTTTTCTAACATTTCTTTAGACCCAAAAGCAATGCTGTTTGAGAATAAGTAACTGTTTGATTGTATTTTCAGGGGTCTGCTGAAAACCCACCCATTTTATTGTGCTTTAATGTACACAGCTAAAATAAATGTCCACAGGCTGGATTGGGCACTGCCATATTTCTTGGAAAACAGTTCTGATTTATGGGGGACACAATGGTATTGGTGTTAGTGTTTGATCAATTCCCAGAATTAGTTCAGATATACAGGGTTCCACGTTTCTTGATAGGAAGAACTACTTGAAGGTGAATCTTACTTATGAATTGGCACCACTTACAGAGCTATCAATCCCCTGATTTTTCTTTGTTTGTTTTTGAACAAGCAACTAAGTTGATATGAAACAACATATGCACAAACAAATACTTTCAAGATTTAAAGTGTGTTTAATAATTTTTTTTTTTGAAGTATTTTTAGTTAAAATGTTTTCTTTAAAAATACTTTTTAGATAATCACATGTAAAATATTTCTTCAAAAAATATTATAAGTAATTTTTAATTTTTTAAAAGTGTTTTCTAAATTTTACCAAACATCTAATTTTTTTTTAAAAAAACTTTTTAGACTACAAGTACTCTTTAAATAGAATCCGACACGGTTTTAACTAAGAATATAATGACAGTACCAACTTTATTAGGCTTTCATTCTTAACAATAATAGTAATCTACATGAACTCTTATGCTAAGTTTTGTTTAAGAAAAGTACTAAGAAAAGAAAAGGTACTTTTTTTATACTAAAGAAAATGATTTTTCCACAGTTGGTTTTATTATGAAAAATAAAAAAAGGATAGTCAAATATAATTAGAATTAATATATGTCATGTTTGAATTGGTTTCTAAAGGGTCAAAAGGTCTTTTAAACTCAATCAAAGCTTCTATATATGCCTATTTACTATTTTTATTTTAAGAGTTTATGAATTAAAAAGGGGCTTAATATGAAAGTTAAGAAAATATTACTTTTTATAGAATATCTATTTTGACTTATATTTTTATATATTTAATAACAATTTTATAATATAAATATTATCATTTAAACTCCACAAAAAGCATAAGCTTTTCTTTTTTAATGCAAATTTTTTTTCCTTTACTTAGATGGTTTGTATGCTATGGTTTGAAGGGGCATAATATTTTCTCTATGATATAAAAATTCTTGTTTTACCCATCTTTGTAACCCAAGAGAAGGAGTCATTCCAAATGTTCAATCATATCCATTAGAGAAACCAACTGACAAACGTGAGCTTTTCGGTTGAAGAAGTGTTGAAATTCATGGAGGAAGCAACCTCAATTCGAAGTTGTTTGTGATAATACTCAAGCAGTTGGATTGGTGCTCAATCAGTTTGGGCACTCGAGCGTTCCTAAGATAGTTCAAGCATTGTAGGCAGCCGATTAGGGTAGATTTGGATTTTTGGGAATTTTATAATAATTTAGTGTTTTTAATTATTATCTAACTCCAATTTTTTGTTGCACAGTTATTTTAGTAAATTTAAAATTTTTAATTCCATGTTATATTACCAAAATCTATAATAGGATTCCTAAAGATCATGAGAAATATTTTTATTTCTTTTTCTTATATTTTATATGCTATTTATTATAATTTCATATATTTATGATATTTTTGGCATAAAAACTAAATCTTGATAAATCTTAATTAGATATAAATTTTCACAAATTTCCAAAATAGGATGTCTATTTAAATTGGAAAGTGTAAAGGCTAAGGATTTTTTTTTTAAGAAATATTTAATGAAAAAAAAAATTAAGTGTTATTACTTTCTTTTCAAAATTAATTCTTTTCTTTTTTAAGTAATAAATTGATTGGACCTAACTATGTGGATTAGAAAAGAAATCTATAGATAGTTCCCACATCAAAGGAGCTAAAATTGGTAATTTAAGAATTTGTTCTAAATACCCCTAATGAAGTCCATGCAAGAAAAGAGGGACACATATTATAGTTGGCATATAGCATATCAAAAGGCCCAGTATATCATACTTGGATCTTCAAATAACACATTATAATAGTAGTATGTGTCTAATACATGACTTATGATATTCTTTTTGGTTTTTAAGAGATGTTTGGTGACAAAGGCAAATTAACTAGACAAGCTGCCTTAAAAACTATTATGAACACCATGATGTCAAAAGGAAAGCTCTTATTAGAGATCATATGATACTTATGGTCAGACTTTTTTAATGAGATAGAAATCATTGGAGTTAAGATCAACAAGGAAATCAAGGTCGATATGGTCTTAGAGACGTTGTCGGATTCTTTCAAGCACTTCTAGCTTAACTATTCTATGAATAAGTTTTTAATAAAATTGCCAAAGCTTATGAGGGAACTTCAAACAACTAAGGGGATTCTCAAAGACTAAAGAGATGTTCATATAGTTGTCAAGGGTTCTTCAAATGCTTCTAGCAAGAAAAAAAAGAACAATTTTGGAAACACAAAATAAAAGAGTTAGTTCAAGAGTGGAAGTAAGAAGAACAAAGGAAAAGACAAGTGCTTCCTTTGTGGAAAGAACAACCACTAGAAAAAGAAGTGCCCTAAATTCCTAAAGAAAAAAAGGTATGCATCATTTACTTTTAGTTTAATCATGTTTAACGAGGGATTTTACCAACTCTTGGTGAATAGATTCTAGGGTCATTAACTATATTTGTAATTCTTTACATGGGTTCTAGCTAAGAAGAAGGCTAAATGATAAGGAATTGTATCTGACTTTAGCTTCTGGTGCAAGGATAGTTGTGTAAGTAGTCAGAGACATTACCTTTATCTTAGAGAATAAATGTCTTCTAGAACTCAAAGATTGTCTTTATGTTCCTAAGTCTAGAAAGAACTTGATTCTGATTTCTAGTTTATGTAAATGAATTATTCAAGGTTTTTCAATAAATAAGATATTATTAAAAGAAATGATTCATTTATATGCTTAGGATTATTGGGTGATAATCTTTATTGTACAACTCTAATATCAATATTGTTAAGTAAGAAGAATAATCATATATTATTAAATAGAAAGAAACCTAGATTTAATCAAACATATCTTTTGCATTTACACTTAGGTCATATTAATCTAAATACAATCCAAAGACTAGTTAAGCCTAGAATATTGCACTCTTTGATTATACCAGATCTTTTGACCTACGAATCTTGCATAAAAGGTAAAATGACTAAGAGACCCTTTATTACTAAAGGATATAGAGTCAAGGAATGTTTTGAGTTAGTACATGTTGATGTATGTGGATTTTTATTTTAATGTACATGCATGAGGAAGGTATGAGTATCTCATCATCTTTATAGATGATTACTCTAGGTTTAGATATTTACCTAATGCATAGGAAATCTAATGCCTTGGATAAATTCATCGCATTTAAGGTAGAATAGGAAAACCAATTAGGTAAACATATCAAGACACATTAATATGATCAAAGTAGTGAGTATATGTCCACCCAAATTGATTATTTTCTTAAAGAGTATGAGATTATATCCTAGTTGTGTGCAGCTGAAACTCCACAACAAAAATGGAGTAGTAGAAAAAAGAAATCTAACTTTGATAGGCATGGTAAGATCTATGATAAGTTCCTCATCACTTCCTACATCCTTTTGGGGATATGCCTTGGAAACTACGATTTACTTAATCTAGTGCCTTGGAGATTGTAGACAAGTCATAAACCCAATTTGTAACACATTCACATTTGGGAGTGCCCAACATATGTGTTGAAATCAAAGATAGGCAAGTTGGAAGCAAGGTTAAGGACATGTTGGTTTGTAGGTTATCCAAATGGAACCAATGCTCATTATTTTTATACTCAAGTTGACCAAAAGGTATTTGTTAGCATATGTCAAATTTCTAAAAGAAAACTATATGATGAGTAATAAGGTAAAACATGATATAAATTGGAGAAGAGTAGAAGACATTCCCACAATAACACAGAAAGCTATGGATCAAGAGGTTTCTACACTTATCATCCCTAACAATTTTAGTACATGAGAGCTTTGTTCTAGTGGGAGGATTATCATACAACTGAATAAGTTCATGTATTTGAAAGAGTTTTTTCGAGGTCATTCCAAAGAAACATGAGACTAATCCCATAGATTACGATGAAATAAGGAAAATTGCACTATATTAAGTCAACTATATTGATAAGTTTTTAGTCAAGTATATGATGCAGGACTCTAAGAAGGGTTCTCCACCCTTTAAGTATGGAAAACCTCTTTCTTAGGATTGGTGTCCTAAGACATCTAAGGAGAAAAATAACATGAAGGCAACACCTTATACCTTTGTAGTTGGTAACCTTATGTAGGCATTGTTGTGCACTAAGCTAAATAGTTGCTTTATTGTTGGGATAATGAGTAGCTATCAACTTCATCCAAGACCAAAGCAATGGATGCTGGTTAAGTATATACTTTAATATCCTTGAAGAATAAGAGGTTATATGTTGGTGTATCATAATGATGAGTTGGTACCTCTTAGGTACATGGATTTAGACCTTCCTTTTAATAGACTCTCACAAGTCTACCTTTGAGTTTGTGTTCGTTCTAGGTCATGGGAGTTTTAATTGGAGAAGTATGAAACAATTCTGTATTACTAACTTTACTATAGAAGTTGAGTATGTTATTGCTTCAAAAGCAACAAAAGAAGTTGTTTAACTTAGTACGTTCTTCATGGGACTTGGGGTAGTTTCCTTAGCTATATCGCCCCTGATATTGTTTTATAATAAAATGGGGTGGTAGCATATATAATCTAAAGAACTAAGAAACCACTTGGAGGGTAAATACATAACAAGGAAGTTTCACTTGATATGTGAGATATTATTGAGAAGATGTCTTTGTGGAGAAGATAGCTTTTATGGAGAACCTAGTGGATTTCTCCATCAAACCTTTATCCAATCAAGTCTTTGATGATCATAGGGATAGTATAGGTGTGAGATGTATATTGAACATACTTTAAGGCTAATGGAAGTTTGTTAAAATAGAATAACATGATGTAATTAAATATAATTTTACTAATAATTAAATTTACTTATTATGATTTTGATTTCCTTTTTTATCCTATTTTGTTACTTTGTTGTAGGAATGGGTAGTTTTATATGCTTATAGTCACACTTTTAACAAGAGTATTTCTTAAATCTATAAAAATGAACAAAATAGTGATTTAGTATTTTTTTTAACACCTTAGGACCTTCATTACACAACCTTTATAGTTAAAGAGAACGAGTCCTATTACAATATCCAAGACAATTCAACCTAGTCTACTTTTTTTACTTAATGAGAGTTGTGCTCCTCTTTCCATATCCATACATCCTAGAGGAACATTCTTTAAAAACTGTCTTATTGCAAGTGGCAGGGAGTGCAACATCACCTCAGCACGGTTATCAAATTGTGGGAGTAAAGTGCTACTTCTCTTATGGATATATAAAAATTACATTAAGGAAAATATCTTCGCACGCCTCAAACCAATCTTTTGGATTTTCAAAGTTCCCCATGTTGTTCTTGTTTACTTTTATTCTGATTTTGATTTTACAACACTTATTAGCTTCAGTCTCCTTGTTCTCCCAGCAATATGTTGCCACTTGGGGAAAATCAACCAGGGACTGATTGATGTGTCCCATTAGTCACTCCTATCTCTGAAATTAATCTAGACTCCTTACCAAATCAAATTTCGATATTTTCCCATTTCAATATAGACCCAATGAACAAATAATGACTTATTTTTAATTTTTTGGGTGCAAATTTAGTGAATCTGATTAGATTGATTTGTGTATAAGATACAAATTATGATTGAATCTCGACTTAAAATCCTTTCACCAACTCATGAGTTCTGAGTTTCAAAATGTACTCATACGTAGTTTGTGTCACTTTCATTTCCAGGCTAGAATCGACATGATGGATGTGGTATTGATGAACCAACTGTTCAAGAATCAATTCCATCATTTAATGCCCAACCACACCGATCACATGTAGTAACCAAAAATAAAACCCCAACTATCATCGAACCATGCCTTGATTGTACCACAAAATATCTTACATTACATCCTTATCCACTGTGAGCTGAATCTTTATACTCACTCCAAAGCCATTGGATGGTCATAAATCCTGGTATTCTATATCCATCCAATGGTTTGAAACGTGCCATATACATAACTACCAAATCTAACGGTACGCATGAGCCTGATGGCAGTGATGGACCCCAAGTCAATCACATGGACGAGAGTCCTCCATGATTAAACCGTCCAGTTTTAACTTTTTTGTGAAGCAACTTTGTCTCAATGTGGCAGCCTGCTCCTTCCTTCTTTGTCTCTTCCAGGCGTATACGTCTTGCCGTTGTTTGTTTATTTGAACACCCTTTGCTTTCTCAGCCTAAACTGAGAAGACCCATATTGATTTTCAGGCTCTCATTTCAGAGAAAAACCATCAAAGACGTGAATTCACTTTCAGTTCTGTCTTGTTTGCATTTCTTTTCAAACTTCAAATAACCTCTCCCTTTCATGCTTTGAAAAATGAGTCTTGGAGCAAACTTGTTTTTCATCTTACTTTCGTTTTTCTTCAGCGTGGCAACTGCTTGCACCAATGGGAAATGCAGGGTTTGTTTCTTTCTCTGATTTCAGAAGGATGTTGGTGCCATATTATTTGATTTTTGTTGAAATTGTAAATGCTTTGATTCTGACCAGTCTGTAAATTTAGCTGCTGGATGAATGCTCGACGGATGAAGATTGTGGAGCTGGACTCTATTGCTTCTCTTGTCCTCAAGGATTTTCTGGGTCTAGATGTGTTAGATCAAGAATTACAGACCAATTCCAGGTTTTGGTGAGTATCTCTTGAACTTTTCCACACTCCTTTCTTCCACCTCAAATCCCAAACTCATTCATTTCAAGCTTTTTCCTGAGTTTGATATTTCTGGGTCTAGACTCACCTTTCAGCTTGGAGATTTTGAAGAACAATACTATGAAAAGAAAATTAGAAGGTAGAAAATAATTAAATTTAATCAATAATATTTCTCCCATGAAGAAAGAAAGAAAAATATATTATTTGTAAATAATTTTCAAATATCAAATGAAGCAAAAAATTCATATAGTTTTTTCATATAGTTCTTTGTTTTTTTTCTGGCATTTCTATATGTATTTTTCATTTGTATTTCTTGTGAAGGACTAATGAATAATTTAAATTGTTTTCTACCTTTTAAGCTTTCCATAGTTTTGGTCAAAGGTAAATCATGGAAGGAACTTGACAAAAATAATTCATGAAAGAAATTTCCTTTCATGAAACATGTTTGTAAAAGTTAAGTTCAAAAGGCAATAATGATCATTCTGGTTTGAAACCTAAGCAAGTAATCACACTGGCAAAGTCTCTTCAACAGACAGATTACTTTCAGGATGGGAATGAAAAAAGGGTCATCAATTGACGGTCATGACATATGGGCCGCTCAAAAACAAAATAACATCAAATGATCCACCAATTCCTAAGCCATTGGTTACGCTAGTTTTGGCCTTTTTGCTGGGCATTCTAATTGGATGGCTTGGATCAGGATCAATGGAAAACCCAGTATGCTACCAAGGCCCATTGTCTTAATCTGATTTGCAGAAAAAATAATAGCTTCTTCATTATAATTTTTTTTTTTTTTTTTTCTGTGTTGGGATAGAACAATTCTCTTCCATTCAACAAATATGCATTTTTAACAACCCACAATTCTTACGCCATTGATGGAGAGCAATCTCATACTGGAGTTCCTCGGCTTACCTTTACCAACCAAGAAGATAGTGTCACTCAACAGCTAAATGTAAGATCATCCCATATGGTCCTTTCTTTTCTGTTACATTAACAGAGAGTTTATCTCCCAGTTTGCTTTAATTACTGATACTCAATTTGTAGAATGGAGCTCGAGGCTTAATGCTGGATACCTATGATTTTGAGGGAGATGTATGGTTGTGCCATTCTTTTGGAGGAGAATGCCACGACTACACCGCATTTGTGAGTATTTTGATTACCAAAGTATGCAAAATTTTGTTGTGATTTTAGAAATGAACACTGGTGTACACTTCTTCTAGGGGCCAGCTATAGACACTCTGAGGGAGGTTGAAGCATTTTTATCAGCAAATCCTGTGGAGATCGTAACATTGATATTAGAGGACTATGTTAAAGCCCCAAATGGATTAACCAAGGTCTTCACCGATGCGGGGTTGATGAAATACTGGTTTCCAGTGACAAGTATGCCTCAGAATGGTCAGAATTGGCCGCTTGTCAGCGACATGGTTGCTAAGAATCAAAGGCTAATCGTATTCACTTCAATTAAATCCAAGCAAGAGAGTGAGGGGATTGCTTACCAGTGGAATTACATGGTTGAAAATCAGTGTAAGAAGCCACCCATTTCTCCCTTTGAGATCATAACCCAGTGTTGATTTTCTGATTGATCCCTTGGATAAATATTGTAGATGGGGATGGTGGAATGCACCGAGGGAACTGCCCTGCGAGGGGAGAATCGTCCCCGCTGAACGACGGGACTAAATCTTTGGTCTTGGTAAACTACTTCAAGACCATTCCCCTTAAGCAGCCCACATGCCAACAAAACTCAGGAGACCTCATTAACATGCTCCAGACATGTCATGGAGCTGCTGGCAACCGATGGGCCAACTTCGTCGCCGTTGATTATTACAAGGTATAAATTTTTTTGTTATTTACTTTAATATTTTAGAAAAATATATGCAAATACAAAAATCCCAGAATTCCAGAACAAGCTGATGTTTCTTCTGAGAGAGTAGAGATGAGAGAAGGGGCCTAATTTCATCATAATTGAGGACTGAAAGTGATGAATTTTATGATGCAGAGGAGTGAAGGAGGAGGATCATTCCAAGCCATAGACACTATGAATGCAAAACTGCTATGTGGGTGTGATGATCTCCATGCCTGTGTGGTAAGCTCCAGTGTTGCATCCCAATGATTGATTCATTCATCTTTGTATATCAGGTCATGTGGTCAATTCCATTTCTTTATGATAGCAAAGCCAAATTCAAATCAAAGATCCCTGTGAAGGATTTGCAGCCCTTAACTCTCCAATTTGCAGCCCAACTGACCCTCACAACCAATTTTCAGAATGAAAACAAACATTTAATTTCTAACAAATCATTTCCATTTGGTGTAGGCCTCGTCTACCTCTGGAGCCTGCACCCCCTCATAAGCCATAACAAGCATCACTCATAATGGGCAATCCAGGCTGCAAATTGCATGGAAGTTGAATTTAATTGAGGGGAAATTCCATGTCTATCAATAAAATTAATGTAAAACAAGATGCTGATCACAAAACAATTGTACAAACAGGATAATGGGAATCCATCTGTCAATTTGTGGCATTCAGGGGAAGCAGGTTCATTATTCATTTACTGTAATGTTGTGCATGAAATTGTGGTGGGGCTTTTGAGAAGCTTGAACCCCTACCGACAACTAGCATATACCTTAGCATCAATTTCACTACATTTTTTACCAACCTATATTTATCAAATTAAAAACTATATGGGTAACACTTATTCAATTAAAATTCTAGAATCACTGCAAATCAATATCGTAAGTACACTGATATCACTTGACATATTCCGAATTCCCCTTTCACATATATAGTTGATAAGTTTTTCATGTACAGTATTCTTATTGGCTTGATCTATAACAGTGCTAATTGAAAATATTCCTTTGGATATGAGTGGTGTCGTGTTAGTGCTAACATGGCTATTTCGAGTCACTTTTAATACGAATAACTCATATGGATATTCTGCAAGGATGTTCATACTTTAAGCAAATCATCATCTTGTCGTGTCTACTTCAAATATGTCTATATATGTCAATTTATATATCTATATATTCAATCAACCTCACAATTACAATCTTACGATACAACCAATAGGATAAATAAAATAATTAATATCCATATACATATAATTTAAATTTTCTATAAATAAATAACCGAGATAGAGTTATTTGAACCCTAATCCAAGCGCAACCCAAATTTTATCCAAATTGACATTTTTACCCCAAATTCCAAGTCTTTATAAAATTGGATTAACTCGAATTGGATGGTTAGGAATGATTATTAAGCTTGCTTGGAAGAACTTTTTAAATGGTATAAATAATACTTAAAGACCACCATGAGGGTATTTAAATGAGACTTTTAATCATCAATCTTACACATTTTAAAATAGCTCATTCGTATTTTAAAGGAGTAGAGAGATTATTACTTTTCCTCAAACGTAATTGGCTAAGCAATTTTTATTTAGTTATTTTTTTTTAAAATGTCACAATTATTTTTATCTTTAAAAATTTATTAAAATATAGACACCAACTACAAAATTGAATCCTACCATATTACAATTATCATGAATTTTGATTTTTCTACTATTAAATACATAAATCAAGTGCTACTCCAAATAGGCCAATAATCAATCACTAACTTAGTCCAACCCATGTGCGCTCTATGGTTTAAAATTTCCGGACCTTAGAGTTGGGAAAGACATAAATTTTGTTTTTTTAAAAAATAAAATGAAAATAATGTAAAATAATTATTAATAATAAAGATGATGATGATGATACATTTTAATTGTGAAGAATGTTTTAAAATTCATTATTTTAAAATTAAAAAGATTATTTTTAAAATTTTAAAAATGTAAGCATTTGATTAATAATATAGAACATATTTATTATTTTATTTTTCAGAAATAAAAAATAATGAATTTAGATAATGTTAAGATATATTTTTAAATTTTTTTTTTTAAATAGAAAATATTATACAAAATAAAGAAATTCTTATGCAAAACGTAAATACATACCTTGTGTATTCCTCAAATTTTTAAAATTTTGAGATTTTTTTTAAGAACGTAAGATCAATTTTTTGATTTTTGTGTAAGAGTTCTTGTATTTTTGTAAATATATATATATATATATATATATTATATAAGGGTTTTTATTTTATAAAATATAAAATATAAAATACATGTCACATTAATAACACATTTCATAATTTATTTATGAAGATATTTTTTTAAACCAATTATTTTTGTTATTATTTTTTTTTTTTTAGGTAACAGATCAATTCAGGTGAAAAAATAAAAATAATTCATAATCCCCAAACACTTACTAACAACTTGACATTTATTAGCTTAACAATATAAGGTCTTTTCATTTAAAACAAATCATCCCATTATCTCATATGTTATAGCTCAATAAAAACTCCATTAATTGTCATTAAATAAAAATTAAACTAAATGAAATCAATAAAAATTAAAGGTGAAAAATAAAAAATATCTTTTAAAAAATAAAATTCTCGTTATTAAAATGTGGCTGTTTTATATACTTCTCTTTCTTTTTCCATATTCATATTTTCACTTTTTTTCTCATTTTTTCATGAAATTGATAAAAAAAAAATACAAATTAAATTAAATTAAAAGAACTCAAACACAACATTTTAAGGGATCTTGTGAAATCTTATGAATGGTTTGAGTGCTAGGAGAAGAATGAGAACTAAGTGCTAAAATTTTAAATTGAAAGTCAAATGACCTCATGCTATGACTAGTTTCGAAAAGGGTTACAATTTAAATTTCAACATAGAAACAACCAAATGGATCATCTTAGTGGGATTCAATGAGATGATTATGTCATATTGTGGCTACCAAAGAAAAGAAAATTTAAAATTAATACTCTATTTGATAACTGTTTTTGAAAATAGTTTTGAACACCAATTTTTGATTTTTGATTTTTTTTTTTTTGTTTTGTTTTTTTTGTTTTTTTTTTTTGTTTTTTTTTTTATACAATAAAAGTTTGTTTGAGAACCTGAAATATTTTTAACCTATTTTTAGTATTCTTAAGTATGTTTTAAAGATAATTTTTATATTTAGTGTTTTATTTTTAATCATTCTTAATGATTGTATAATTTTTTTTAAATAACCTTTAAAAAAAAGTGAAAACAATTAAAATATGTTTTATGAAAATACCATATTTTTTATTTTTAATAATAGAAAACGGAAAATAGTTTTCTGGTTACCAAAGTGTTTTTTTTTTCTAAAGAATAGAAAATTATTTTTAAAAACAGCAACCAAACAAAGGCTAAGTCTTAAGAAGTATTTTCAAGAACAGTTTTTGTGAATAGTTTTTTAAAACAATTATATAATGATTTGTAAAATAAAAGTTTGTTTAAGAAACTAAAATATTAATTAACTTATTTTACATGTTTTAAAAATAATATTTATATGTAGTGTTTTAATTTTAATCATTCTTTTTATTTGTGTAATTATTTTCTAAAACAAATTTAAAAAAACGATTGAAAACAATTAGAAAATATTCTCAATAAACATCATATTTTTTGTTTTTAATAATAGAAAAATATTTTCTATTTTTTATAGTTAAATGTGTTTTCCTATTTTTTGTTCTAAAAAATAAAAAATTATTCTTAAAAAATGGTTATCAAATAGGGCCTAAAACTTTATTTAGGAAGTATTTTCAAAAATAGTTTTGAACAATAGTTTTTAAAAACTATTATGTTGTCTTATAGAACAATAGTTTTTTTGAGATCCTGAAATGTTCTTACATATTTTTTATGTTTTTCAATATGTTTTAAAAATAACTTTTATATGTATAATTTTTTTTTAATCATTTTTTATATTTGTATAATTATATTTAAAATAATCATTAAAAAATAAGTGAAAATAGTTAAAAATATTCTCCAAAACATTCTATTTCTTATTTTTAAGAATAAAAAAATATTTTCTATTTTTGGTTGTCAAACTTATTTCAAAAATAGTTATCATATTGGCCTAAAATTCCTAATTTAGACTTTTTTTAATACTCATTCCTTTCTTCTCTTGCTTTTTCACTTCTTCCCATATTGGCTATTTATCGAAGCGAGAAATACATAGCAAAATCTAGCAATTAGAAGGACATTTAGAATGTCACATCACTTCACAACCTTGGACAGTTGCAATGATGAAAAAACTAACCTTGGATGTTAGGTGGCTAGTGTGCTTCACCTCCTAAGGAGTTAACATTACAGTAGTAAAGGTTGCTTGAGAAAGAAAATGAGAAGATGAGAGTTGAGAGTAAGAAAACAAAATTGAGCAAAGCTTGGATAAAGGGGCTCAAATCTTCTACTTGAAGATTAGATAAAGAGAAAAAGATGAGAAAAAGATAAAGAGACAAAGAGATAGAGAGAGAGAGAGAGAGAGAGAGAGAGTTGAGAAGGTATTTGAGGAGGAAAAAATTGGAAGAAAACATGAAAAAGTACAAGAAAATGGATAAAGGGATTGGGTTTTGCAAGGCTAGGAGCCTAGTAAACTTAGTGGTCATTAGGTTGAGTACCCAATGAAGCTTAGTTGAACCCAATGGAAAAACCTAGCGAACTAGCTTTTGTGTTTTCCAAATAATTTGCAAAATGGGTAGAAAGTTGTCTTCCATCTAGGGTTACTAACCCTTTTAAAGTGCTCTTTTTAAGTCACTTTTGGCCCTATTTCCTTCGGAAACTCACACAAATCTATTAAGACACTAGATAAACATAATAAATTTATTACTCTTATGTATGACATGTTATGAGTTTGTATGATTTAACATTAGGGTTAATTTCATTCATCTCTTATGAGATTTGGATTAAATATATCTAATGCCTAATAATTTGAAATTTCAACAAATACCTCATTTATCATTTTTATTTGTTATTTTCACTTACCTCCCTTCTTACTCAAAATAATGAATGTATTTTGATAAAATTTCAAACCAATAAAGGTGAAGTATATTTAATCAAACCCTAAGGAGAGGTGAGTGAAATTAACCTTTTAACATTATTAATAATATTTGTTAAGATTTTAACTAGATTAATCTAAGTTAAAAAAGGGTGAATAGGATGATAATCTCTTTTTAAATATTTAAATTATGTGAATGTAAGAGATAATTATATGCAAATATATAATAAATATGATGAAAAAATAATTACATATAAAATAAAATAAAAATAGGGAAGAAAAAAATGCAAATACTCATTTTATAGTGGTTTGATATAACTCGTCCTATATTGATTGGAGCCAAAATATATATGTACTTTAATGACATATATTCAATATGATTTGTGCACCAAATAATACTCAAATCACCCAACTTAACCTAAATTGATGGTAAGGCCCTAGTCATGAGTTTAACTTGTATTTTGGAGATTTATCTCAGGTTCAAGGGAAGAAAAGAGTGAAGTTGAATCACGTTAGATTTTAAAATATCAAGAAATGGTTAAATGAGAAAATAAAAGAGTAAAGACTCATAAATCATGAGGAAAGGCAAAACGAGGATACATGGGTTTGAGAGATGAGAAATGACCATTATGAAGTAAGAAAGAGGCAACAAAATATAGGAAATGAGACATGAAAAAAGATTCAGCTGCATTGAAATTTAGAACTCAAAATTTGGTGGCAACATATACTCTGACTTTGAGGATAAATTGGAGTACTTTCTAAAGTCCATTTTAGGCATACTATATATCATTTCGAAGCTCAAGAAGTCAAAATTCCAACTTTTCAAATAGTGTGCAAATTGGAGTTGAAATGAAGAAGTTATGGTCATTTGAAGATAATTAAGTAAATCTGAAAGGCCATTTCGAAACAATTTCGAATTCAATTTGTGAATTTGAAATCCAACTTATGAATTTGAAATCCAATTCAAAATGACCCCAATTTCAAATTCACTACCTGCCACTTTGATGTTCCACCTCTTCTATCTCAGGAATTGCATCTAGGGCACTCTATTAGCCTTAAGTGGGCCCCATATGACTAGAAATCATCATTTTATTATTTTTTTAGTCATTTTTACTTAATTATTTTGTAATAAGTGGCCAATGAGAGTGTGCCACATTTTAGGTAATTGATATTATATAAACTCTCTTAATTTTAAGGTTTAGGAATCTTGGATCATCTTTCGAAAGTTTGATAACTTTGTGAGGAAGAAAATGAGAACTTTGGTTTTTTTTTTTTTTTTTTCTTCTTCTTTATTGAATAAATTGTTTTAGTTTCTTTTTATTTAAATTATGGATTTTTACCCTATTATAGATTGTGAATGTGATATCACCCCATGAGAGGCTAAAAAGCCAACTTAGGGCTTAAAGCATGAAAACCTAAGGGTTAGGAAACCTATAGGAACAATAGGTAAATCATTATAATAGTGAGATTAATTATTTATTGAATTACAATTTATCAATTTTTTATCCTATCTTTGTGAGTTAGTTTATGAAATGATACAGTATGTTATTACTTGGTACTAGTGATTCTTGTTAACTCTTGATTATTAGTTATCATGTTCTTTTTTATCGTTATTTGCTCCAAAATAAAGGTATAAGGAATAGGACGAGTTAAAAAGTCAAACCTTAAACTAGTAATCAATCTCATTCATTTGATGGTTTTAGGAATTTATTTTAAAAATGAAAAATTAGGTTTTGGATGCAGTTTTGAGTTATAGTATTCAAGTTGATCGTAAATGGTCAAAGACCCTAAAACCCTAAGATCATTTTACTTAAGAAACATTTGTTCTCTCTATTTCTATACCTTAAGTTAGATTGTGGAAAGCCCCGAACCTGAACAAATTGAATTAAAAATCAATATTCATTTTATTATTAATTTAATTTATTTTACTTAGTTTCACTTCATAAAAGTTACTTCACATATTGTTTTTCACTTTAGGATTCAAACAAAAGCAATTCATTTATCATAGTATTGACAATTTCCATAAGTCAATCCCTGAGAACGATACCCAGAGTACTACAAATGTCGTAGTGACTTTTTCTCTAGTTTTTTTTTACAAAAATTGCTACGTTAAAGGCTTAATATTTTGGACAACAAAGAAGATTGATCATACATCCACTCTTATCAAGCTCTTAACCAAGTGAGGGTTCCACTATTCTGAGACTGCCAAGCCAAACCTCCAAGTTTTACAATTGGATTATAGTTTCAATCAACTCTTTTAGACTTTTGGCACTAAGCACCCTTTACAATCCTCAAGAGATGACCTACTCTTAAATAATCTCTTAAGTGATACCTCATACTTAAGAATTCCTTAGTGATACCTCACACTTAGATTTTCCTCTCTCAAAGGTTTACAAGAAATGATAGGAGATATTCTCACGAAATCCTAGTACAAAATTTAGGCTCAAATGATCAAAGATAAACTATGATTGAATTGTGCATTAATAATATGCAAGTTTTAAAATAAAGTGTACTAAAAAACACTCCCCCAACGCTCAAATATATTAAAAAAAAAAAAAAAAAAAAAAAAAAAAGAATTTTGAAGCCTTTTTGTAGAAGTTAGAAGCTTAAACTAGCTGTTAGGCATGGTTTGGGATCGTCCAATCAAACACTGATTCAACTAGTTCATTAGTTGTTAGCAATTAATTTTTTTGGCAAGTGACTATTAGGGTTTAGGATTTCAATTTATTAAGGTTTACCAGTTGAATACATGCTACTAGAAGATAAAGTTACAATCCCTTACCTCTTAACTGGATGCACTGTAAAGTGCTCAAATAATCCGATTTTGAGGTCTAAAAGATCCAAAAATTATTCAATCTTTTTTAAAACCTTTTAGAGAAGTTTAGGAATAATTTGACTTAAGGTTGTAATTAAAAATAAAAAAATTAAAACAAATTAGTATTTGGATGATTTTTTGTACTTAAGTAAAAGATCAAATGCATGATCCTAGTGCATTAACAATCTTACAAAAAAATCTTAGGCAAAGTTTTGAAAGCTCTTTTCTTTGAGGTCTTCTTCTACTTCTTGATTTTCCTTTGCCTTGATTTGTCTTTATAATTGTCACTTTGAAAATTTTCTTGTCTAAACACACTCAAGATGAAACATTAGATCAAACCTTATTTGTACTAAGATTAATCAAGACTTAATGTTACAATAATTAATTTTGTGCTAATAAAAAACAAATATAGATACTAACTACATAAGACCATAGAGAGTAAATTCATCTGATCAGATAAAATTTATTAAATTCATCTGATCAGATAAAATTTATGTGCATCATTCTTTCCTCATATTTAGTGCATTATTTAATGGTAGATAAATCATCTAAGCTTTTTTAAACCTAGGAGTTCCATGTGTTTTTTTATTTTTTTAAAGTTGCATCATATGTTTGTTTGTGAGATTCAATTTCTTTTACATGGGATTCATCAACTTTGACTCATAATTGATATAATAGATAAAGAAATTTATAAAATTGAGATTAATTTCTTGGATTATCTATTCATTCCCCTTCTTGGTACTTTCATATCAAGATCTAAAATTTCTTTCATATTTCATATTACAAATAGTAAAATGTAATCAGAGAAGTGTTTTCCTTTTAAAACTACCCCAATATTATTTTAAATGTTGGATTGTGAAGTTTGAATCAGTTTTATTCCATTTTACTCAAGATGTCGGGGATCTAGAAATATTTTTTATGCGATGATTGACAAGTTTGCCCCTATTATATAATTAACTCTTTTATGTTTAGGGTTTTGTCTTTTGAGAGTGTGGTCTCAATTAAGAGGTTTTTTTTCAAAAGTTGCACCATTATAACTCTTCTCATTCTTTTTTTATTAGTGACTTGTTGAGTATTGGTGTACTTCGTGGATGTAAGGATCACATTGATCGTCAAATCATATTAAAAATCTTATCTTTTTCTTTATTTTCTATTCATGTGTGTGCATGGTTTGGTTAACATTAAATTGTAAAGTTCTTATTTTGATTATTCATTTTATATACTTCACATTTTCTAAGGTTTAGAAACATTATATATATATATTCCTTTTGAATACCTAAGTACTCTCTTTAGATGTTATTTCTAGTATTCATTTTGATCATTTGTTAACACAGATAATTTTGATATCACAAACGCTGTGGTCCCATACAATCACATTCATTGTTTGCATCTAATTCATTTTCTATTGAAGACTCTTGAATTATCTATTAAGGATTTTGGAATGCTATTCATCATTATCAAATCAAGCATTTAAGTTTAATTCTTCTCCGATATCTAATACTTGGATTTGTTGCCTTACTCTACATTCATACCTGAAATATTCTAGTTTGTCATACTTACAGCAAACTGGAGTTTTAAACTTTGATTTTTCCCTTGTATTTTCTAGGATTCTCCATTTTCTTACTACTCATTTCTTATAATAATTTTTTTTACATCTTTATAGTATCTTTTTTACTTTTGATATTCTTTTTCTTTTTCTTTTGACATAAAGAGAGGACTTAAAATTTCATATTAAAATTGAGCACAAATTGATCCTAACTCTTTTCTACTTGATCTAAGTTTATTTTGAATTCTCATATGTATCTTTAATAAAGAACATAAAGATAAAGCTTTTTTATTAATATAATTAATGATATCACCATATGTTAGAGATTCATATGGAAGTACTCTATCAGATCTCTCTTTGATTCTTAATTTGACTCCTTCATCAAGACTCAAGGAAGACTGTGTGAGAAGAGTGTGTGTAAGAGTTTTGAGTGCAAAAGATAAGAGATTTCAATCTCTTATTAAAACATTTTTGTCTTTACATAGTTTCCCACTTCTTTAGCCTCTTGGGGTTGTAAAGAGATAAGCGGGAGTCTTGCATGCCTATAGGTCCCAAGCCCATTCCAATGAAATTTAGGTGGCTCAATTTAGGGAACCTTAATGGGCATCATTCACACATAGGGGGCCCTCTTGCGTACGCACACAATTCCAACCACTTTTAACAATTGAATTTTAAATTTTGTTTTCTTGATTTTCCTTGACTTGGTCATTGTCATTGGACTTTGCTTACAGATAGATCCCTCCCCTCATAGTCTCTCATTCATTAACTCTAATCCTTGACAAACTCACTTTCCCTTATGCTTTCCTTCTCTCTACTCTAGCAATTTTTCTCTCCATTCATCACTACCATCCTACACATTGTCTTTACTATTACCATCTTACACACCACCTTCACTATTACTCGCTTCCATTCCATTAATGGCAATAGTCCATTCCGTCTAGTGCAATACTATACCCAACTCTTTGTAGCCATACACCTACTACAACCAAACACCCTGCATACAAGTTCTACTACTACAACCATCTTCATTTCTCAAGTTCTACTACTATGGCCATACACCTTACATCTGAGCCTACTATAGTTACATTGCTCATCCCAAGTATGTTGCAATCTTCCCTTCTTATAGAGGAACTTCAAAATCTCATAAATTTTCTAGTTATATTGTAACTTGCTAATGAAGTACACTTAAGGTGAGGTTCTGGTATGTTGGATCTTAGAGGTAGGATGTCAATTCCCTTTTGCACCAAGGTTAATCTTTGAGAAGGACAAATCTACTTTAAGGATGGTGTTCTATCACGTCTCAATCTCATAATCCGAAAAGTACCCTATTACAATTTCAATTCATTTTGGTTGTCTTGTTTTGAGCTTAGTTTGGTTGAAGTTTCACTTAGTCTATCACTTCAAAATAGTTCATACTTCTATAATCTTTCTTTTCAATAAAGATGATTATAATCTGTTATAGAAAAAATCTTAGTGATAAAGAAATCTTTATACCATACGAAATCTTTCATTTTCTTGCATCGTAAGTCTATAAGGATTTCTAACATTCTTGCCAAAATACATGAGTTTTCTTGCGTCATCTTGTATTTGGGATTGAATTGGAGATAATCTAGGTGATTCATTTTCCAATACTAATATTGTCTTGATAAAAAGGTCTTGAGATATTAGGTTGAAAATTTACTCGTTGTGGCTCTTGATCTCTAGTTCTAGTTGGAGTATAGCTAAAAGAAGGTATAGAAGAGCAAGGATCTTGATTTATTTCCTTAATTCCTAGATATTGAGGAACATAATCCAATGGTTACTATCTCTTCCCAATCTTCAATATAATAAGCTAATTGAGTATTCTTAATCCCTTTAAGAGTGGTTAAATTCTTGAAATCTCATTAAGATGAATTCACTAACTAATCTAATGGTGATAATTTAGGAATCATTGTTGTCGTATGGACATCATTTTCTTGAAATATTAAAGTCTCTCCTTTTAAGGGTAGAGACCAAGGATATGGAATGTAGGAAGTTGTCATTTCTTGTAACATATTTTGTAAATTATTAAAAATTATTTTATTTTTTAAATCCATATTATATCATTTGGTTTGAATATTTAAAATAAAAGTTTTATAAATGAAATCATCATCTATACAACTTACTCCATAATGATAGCAATCGAAATAGAAGTTCATAAGTTATATTTGATTCCAGATGTACATCCTAATATTCAATCTCCAAAATTATTATGTTTTACATTATTTTAACAAACACATGGAATTGTCGAAGTCAAGCCTTGTTAAAGTCTAGTTAAAGCCTTTGTTCAACTACACTTGGGGGTTGTTTATTTTTTGAACTTAAGTCTTAAAGCAAGTTGTTTTAAGATTTAAAATAAAAAAATTTATATATATATATATATATATATAGTATTTTTAAGTAAAATTAACTTTAAAAAGTGATAAGTTTAAAAAATAAACAATTTTAAAAATGATTCAAATCTTAACACAAGTTAAAGTAGAAAAAATAACTTGATACTGAATACCATTGATAACTATTTGGACTTAATTTAAATTAAGGTCTATTTAAATAGACAAATAAATAAACATCACTTTTGTGCCTCATGGGATCACTTGTGGGACCCGTCTTCATCATTTTTTTCTCCAATAGGATGAATTTTAAGTTGGACATAATAATCCAAATTTCTTTTACTTATTTTAAAATTTTTTATAAGTAGCTAATTAATGGAGTTAATTTTGAATTATAAATTTATAAGAGCAAAAAGTCAACCAGATGACCTGGATTTATAACTGAGGTTAATCAGATTATTAGGATATTAGTTTGCAAAATAAGAAAATATGAGTAAATTAATGATCATTTCACATACACTTGGCCATATTAAAAAGGAAATCATATTTAAGATTAAAACAAAAAAGATGGAAAGATCTTATTACTCATTCTGAAAAGCATGGAAAGATAATATGGATATGGAAAAGAAAGATTCATCATTTGCGGTCCATAACATGGAAAGATGTTGAAGATTCTATGTAGAGGTCCCAAGCCCTTGGCCCCTTGCATGAAAAATTAAACTCAATGCTTACCTCGATATTATTTTCTAATACGCATCTTCTGTAAATGTATATTTACATATCACGTCAAATATTTCTATGTTTTGTGCCTTCGATAATTTTCTATAGATGTTATACGTACGTTAATTGTCATGATATTAACTGATATGGACGCTCTATCTTAATTTCAGTATCCTTTCTGATATTTCTTTTCTCCATGGCCACTTTATACAGTTGTCTTTTCCTTTTTTTTTCTTTCCCTTTCCCTTCTGCTCCTAAAAAGTCAATAAACATATGGAGAAGGGAAAGTAATCAAATTCAATCGCATTAATTTTGCACTTCTGGTTTGAGAGAAAAAAAAAATGTATATATATATATACATATTAATTCATTTCACTTCTCCCTTTGTCTTCTTCACAATCCTTACAAATTCCAATAAACTTCTTCCTTTTTTTTCTGAAATGGGGCTTGCAGGGAACCTGCTTTTCCTATTAGTTTCATTAATCTTCTGTGCTGTTGCAACTGCCGATTGCTCCAATGGCGGCTGCCAGGTTTGCTTCTTTCTGTAATTTTGAGGACAGTGTTGTTGTAAAATAACATGGGGTTTAGTATAAGGTTGAATTATGAAGATTTCGATTTACATCAGTGCTTTGTAAATGTAGCTTCATGATAAATGCTCGTCGGATGGAGACTGTGCTGCTGGACTCTTTTGCTTCTCCTGCAGTGAACTATTCTCAGACAATACATGCGTTAGATCAACTGTTACCAATCAGTTCTCTCTTATAGTGAGTGTCTTGTCTAGTGAAAAGATTTTTGAGTTTTGAAATCTCATGATTTGCCTTTAAAATCTAGTCATTAATTGAAGAAATTCAGACAGGAAAGAATTAGAAAAAGAAATTCCCAAAAAAATGTGCAAAAATGGTGCAGTAAAGTGATACTGAAAATGAAAGAGATGGTGATGGTTTTAGTTTGAAATGAAAAGAAAAGAAGATTGATGAAAAGTCATCAATCAACAAACATGACGTCTGGGGCTGCTTACAAACAAAAATATTTCACATGGTTCACGAAAATCCAAACCAGAAATCTTGATGGGCATTGGATATATAGTTTGGATGAGGATATGATTTAATGAAAAAAGAGTGTGCTTCATTAATTCTTCTTTTTTTCTCTTATGATAGAATAATTCTCTTCCTTTCAACAAGTATTCATTCTTGACAACCCATAATTCTTTCGCCATCTCTGGAGAACCATCTCATACCGGATTTCCCCGACTTACTACTACATGTCAAGAAGATAGTGTCACCGATCAGCTAAGAGTATGATTATCTTCTCCGGGATATCCTTCCACTATTTTGATCATTTCCAACAGTTGATAGAGCTTCTTATGATTTAATAATTTAATTAGTATCATTCATTTGTGTAGAATGGGGTCCGGGGCCTCATGCTGGACACTTATGATTTCAAAGGAGATGTATGGTTGTGCCATTCTTTTGACGGGAAATGCTTTGATTTCACAGCATTTGTAAGTATCTATTTTTGGTTGTTGGTCACTTCTCTTTCTTTCTTGTACTAAATGCATAATTTATTGTAATGAAGCATCATATGCCCTTCTCTGTAGGGTCCAGCTATAGACACTTTCAAGGAAATTGAAGCTTTCCTATCAGCAAATCCAACAGAAATTGTTACATTGATATTAGAAGACTATGTTAGAACCCCAAATGCATTAACCAAGGTATTTACAGATGCGGGTTTGATGAAATATTGGTTCCCTGTGAAAAGCATGCCACAAAATGGTCAGGATTGGCCCCTTGTTAGCGATATGATTGCAAAGAATCAAAGGCTAGTTGTATTCACTTCAGCTAAATATAAGCAAAATAGTGAAGGAATTGCTTACCAGTGGAATTACATGGTGGAGAATCAGTGTAAGAGGCCTCTCCTTTTGCTTCTACATTACCTTGTGCCATCTATGATGGTTGAGAGTTTACTTACTCTAAATTTGTGTAGATGGGGATGGTGGACTTCAAAGTGGAAACTGCACTGCTAGGGGAGAATCGCCGCCCCTTAACGACAAGACTAAATCTTTGGTATTGGTAAATTATTTTTCGTCTACGCCCCTTAAGCTGGACACATGTGAACTAAACTCGAAAACTCTCCTTAGCATGCTTGACACATGTTGTGGTGCTGCTGGCAACCGATGGGCTAACTTTGTTGCAGTTAATTTTTACAAGGTATAAATTGTTCATTGCTCAATTTGAAGCTTCTATCTTAGAATGTTCGTCTGGAATTTTAGTTTGATGCAGAAAATCCAGTAAAGAGTTACATGTGATTCACAAGAAAAAAAGGAAAGAAAAGCTTGCAAAAAGCAAAACAGAGGACATTGAAGGAGAGAGACTTAACGGTTTTGTGTTATTTGATGCAGAGGAGTGATGGAGGAGGAACATTTCAAGCTGTAGACACTATGAATGGGGAGCTGTTGTGTGGCAGCAGGGATGTCCATGCATGTTTGGTAAGCTACAGCCTCTCCTATATCTTCAAAGGATACATATATACATGCAACTGACTTTCATTAGGTTTTGAGATTAAGAGCTGATTAACTTCATAACTTGGTGGCCCATTCAACCTTTCGCTCTCCCTATTCATTTTTTGAGCCCTCGGAAGGGCAGAACCCTGCTTCTTCTGTTTGGAGTTTAGTTCCTTAATAACAGTTGGGCCAAAACCCTACCCAATTTACATGTCAAGTTTCCACAAAAAAATGACCACTCTTGGAAAGGAAATTCTTCTGACAATCATTTCCTTATTCTTGCAGCCTTGATCTCCATGAGGAGCCTCCAACTCATGAGAAGGATCAGAGCCGGAGGAATTTAATCTGGAGTAATTCTCTTGTTTAGCAATAAATTTTTACAAACCAGTGGAATGAGAGCAGATTATATTTACTAGCATGTGGCATTGTTCATTGGCATAAATATCGTACATGAAAATGAACTAAATGGACTATATTTATGGCTCAAATGCTTGACAGTGGGCTTTCGAGCATCGATATGGGCAGGGCCTTTGGTGGGCTCCAGGGAGTATCCAATTTTTGTGATTGTTTCCATTCTTCCCACACACATTTATTATATGATTATATGCTCTCGTATCTACTAGAATTAAATTTCATTTCATCTTAGGTAAATTTAGTTATCACTTAACAGAGATTTGAGGTTTCAGGTGATAACCCAGCCTTAAAATAATGAAAGAAAAATCCTTATTTCATAGGATTCCAAGAAAATTTGATTTTCATATCTTGGTTATGATTCTGGTTTTCATTCAAAACAATGGGCATGTGCGTTCCAATGCTAATGGAGACTAAAAAGGAGTATTTGCATTGCAATAGGAATCCAAATGACTTTAGAAAGTAATTGAACCATTTTTATTTTTTGCTTCGTGACACATTGGACCTTATAAAGAAACAAGTCTAAAATTTTAGCTTTATGGCATTGAGATGTGATTAGTATTATTACATCTAGGCCCGGGGACATGTGGTTGCGGGTTAGTGGGGATTAATCCAAGAAAATATGCCTCGAGATTGTAACAAAATTGTTGCAGTCGTCATACTTTTAGCAAAATGATCTTGGGTGGATGCCACTTTTTGATTCGAGTGTGGTTGTAAGGAATCATGGGCTGCAAGTGAAGGGTGTTTGGTAGTGAGGAAAAGGGAAGGAAAATGCTCGACTGTATATTCTTTCACTCTCATATAATGGTGGTGGTGATGGGCACCCAACCACCCGATGACCCAACACGTTGGCCTGTAGGGCACGGCTCTAGGATTTGTCTCGAACAATAATTGAGTTGTGTCTCGATCGATTAACCGGCCTCTGATTTTATCGTTTTGACCTACGCTATGTAACTTTTTTCTTGAGCATGGCTGTATTTGAAGTTGGATTTGATGACTCAATAGTCAACATAAGGACCTAGAGACCCTTCAAGCTAAAATGTCATTAAATATTTGATTCCCGCTGGCTCATTGTGGTAAACGCCATTCGAGACTGACCATAATCCTAGAATTTGAGTGGATTTCACTTTCAGTAGCACTGTAGTTCAGCAATGCATCATCTAGCCTAGGAGGCTACGAGATTTGGTTAATTTTATGATTTGACTAAAAGGAGTGTAAACTTTCCATTAGGGCAATTAACTAAGATTTCTTTAGATCTTAAACAGAAAAAGGTGCTTATATGCATTCATCCTGTGACCCCAGGAGCCGAAGAGATTTCAAACTAGACTTATTTCTCCCTTTTTCAAGTAGTAAAGTCATGATCCTGCTGGTGCCTTTGTAAAATAATGCTTAATTCCTTGGTTACTGTAACTAATGAATTTAAAACTTGGGGGGATGCAAGTCAAAAAGTCACTGATTTGGATTCAGTCAAACACTGAAAACAGTGTCTGAAACTATGAAGTTTAAGATTATAATTTATAAACAATGCACTAATCAAAAATCGGTGGTTTATTTACCCTTGTATCTCAGTGTGAAGCATGTGAGTAGGTAGGTTAGGAGGCATCTAACACATGCTAGCAATCTTAGGATAATGATAAAAAAAATAGTCAAGTATTGTTATTATAATAATATATGTCGTTAAGTAAAACATGATATATGATCATATCTTATCACCATGATTAACCTAATATTGCTTTCACTAGCAACATGGTTCGATGTTGCTTTGCGCGGGAATAGTGGGCTTCATGTGATTGGTGGATCCGACATTAATTAAGAAACACGGGATGGAATCATTATTCGTCGCGCTATATTTGAGGATCATTAGAGATGCGATTAGCTACTTTTATCGCTAATTTTAATATTACTTTTTCGTGGTTGACTAGTATGGCAATTAAAGGATGTTTGTCACTAATGCAATTGTGAATTATAGTCATGATTAAGAATGTTTGTATGAGAGGGTTGATATAATTAGAGGAGTGGTAATATATGAGAATATAAAATTAAAATTGTAAATATGATGGGCTTTTTTGTTTTGGATGGAATGTGAAGTAGTAATAAGAGGAGGAGGATGATGATAATGGCATGACATTGCATGAAAGACAAAATATCAACTTTTTTTTTCTTCTTTTTCCACAAACACGAGAGGAGAGTAAAAGTCTAGTGAATATCTACTTCCTAATCAAACCAAAAAGTCTTGTAGAGAGGCTGTGGAAATTAAGAGGAGGCCCAGTCTGATTCCATGAATCAGCCACCACGTCCTCGAGTGGAGACAGCGAGAGAGCTTTCAATCTCAGTATTATGAGTTATATAGAATAAGAAAGATAACATCACACAGACAACTGACCCCAAGACGTAACATGGATCAGGATTTAACCCCTAGTGCAGAAGAAAAATTACCCTATCCTGTTTGGAGTGCTGCACCCTTATATATATAAATGACAACCCACTTTTAAGCCATAGAAGACTGCCATTCTTTCTGTTTTGAATTGATTTTTCGGCCTAGAGAAATGCTAAATGGAGGGTTTAAAATACAAAGATGATCGAGTAAATTAATAGCAAGGTAGTCGGATGATGAAGAGGTTAGATTGATGTTGCAATTAGAAAAGGTTAGGATAGGGTGAGTTAGAGTGGAGTGCTTGTCAATACCAAGGATGATTACGATACCCCACGAGGGGGTAACATGGAAATAGGGGCATTGTTAGCATAGATGTTTGTCGCATAAGAGCAGTCGTGAAGGAGGCCCACCAGGGTGCTAAGTTTCATCCTCATTGTGGCCAAGCAGTCACCGGATCACATGGCTTTGGTACCCTCTTTTTGACATAAGGTTACCTAATGTGGCCTGAAAGCAAGAGAAGAGAAAAAATAAAATACAAAGAGGAATGAAAGAAACAACAGCAAAGACAAGCACTCAAAGCATCAAACAAAACGCAATGGGGACCTAAACACATGGGGGTGTGGGGGTGGGGGTGCTTCAGCCTCTGCACAGCACCCAACTAAAAGCTGAGAATCTTTTGCAATATGTTGGTTGGAACCACACACTTTGGCCACCATAACCTCTGTGTTCAAACCATAATCCCCCTTCTTTATACACTTGTATATCCTTCTTTCTATTCCTTTTTATTAATTTCTTTTATCATCATCATCATCATCATTCCCCATTCTAGATGCCCCCATTTAGCTTTAAATCTGAATGCAAGTTAAAGTGGCTACAGTTTTTAAGGATGAGATCCTGATTGATCAATGACAGCTTGTTCTACCAATTCTCAGACACCAATATCCAATTAATTCAGAACTGGGTCTCCTTAATTATTAACATATATCCCTCCAAACTAGTCATCTCTCAACTGGGCCTCCATGGAAAAAGCCATAATAAGTGTTTAAGAATCTCTTTAATCAACTCTTCATGAATTCCACTTGAAGCATACATTGAAACTGCACTAGCACTAATGGAGAACAAGAGAGTTCTACTTCTAAATGTTGGGGTTGGCGGCAATCCCCCTCCCCAGAAAAATAATGGCTCAAAAGTAGGCCCTGGATTTGACGTGGCCCTCCAAAATATATGCACAAGATTGTGTTGGAAGAAGTAAATCTGAGATTGTATGCGCCCCAGATTTGGTATTAGCTCAAAAAGAATACCTATGATTTGTTAGCTTTGTATTTGGTGCGACTTAAAATCACGCATGAAGAGGCTTATATTCATGCCACTAACTATGAATTGATTTTATTGATTTGTAGGTGAGATGGGTAAGTACTTATGCATTACACCTAAAACACCATTCAATACTCTTTCCAAAACATTGGTATGGTTATGTTATAATTTTTTAAAACACTTTCCCGGTAGAATTAGAGTTAAATTGGAACTGCGTGCCCATAATTTTTTTTATTAAAAAAAAAAATAACAATTTTTTTAGAACTTGTCATAAAAATATAGTATTTTTTTTTATAATATATTTTAATTATTTTCAACTATTTTTTATAATTTTAAAAAAAATAATTATACTATTGGAGCCAAATGGGGAGCTGCGAGTTTTAAAACTATCTAAGAACTATTCCTATTAAAATAAAATAAGAAAAAGTTTTATTTACTCTCTCTCTCTCAACTTTCTTTCCCAAAAAAATAAATAAATAAATAAAAATTAAAAAAACTAGAAAAATAATATGTTTTCTCCTCTCTCTGAAAATAAGAATAAATACGTTTTCTTCTTCCCCTATAAACAAAAGAAAGAATATAATTTTTTTTTTCGTGAAAATAAAAATCAAGACTCTTGTGTTATGAAAAAATAATGATATTCGTAACGTAATTCATAACTTGAAATGAGAAACTGATGAGTGAAACAACCAATTTGGAACTTGGGTATTTCAGAAGATAATAAAAAAACCTTCTTTTTTATCAAAAACAAAGAATAATTAAAAATAAAAGGCAAAAATTATTTTTGAGAAATATTTGAAAATGCAAAAATTAACTTATAAAACATTTCAAATTTTTAAATAAACTTGTTTAAAAACTGCTTTCGAGAACGATTTCAAAAATTATATTTTGAAATTTGAAAACTAATTTTTGAATCAAAATGACTATAAGACACTCCATCAAATACTAAACTTTGTTCCATGACTATTTTTTAAAATAATTTTTTATCCTTAAAGAAAAAATAGAAAAAGAAGTTTGTCAATCAAAAAAGTACAAAATAGTTTATTTTACTTCTTTTCTCAAAATTATTTTCAAAAATAATGAATAATTAAAAATAAACTATTATATATAAAAGATATTTTTAAAATATATCTAAAAATATGTTTTTCATATTTTCATATTATAAAATTGTTTTCAAAAGTCACTTCCCATATCCGAAGAGTTTCTTACAAGTTTGGAAGGAGGGGGGCATGGGAGCGAGATTCACGAAGAAAAGGAGAGAGATTCCCCATGGACTTGCATTTGTCCGGTGGGTAGTGACCTCACTGACCTCAAATTAAGATGTTTCATCTTTCATGCACAGAGCGAGGCTGAGGCTGAGGCTGAGGCTGAAGATATAAATGTATGGTGTGATCGTGCCGTACTGGTACGGCGTTAGTGCATCACAGTGAATCAGAAATCTGACTATTTCCAACCACATCAACCCCCCTCAGTGCCCTCACCACATACTCAACTCTGCTCCTAAGTCTCAACTCTCAAGAACCAACGCAATTTGGTGATTTTTCATATTTGGAATGGGTGGTGAATACACTGGAAAAATGAGGCCCACAAAACTATTTTCCTGCTTCTCTTTGTCCTTTATCTGGTTCTAATCCGACAGTTCACAACTACACACCAATTCTCCTCACAGAGCAGAGAAATCAGAAATGCCTTGTGTGGAATATTTTATTACATTCTCTTTCGTTTCCATGATTGCAGATCATACAATCTAATAATAAACAATGGTGCACCATTCCTTTCTCACAATTTTCTTTCAAATCAAATGATTGAAACTAATAAATTTAATCTAAGAATAGCCAACTAAATAATTGTCCATCCTGTTTTTTGAACTTTTTTCTTCACACTACGGGGAAAATTTTTGTGAGGATAGGGTAAGAGTTGTGAAATTATTAATACCAGATACCCCCCTGATTTTAGGTTGTTTTTACTATTTGAAAATTTTTATTATTTAAATATTAAAAAAATTAAAAACATTTTTTACGATTATTACTAAACGCAGTCCTAATTTCATATATGTATATAAAATTCAACTTATTTTTATCCATCTATTTGATTGCTATATTTGGATTTAGTTCATCTGATTCCATATTAGCGGGTATTCATATAATTATAATTTATATTAATATTTTTAATATGATATTAATCTAGGTGGAATGATATCTTAATATATTATATTGATATACTCATGTTTGATTTTTAAAATGAATAAAAAAAATAGAATACAAAACATATTACTTTCTAATTCATATTTTTCTAAAATAGAAAAATATATTATATTTTAATACTCTTTTATTAAAAAAATATAGAATTTCTCTCAAATTTAATATCATGGGGGATTTTTTGGTATAATATATGATTTAGTAAGTAATTTTTATTTTTTTGTTAATAGTATTTATTATCAAAATATTTTATAATATATATATATATATATATATATATTAAATGTACATGATCAAATGTGATCAATTATAAACTTGTAAATCCAAAGCTCTTTCAAAGCCCAACTCAAACCACTACTTAAACATGAGTAATGTAAAAATTAGAAGAAAAAAAATGGAGAAAAGATGAATAAGAGAATAAATATATAATATCTATTAATTTAAAATTAGCATATCTCATGTATTAAAAGACTATCAAATAGGTACCTCTAACTTTCAAATTCTACGAGAATCTATCATTAATCCTCATCTTTAGAATGAAGGACATTTTGTCCCTCAAGTGGTTGAAAAATGGATATGTTAGATTCCTCTAATTAATGAAAATTTCAAATTAAATTTTAATGGTTAAGGGTAGATAATAAAAGTGCATCAAAATGGGGTAATTAGAGATTCTAACAGTATAATAAAATTGACTATAAATGGACATATGATTAACACGCCAATACTTATTATATAATATATGACTTTTCAAGATGGTGTGTTACTTATTAAAAATAATAAGTTCTTAAATTTAGAAATTGAAGGTGACTCAAAAATAGTGATAAATAATTACAACAAAAAGAATATCATTCTCAATTCTATTATATCGTTAATGAAAGATATTTGAAAGATGACTCAGATCTTAATATTTATATTTTCCATCGCATTTATAGAATGGTAAATAGAATAGCAGATTGTTTAGTTAAAAAATATATCTATAATTTAGAATCTATCACCTTGAAATCAAATTTTCTTAAAAATATTATAAAGTTTAATTTTAAAAATTATTACAATTCTTTTTTTAATCAAATGTGTAAATTCTCAACTTTATAGTTTTTTTTCATAAAGAAGAAAAAAAAAAAAGCGACATTGAATAATAATTAATTTGATAACTTTTTTTTTTAGTTCATCATCAATTAACATAAGTTGTAAGTAAAAAATCTCTTTTATATATATATATATATATATATATACATATATTCACGGTAATTTAATTTAACCCTTAAATTTGTTGGGATTTTTTTTTTTTTTTTTTTTTTGAAAATTTGTTAAATAAACACGAGCGGTGACAAGCACATAAACTTTTGACGTAGCAGGAACAGGACCAGGACCTAACAAGCCCATTGCCCCATCCCCATCACTATCTCTTTTCGAAGAATATTTATTATTTACGGCAATCCAGAGAAAACTAAAAAATTAAAATTAAAAAAAAAAAAAAAGAAAGTGAAGAAAAGTCATTGGAATTGATGTAAACCATCGAGGAATGTGGAGCAAGGAAAGTAAATGCAGATGAAATGAAAGCGAAGATAGAGACTTAATTTAGGGTGGAGTGATCGAGTGAGTGAGAGTCGTATAAAGAAGATCCCTTTTAGCCTCGAGCCTTCACAATTTACTAGATATGACAATGACAAAGGTAGTAGTAGTAGTAGACTAGAAGACTAGTAGACTAGTGGTAGTGGTAGTAGTAGGACCATCCTAGGAATTAGCACTCTGCCCTCCTGCCATCTTCCCCCTTTATAATTAATTTTATTTAATTTAACACAGGAAAAAGTAAATATCATTCAATTCTTTTCGATCTTTACTACTTTTTACATAAATGATCAAAAAAAAAAAATTAAAGAAAACATTTTTTTTTTCATTTATACGTTAAATCTTATGATAGATTCATCATATTTTTCTTTGCATGAATTTCAACCTTTTTGATTTTCATTCAACTTTTTTAATTTAATTATATATATGATATTGATCCGAATAAATAATAACTTATGTTTGGTCAATTTTATTCAAAAAGGTTATAATTGAAAAAAAAAATTACTACTTAATATTGAAACTTTATTTTTATTTATGTAAATTATTTCATATTTAATAAAAAATTTACAATATTAAGATTTTTTTTTTAAATAATGATTTTGATTTCAATTTTAATTTCTGATTAAAATAAAAAAATAAAGAGCTATCTCAACTAAGGTCTAAATACCGTTCATATGGTAATTGCACTTCCAATTTAAATAAAAAATTATTCTTCATAAAAAAATATTATAAAAATTTATATTATATATTTATATTTGTATATATAATTTGAGTAAAATATTTAAAAATAAAAAATTGGATGGAATGGATGAGTATAAGAAGTTTACCTACTCCTACCCTTTTAAAACTCATGTAAATATCATTCACTCTAAGCTTAATAAGTTTACATAGCTTCAAAATATCTTCACATGGTTAAGAAAAGTTGGCTATATATATAAAGCAACAAAAAAAAAACTTAAAATTTATAACAACATATTTTTAGAGCAATTTCTCAAAAAAAAAAAAAAAAGTTTATTTTATAAATGAGTTTTCAAAATAATTTTTCTAGATATTGTTCGTGCTAAATCTATGGTTGCTCATGTGTCATATATCACTTCAAAATACGTATATATGACAACAATTTTTTAAAAGTGAATGTCTAAATAACAAGTACGACTCATAAGAGAAATCCACTATAATTTCTTCGTACCGAAATAGTAAGAATGACTTATAACTTCTTCGTGCTTAAATAGTAAGAATGACTCATAAAAGAATTTCACTATAACTTCTTCTCGTGCTGTACCCTTCTTGTGATGTGCCCTATCACATTTATTAGATGTAAATACAAATTCATCATTATCTGTCATGATATTGCAAGATTACTCAATTTGGCAATCCAATTTGGTATATTATATTCAAATCTTGTACATACATAACATCTTCATCATATTTGATAGGGTTACGATATCAGTTAAATAGACAATTACCAACATTATATCATAGATAAATAGAGTTGCACATCTAATTAGGTTTCGATTTTAATCTCAATTATAATAACTTAATTTCATATAAATATTATCCATTTTCAAATCAACGAATCAGGGTTTTTGGAATATTACATTCAAAAATTATAATTAGTTTTTAGAGATTTTTTTCCTGTGCCTAGAAATTCTTCCAAACAACTTATATCATATCGTTTTGATTGGTTGATTCTAAATAATGATCCCGACGGCATTAAAACTTATTGTGTCCAAGACTCCCAAGTGCGTAGATGATTTTGAAGTTTACAGTTTACACTCACGGGATGAAAAAGTGAAATCACACAATCCTGATTCCCGGAGGAAGAGATATTTGTTATAAAATAATAAAAGAAAATAGTAGAAAGAAATGTCAGAGGAGTAATGATTTTAATATGAGAAAAATTGAATATAATCGGGAACATAATTGAGGCGATGGGAGGAGTGAGAGGGAGAGAAGGGAAGAGACAAAGGGAAAGAAACGAACGCGTAAAAACAGATGCACGTGGATCGACGGACCACACGTGCATACAAACATCATATGATATGGGTAAAGTCCCCCCTCCTGCACTCCTGCTCCTGCTACACAACCCAATAGGATAAGACGTCAATTGCATAATGACACCCTCCTCGCTATCACAAACAATTTCATCTCCCATCGTCTTATGGGATTGGGGTCCGGCCACAGTACGTCCTTACGGAAAAGTGTTATTAATCATGTCCCCTCATATACATATCTATTTTGATTTCATTTATTTAATTTATTATTTTAGACGATCTAAATTTTATCATATAATTTTAATGATCAAAATAAAAAGGTATAGAAACTATATCCCATTTAATAACGGTATGTATTAAAAAATGGGATAAGTAATATATATATATATACATATATATATATATATATATATATATATATATTCATATTTTGATATTATTTTTATTCTTTTATTTTTCTTGTATTTATTTATTTGTATCTAAATTTCATATATTTATATCATTATTCATTGATTCAAATTTTCGTCGTATATTTTCAAAGATTGAAATTCAATATTTAATAGATATTAATTATGTATCCAAAATGTCTCTAACATTTAACATTATTTGAAACACAGAATCCTAATCTAAACACTTTAGTCACATCATTTAATAAATCAAATACGCTTTTTAAAAGGAGCCTCCCTTCATCACCTTTTAAGCTCTAACATGATCTTGTTTTGGTTCCAAATCCTCATGTCTTTGGACACTTCATGAATCTATCAATTGGGAAAGATTTTGACCATATTGTGTTTGCCCTCTCTTTGCCATACTTTTGATTTGGTACATGGAAAATGGCAATGAATGTCGTCAACCACTTTGCTTTTCTTCCCATCTTTGAAGCACTTTTCTTACCATTTCAAAAGAACGAAAAAAAAAAAAAAAAAAAAAAAACAAACAAACAAATGTGTAAGTATTCGTATTTAAAATGGATAAGGAAAGGATGTACCATAATTCCTATCCACATGTTGTACATTGTTAAAATTTAGAGACATGTAGAGACATATGGGCAAAAATCTAGCAAGTGACAAAAAATGGATACATTGAAAAGCAGAACAAGGGCAGAGAATTTGAATTTGAATTTGAATACGGAGGTAGGGGAACTTCCATTCCAAAGGGGACAATGAAGAAGCAAACATAGAGGATAGAGTCCTTGATTAGGTGGCATTCCTTGCTATATTCTGCACAAACCTTTTCATTTCTATACCACCATGTTTCTCCATGTTCTTATTCTGTGTTTTTGGCCGACAATGGGAAAGACTAAATCAGGGTGGTCCATCCCTTTAATTAGTTGGCAATTCTCTATAATGAACTAATTCATTATGTTATGTATAATGCGCCTTGTTTTTTTTTTTTTTTTTTTTTTTCCTTTTTACTTGATTTTTTTAGATTCGTTTGGATCTTGAAGATATTTTGAGCCTGATAGGGTATAATTTTTTGTTTTTTTTTGTTTTAACCAGAAGTTAAAGTTGAAGTAAAGTTTTTTATTTTTTTAGATTTATCGTTTATATTTTATTCAAACATGTTTAATATGGATTTAGATTAAAAATGATAAAATATTTTAAAGAAATGAGTTATGAGTAAATATACGATAACTTTTATTTATTAAGAGTTTGTTTGATAATGATTTTAAGAAACGTTTATAATATTTTTAATATTTGAAAATTTATGTCATTCAAGTGTTAAAAAAAATTAAAAATATTTTTTAAAATTATTATCAAACATATTTTAAATTCAAAATAAATAATATTATTTATTTTGGATATTATTATTTTAATGTCCCTTCCAACATATTTAATAGTTAATGGTTTATTTGGAAATTATTTTTTAAAATAATATTTTTTTCATAACAAAAAAAAAAAAATGTTTGACAACTAAAAATTATTTTTTATTTATTTTTAAAATAAAAGACATTATTTTTAGGGATTATTTTGTATTTATTTTCTATTGTTTTTATTTATTTTCTAAAAGGTCATTTTAATAAATTATTATACAAACATATAAAATAATTAAAAATAAAATATTACACATAATTTTTTTTTTAAATATAAAAAATATGTTAAAAATATTTTAAGTTTTTAAACAGATTTTTTTATTTATTTATAAAAATTAGAAATTTTTTTAAAAATTATTTTTTAGAATTGTTTTCGAAATCAATTAGAATAAAGATCCTAAATTTCTTTGATTTTAATTAGGTGAAAATAATTAAAGAAAAGAGCAATACGGGTTATTTAAAAAAAAAAAAAAAAAAAAACTTAAGAATGAAACTCAAAGGACAAGATTATGAAAATTCATCACTAAAGGTAATGATCATGCCACCTCCACTTCTAGGAAAGAGATGAATTAAAAGGGGAAAAAAAACCTTTTGAACGTGAACATTAATTCCAATAGAAAAGATTGGAAGTACATTTTACGCAAAAAATTAATTGCTAAGTCCAAGACACGGATAGATAGCCATTGAATATCGTCAACATTTGAGAACAAACCGAAACGACATGTCAAGTCAACTCTACAACATGAATATCTCTCTATTCGATATGTTTCGCCACCCAATTCCATTTCTCACCATATAAATCCCTCTTTATTTATTTATTTATTTTTTAAAAAAACCTACCACCTTGAATCATTGCTCAATAATCGTTGATTGAGATTGTTCATCATTCAAACCCTTTCAACCTTCGAAATTCAAATATAATTTTAATAAAAAAATCGCATTTTTAATCATGAATAGTTCAAGTGGGGAGAATGGGAGCAAATTCCCTTAGGACGTACCCCAAAAAGCAAGTCAACCCGCGTCCTAGAAAATATTGCCCATGTTTTTCATGACAAGTTATTGAATTTTTAATAATTAATATTATTGTAAGAAATATAATTTTGACCATACGAATCACTCATTAAAAAAAAAAAAAAAAAAAAAAAAAGCTACCACCCTAAATTATTGCTCAATAATTGTTGATTGAGATTGTTCATAATTCAAACTCATTGACCATTCAAAATTCAATTATACTTTTTTTTTTTATAAAAAAAATCGTATTTTTATCATGACTAGTTGGATTGGATATTGCTCATGTTTTTTGTGACAAGGTATTGAATTTAATGGGTATTATCATAAGAAAGATATGGTATATGGTATGCGTTACAATAATTTTGATAATGTTTTGTAGGGTATTATTAAATAAAAACTTTGATGTTAGACTATTAATCCCATGCTCTCTACTATATCAATGGTATTTAAAATTAATTAATATTGGTTAAAGCAGTAAGGGAGGTGAAGGGGAGGAGATGATGATACATCTGATATATTATATACGAAGGGGATAGGCATAGATGTATGCATGTACATGTTGGCAATAATGTTGTTGAAGGGAGGAAAGAGAGAGAGAGAGTACAGCAGAAGAAAACAAAAGAGAGGCCCTCGTGCAACTGGAGGTTTCAATGTACATCACTACTTTTTTATTAATCAAACCAACTGCATTCGGCTGCATGTGTGCGTGTGGCTAGACACGGACATTCTTCTCTCTCTCCCTCTCTCTCTCTCTCTCTCTCTCTCTCTCTCTTTCTCCCTTTTTCTCTCTCTCTCATAATATATTATAACTGACGTTTTCTTCCAACCCCACCAAATGTATCCTTTCTGCACCTTCCGTGCACCTCCATTATCATATCATTTCCAGTCACACATCTCTCTCTCTCTCTCTCTCTCTCTCTCTCCCCCTTCTTCTTCAAAACTTGCCCCCACTTACATCTCACTTTTATTTATTCAATTTCATCATTCATTATTTCTGATGAATATCCCCATTGTGTCGGCAATATTTCTCTCCAATTTCGTCTTCCCTTTTTTTTTATAATAATTTTTTTTATAGTTTTTTATTTTAGGGAAGGCAAAAAGAATTTCTGAAATATACCCATCAGGGCCATCGCCCATGACAAATAAAAGGTGCCCAATTATGCCATATGTCACTCACCAACCAGTGTGCACGTGTGCTGATTCATTAAATCAGCTTTTCATTCCTGATTTGAATGCTCTGATTGTCCACTTGTCTCCCTCTCATTGGCCCCTCCCACCTTTCCGGCCCCCCATCTTGATGGTCTGTTTTATCCACCTTTGATCATATCAAACTTTTTTTCGTTTGGATTCCACATTTCTCTACCTTATAATTTTTTATTTTTGAATTAATTGGTTCATTCCCTACCAACTGATCTACGTGTTTACCCTCAATTTTTGTCATAAATATTTCTAATTATTTTAAGTATTTACATATATATATATATATATATATATATATATATATATATATATATTTGTAAATATTTTTATTAAAATCAGACTAAAACCCTTTTAATTAAATAATCGTTTATTTTTTATATGCTATTGATTAACAAATTAACCTAACAAACCATATTCTACGGAACTTAAATAAAAATATTAAATCAATATTATACCACACCTTAAAAACACTTCACATGAAAAGTTTCACCACATTTGGATTATTTTTAGTATCTAAAAAATATATTAACAAGAATAAAAAATATGATTAAAAATATTTAAAAATGTATGTATATGCATATTATTTATTTATTATATAAAAAAATAAATCAATTTTTTTTCTTTTCTTCTATTTTTTTTATTTTTTAAGTTTTGATGATGTTATTTCTTGACGATTTAATACAAATCTGTTAAGAAGATATGGAGAATGTCGTTTTCCTATAAAATACAAAAATTCTAAATAAGCAAAAGAAAATTTTTCCTTATTCAGCGGCAAAAGTCAAAAAGTTTCCATTATTTCAATTTTTGAGTGGGAATCTAGTAAGGTACGTGGTACAATAAGTCAAAATATTCTTCTATAATTTTCACTTAGTTTCTCAGTATAGAAAAAGAAAACTAGCCAAGCCACATGTCATACATCAAGTAATTAAAATTAAAATTAAAATTTATTTATTTATTTTTAATATTTTATTCTATTTTTTATAATATAAATTTTTTCCAAAAAAAAAAAAAAATGAAAACTAAAGGGTCAAAATCAGTAGAACTAAAAGAAACAGAAAGAAAGAAGGTAAAATAAAAATAAAAATAAAATAAAAATGGAAAAAAAAGGAGAGAAAGGTGTTAATGAAAGGGAAAAAAGGTGTATCAAGAGTGTCAAATCCCTATCGGAGGATCTCACCATGGATCCACGCTTTGTATAAGTCTCCATCCAATCCACCTTTTTAGCCACCCCAAGACAAGCTATCACCTTCACCATAAAGTCAAAAACATATTCATATTTTTATTTTTTTTCCCATCAAGCTATTGCTCTCAAATCTCACGGCCCCCCGCTATGAATAGGATATGAAAAATAAATATTATCCACGATATAAAATATAAATGAGGCACTGAAATATCAAGAATGTAATCATGCATGAATATTATTAACTATGGTACAAAACTTTAATGATAAAAATTATATAAGGGATGTGTTTGATTCTAAAACATTAGGAAAAATGCAAAGAATAAAAAAAAAGAAGCATAAGGGAAAAAATGGAAGAAAAAATAAAAATAGATTTAAGGTTAAAAAATTATTTTTATATACTATTTTAAACAATTTTACTTAATTTTTCCTTTTTATATAGATTAAATAATTTAGAAATATATAAATTTTTTATTTATTTTAATTATATTTGATTTTTTTATATATTTTTTATAGTAAAATTAAATATAAAAAAATTGTTTTAATTTTTTTTTCTTTTAGTACTTTTTGGCAATCAAAGAAAGTAAAATGATGCATAAAAGGAAAAACAAAAAAGATTTATAATTTTTATACAATTCTTGAAACTCATCTTAGTTTTTTTTTTCTCATCCATATAAAAATTACATAATTTAAAAAATATATAAGTTCTAACAATTTTAAAGTATATTAATTTTTTTTTATATTTTTTTAGTAATATACCAAATATAAAAAAAACTCATATTTCGTAGCCTTTTCTCAAAGCAAACAAAATCTTAATATTTTATAATTTTCCTATATTAAATCATAATACACGTTATTTCTATTTGAATTTTTATTATTATTTACTTGTAATTTAAAAGTTAGTGTGTTATGTGATTTGATATGAATTTTTAAAAATATTTTTTAAAGTATTTTTAGTTTTCTTAATATTTAGAAAATAAAAATTTTCAAATGTTAGAAAGTTTAAAAATATTTTCTAAAATTACCATAAAATGCATTATAAATTAAACCAATTGATAATTCCATGTCATCAGCCATATTAGTAAATGAAAATAAATAAATAAGTAGTAAATAATAAAAAATATAAAAAAACACGGTTTTATGCTATATTTGGTTTCAAGAAAAAAAAAATTATCATAAAAAATTAATTAAAAATTTATATATTTTCAAATTATTTACTTTATCTATATATATATATAAAGAAAAAAAAAATCATATAATGAGTTTAAAAATATATATAAAAATCATTTATTAACTTTAAAATTTTTATTTTTCATTACTTCTTATTTTTCCTGGCACTTTCTCAGAAACTAACTGGAAGGTTAGTGTTAATGTGTGTGAACCGTTTTTGTGTTCAATAGTTGGTGAGAATTTGGCATGCAGTGAGGCTGCATAAGAACATTCGGGGAATGTGAAGTTAACGAGGGAGTCACCCACAAACTGCGGGATTGAGAAGAGATTACTAGCAATCATTGAAGCCCAAACCGAAAGGTTTTCATCATCTGAAAAATGCACCACCGAGTGAAGGGCATTTTGGGCCTTCGAGTTTACAAAAGGCAAGACTCCAAATCTTCAATCATTTCCAGGTCAATTGATGTGATTACCCCAAAACCCCAACATTTATCTCATTCCTCTATAATCATTTCATACCCGATTCAAAGTTTCATACACGGACCGACCTTTAAAGTCTACACTTATTTGTTTTTTTCCTTACGATTATTGGATCACTTCACTACTTTATTTTATTAAGAATTAGTACTGATTAGATGATATCGCTCGGGTTTTATTTATTTGTACCCGAGTCTCATTTGTTTATACCTTTATATTTTGATTTCATTTATTTACTCATTTGATAAATACTTTATTAATTAATATTTAATTATAAATTAATTTTTTTTAATATGCTCATAATCACACTCCCACACAGGGCGTAAACAGGAGAAAGATGAGCTGTTTTCCCCATTGTCACAAAGATTAGGCCGTTAGGCAGTAATCAGGAGAAAAAGTGCTGTTTTCCCCACCGTCACAAACATATGAGACATTTGCCATATTGGTGAATGGAGAGTGTTTCATTGTTGTATGCTGTATTGATACAGTAAAATGGAGAAAGTGAGGTGGAAAGAGAGGATTAGTAATGATTGAGATTGAGTGGGTAGTTTTGGGAATCCAGTTGGGTAAAGCAAGTAGCAGAGAGCAACACAGAAAAGTCAATAGCATAGTGATGGTTATGAAGGAATTACAGAGCAGAAGTTCCAAGTTTCCAACTGCCACAGAGGGGGGGGGGCAGCCTCTCAGTATCTCATCTTTCAAACTTGCACGGTTGCATACTTGCACTAGAATGGAACCAGCTCTTAGTCACATGATAACCAAGACCCCTGTCTTGTAGTGATTTTGGTAAATTCTATAAGCAGATCTTGTTGCCAGACATGTGAAGGACTCTGCCTCTGGGGAAATTCCCTTTTCTTTTTAGTTCCAATCCCCTGCTCACCATGTGCCCCCTTTCCTTGGCTTCCATTCCTCTCTTCTTTCTACTAAAACCAGGGAAGAAGGGGACACATATAGCAATGAATGATCAATTAAACCTACATATAATAGACATGAAATTTTTTAATCATATGATCAATTTAAATTGTTGTGTATTTTTATATGTTACCAAAATTTATCTTTTGGGTTTCTTTAAAAAAAAAACTGAATACTCAAATAATTTAATGAAAATTCTAATTTTAAACAAAAATTGAAAATTACATGTCATGTAATTTTCAAGGCAAAAGATTTTCATAGTCTGAAATTTCCTAACCGGGTGGAGAAATAGTTAAAAATTGAGAAGAAAAGTTGAGATTTAAGTTTGGGTGAGGGTGCTTTTATTACTTGAGGAGGGGGAGGGGGAGTGGGCTCTGGGGGTCTGAGGGAGGGTCCCTCCCTAGTAGGGGGCACCTTGCATGGTTTGGCCTATGTGGCCTCACACCCTCTGCACATATGGTAGTCCTCAGGTCTATATATACACTTTCTGACTGACTTAAACTAGAGCAAGCCCATACCATTTACAGCTCTCTCTGATCACTGGTTGGAGCTTCTTGGGAGCATCAATGGCTGTTTTCATGGCGGTTTTTGGTATGGTTCTTATTGGGCTCTGTATTTGCACTGCTTTGTTGAGATGGAATGAGGTGAGGTACAGGAAGAAAGGATTGCCCCCAGGTACAATGGGTTGGCCAGTCTTTGGGGAGACCACTGAGTTTCTTAAGCAAGGCCCAAGCTTCATGAAAAGCCAGAGAGCAAGGTGATTCTTGTTTTCTTTAGTTTCTTCACTTTCAGACGGATCTTATTGGGTTTTACCCTGTTTCTTTCTTCCTCCTTTTGCTGCTTTCAGGGTCACCAGTTTCTGGTTTGTGCTCCCTTATGATAAGTGCTTACCACTTTTCAAGTGGTTTTCATGGTTTATGCTGTTTTAGCACAAAGGAACAGATGGTATTTTTAGGGCACCCTATTCATTTATAGGTGGTGGCCTAGTAAAACCCCCTTTTGAGAACTCACAAGTACTCATTAATCCCAAGTGACTTATTTCTCTCTTTCTATTTGGATTCATTGATGCTAATAAGAGCTTGTAAAAATAAAACTCAATTTTTGTTCTTTCTTTGGCTTTGAGTGCCTAGATTTCATAGTGAACACAGGCCAATTAATACAGAGATGTTCAAAAAGTGCAGTTCCTTTTAGGTTTCTAGTAATTTTACCCTGAAAATCACTGATCATTCTTGATGTTTATCCTCTATTTACATATATATGTATATATTTTTAAGAACGAATGGTTTAGTATGAATATAATTTTCTTTATTTTTTTCTGTAACAGGTATGGAAAATTTTTCAAATCCCATTTATTGGGTTGTCCTACCACAGTCTCCATGGATCCAGAGCTCAACAGATACATCCTAATGAATGAAGCAAAGGGCCTGGTTCCTGGCTACCCACAGTCCATGTTAGATATCCTGGGAAAATGCAACATTGCAGCTGTCCATGGCTCCACTCACAAGTACATGAGAGGGGCACTGCTAGCCCTCATTAGCCCCACCATGATAAGAGACCAGCTTTTACCAAAGATAGATGAGTTCATGAGATCCCATCTGAACAAATGGGATACCAAAATCATCAACATCCAGGAGAAAACCAAAGAGGTTTGTATCAATCATCAAAAAACCCTCTAGAATTTTTGAAGTTTTTCATTCTAATTTCCCTTTGCTCCATTGCTTTTTCTGCAGATGGCACTTCTCTCTTCTCTCAAGCAGATTGCCGGTATTGAATCCGGCACAATATCCAAGGAGTTTATGCCAGAGTTTTTCAAGCTGGTGTTGGGAACCATTTCTCTGCCTATTGACCTTCCTGGCACAAATTACCGCCGCGGGTTCCAAGTAAATTGCCCACCATTTTTGTGTTTCCTATCTCTTAATTTTCATGGAAGTTTTGCATAATTGGGATGTTTCACTTTCACAGGCAAGGAAGAATATTGTTGGCATGTTGAGACAACTCATAGAGGAGAGAAGAGCTTCCCAGGAAACCCACAATGACATGCTTGGTTGCCTAATGAGAACTAATGAAAATCGATATAAACTAAGCGATGAAGAGATAATTGATCTCATAATCACAATTCTGTATTCGGGTTACGAGACTGTTTCCACCACTTCCATGATGGCTGTCAAGTATCTCCATGACCACCCAAGAGTTCTTGATGAACTCAGAGTGAGTGACAATTTTGTTTTTTTTTGGTATCTTGATATCTTCATGTTTTTCTACTCTAGTGCCCATGATCCTGACTTGATTTTAATTTCCGCAGAAAGAACATTTGGCAATCAGGGAAAGGAAAAGGCCAGAGGATCCCATCGACTGGAATGACTACAAGTTGATGCGCTTCACCCGAGCTGTAAGAAATATCCAAATTTGGCTGCAACATGATCCATTTTTTCAATTTTCCACTTACAGAAAGTTTATGAGAAAATTAGATTAACTCTGCTTTATTCTTGTGCAGGTGATCTTTGAGACCTCCAGACTGGCTACAATTGTTAATGGGGTTTTGAGGAAAACCACCAAAGACATGGAACTGAATGGTGAGTTGAGCAGACTCAAACCATAATTCACAAACACCATAATTTCTTTTGGTTCTATCCACCTTGATGAGTCTTTATGGGCTCAAGGAGAAGTTTTGGAGGTAGCTACTCCTTTTGGCACTCTTTTCACAAAAAAAAAAAAAAAAAAATTGCAGAACATATAATGGACATGAGGTCATCTTCCTCAGTGGACCCTACCCTATCGCAATCCACATGGCATACCTACCAATCCAGCCAGGCCTTAGACCGATCTCCCTTCTTTTGCTTCAATGGAATTACCTAAAAAATTACTGCATTTTCTTACCCATAGGTGAACCCTTTTCTTATCTGCTATACCTTATATTTATGTGTGCCTTCTTTTTTGTCTTCAGGATTTGTGATTCCAAAAGGCTGGAGAATATATGTTTATACCAGGGAGATCAACTATGACCCCTTGCTATACCCTGACCCGTTAGCTTTCAATCCTTGGAGATGGCTGGTTAGTGGACTTGAATATAGTTATCGTATCTTCTTTGCCTAATTGTTGAGTTTCGGTATTTAAAAGGGATTGGTGAATGCAGGACAAGAGCTTAGAGTCCCAAAACTACTTCCTACTATTTGGAGGAGGCACCAGGCAGTGTCCCGGAAAGGAACTGGGAATAGCTGAAATTTCTACATTCCTTCACTACTTTGTAACAAGATACAGGTGAAGTAGTGGGCCTTATTCTTTTTGCCTGCTGTTTGGTTGGCTAGAAAACTTGGTTATTGAATTCACTATCATTTGGTTGCAGATGGGAAGAAGTTGGGGGAGATAAGCTAATGAAGTTTCCAAGAGTTGAAGCACCAAATGGACTACACATTAGGGTCTCAGCTTACTGACTAACCAATGTATGTACAGAAGAAAAAAATATAGAGCATGTGAAAGCAATATGGATGTACAATAATTTTCTAACATATTAGAAACTTAAATGGATCTAGATTTTCCATTATGTTATGTGTATATGGGAATATCCATTGCCTCCTCCTAACACACTTGTAATGAATTTTCTCTCATTCTTTTGACAGTGAGAAATAAGTTTTTTAGGCAATAAAAAAGCTGTCCATGCCCAACTTCTGGGTTTTCTTCTTTTATTAAAGCAAATTCACCACCAGCTTTAACATCATTCGTCATACAGACCCCCCTTTTTTTGGGTCCCCTGAACCAGGAAAAGCCCATAAAGTTCTGCCCTTACTTGGACCCAGGTCAAAATGATGGCCCAAAATGAAGGGCCTTAAATGGGACTTGAAAGTTTGGGCCCAACATGTTTTTGTGCAAAGGATGCAAAACCTAGAGAATCATTGTCATAGGTGAAAAAAATTTCTAGTTGTTGTCTACTTCATGTTTATTTTAAAAATTAAAAAACTGTTTCTAAAGCAAGGGAATCCAAGCTGGCCATTAAAAGTTGAAAATAAAAATAAAAATGAAAGTCACAAGTCAGTTGAAAATTGATGATGAGGCCTAAAGTATGAAAGGTCCAATTATTACAACTCATGGTAAAGACTGAAGATGAATGATCAATCGCCCGCACTCAAGATATGTCCCTTTCATTAACAATTTCAAGTCTTCAACCCACTCCTCCCTTGTGGTACCACTGCTGCCACCCCAAGTCTGCACCAATCCTTTTTCTGCCTCAATTCTACACGTATTCATAAAAATAAAATGCACATCCCCAATGAGGATTGCAATGGTTGGTGGTCAAGCAATAAGGAAAAAATGAAAATTAAGAGGGATAGCAAAGGACTCAAATGGTGGCATAGTTGGATATGGACTTACCCCACCTTCTTAGTGGTAAGTTGCCGATCCATGTAGTGGCCCATTAAAGGCTTGACATCATGGGCTTATGAACCTACCACTTGGACCACTTGGCCCACTTGGCTTTGTGTCAAGCACCCAATTTATTTTGCTTTCACCTTTTTACCCCAGGTCTATTCTCATGATAAAACTTGGAATCGTGACTGACATTTGTCTAAGCATCACTTTCTTTCCTTCAAGAGATTACGTAGGGTTGGCTAATCCAAGAGTATGAGCAATTAGATTGTGTCATTACATGCATTCAAAAGTTTGTTTGATAGTCTTTCTGTTCAAAGCATTTTTAATTGGAGTGTCTTTTTTAAAAATGTTTTTTAAAGAATTACCTAACGAAGTGCTTCTTTAAAAAACATTATATATGATTTTTCAACTTTTAAAATTACTTTCTAAATTTTGTCAAAACTTCTTATTTTCCTTCAATCCCTTTTTTTTTTTTAATTTTAATTTTTTTTTTTTTTTTTTTTTTTTTTTTTTTTTTTTTTTTTTTTTTTTTTATGCTAAAAGAATATTTGATGATGATATTTGTATTGTTGTAATTTGAATAACAAATAGAATGACTGCCTTGTCACCTTAATTATTAGAGAACTATTTTCTAGGTATTTTTTGCCAAGCCTTGTCACTATAGTAATTACAAAACTCTTTTCTAGAAATTGTTTTGTGAAATTTATATGGGTTTGTAACTCTCATATTGAAATTTCTAACTCTCATGTCATCAAATTAGTATTGACATTTTTGCAAATCTAATAACCTTCCTCAACATGATGCTTTTAAGACTTGAAACCATGACCTAGCTCTTGCATCAATTGCTATGGTCACAAGTCTTAACTATTTCAACAGAAAATCAATTAGTTGTAAGGGCATCAAGCTAAGTTTTGAGCATCCAATACCATACAATTTAACTTGAACTTTGCTAAAATACTAGTTGGACTAATATGTTATGCTTGAGAAATAATGCAAGAAAAGAAAGGAGAACTAAAAAAAAATGGCATTAAATGTGATTTTGAATTATCTAAAAAGAGTGGAAACGCAAATCAGTACTAAGAAGCCATTATGTGTTGTAATAGAGTAGGGATAGAGAAAATGGAAGAAGAGTTAAAGCAAAGTGGGCCATAACTAGGTTTACTTAGGTAGAGGATAGGTTCGATGAGGTGAAATTGAGAGGAGCAACTAGTTTGCTCAAGTAGAGAAGAGATTTAGGTCAAGTGAAGAAGTTAATTATGTTGCTTTTTGAATGTTCTAGAGGGCTAAACTAAGCTTAAAACACCCTAAACAAGGAAAGGAAAGAGAGTTTAGATATTTATTGCTCAAGCATAGAAGAGATTTAGCTCAAGTGAAGAAGTTAATTATGTTGTTTTCTGAATGTTCTAGAGGGCTAAAACCAAGCTTAAAACACCAATAAACAGGGAAAGGAAAGAGAGTTTCGATATTTATTGGATTATCATGGCTATGGCATGACAAAACATTGTCCTTGAAGTAGATCCGCTTTCCTTAGAGATCAATATTGGTACAATAGGGAACTAGTGTCCTATATCTAAGATTCAATAACCAAAAGCCTTATTTAAGGTGCATTCCTTGGATGAGGTATAATACAACTTGGTTATGGCTACAATAGCCTTATTTAAGCTTGCAATAGTAATTATGGCTACAAGAAGGGTGCAACAATTGGTATGGTTGTAGTAGGGTGAACTTGGCTGTAGTGTCAATGGTGAACTTAGTTGTAGCAGTGTCAATGATGAACTTGGTTGTAGTAGTGTCAAAGGCAAACTTAGTTATAGAAGTGTTAAAGGCAAAGGATTTCAAGCAAGTAAAGTGGAGTCATAGAATGGATTATAATAGTGGATCAAAATGATGGGCTATAGCAATTATAAAAAACAAAGAAGTAGAGTCACCAAAGACAGAGAAGTGGCAAAGATGGAAACATTAAATTAGGAGGAAGTGATTTCTAGGGTAACTCTAAGAGAAGGCTTTTATAGGCAGAGTTTTAATGTGACTCTCCTAAAAATGTTGAATGGCTCAAACATGAATAAATGAAGTTAAAACGTAGTTATACCAATCCAGCCTACTAAATGCTTTGACCGGGGAATAGATTTACTTCTAACTGAGAATGACTCAATTAAACTTAAAGGTAATAAAAAAATGAAGAAGTTAAATTTAAAATTAATTAATTTCGACTTTGAAATATTTGGTTGAAATTGTGTGCATGTTAGGATGGAGCCCTAAAAAGGATGACATGATGTAGCAATAAATGAATTTAATTTATATTCATGATTTTGGTATCCCTTTACTATGCTCTTTATGCATTATGATTAATTTGAACATTCAAGCCTACATCATTTGCATTGTATATGACTTGGGTGTATTAAGAATTATACAAAAGATCCAAGTTATAAGTTCCTCACAAGTTGATAAGTTGTTTATAGTTGGTTCATGGACTTAGATAATCCTTCTAAAATTATAATGCACTACCTTCTAATTTGAAGAATGATTTGTCTTAATTATTAAGAGGTATTTCTCATGTGAGTAGATTAGTATCCGTAACCTAATATCCACTGCATGCAGACTTCTCATGTATTGGTGTTCATAATCTAATGAGGTGGAAGTTATAAACATATCAAGATTATCTCTACCATCCTTAAGTCTTAGATCTTTCTATTTTGTAATAAATTGATATACTGAGATCCACAAAGGATAAATACCAAATCCCTCTTAAGAAATGATTGTAGTGCCATAAATTTTATGTTATAAATCCTCAGGATCACCTAAGAGAACACATTGTCTCAATCCCATGAAATATCATGGTATTTCTATTGAGAATACCCATCATCACCTACTTTAGTCAATAGTGACTCAATCAGTAGGGAATATATGACTACCTTAGAGTCTCATCCATAGATCAAAGTCATTAAAGATTACAACACTAGTTCAATATTCTTTTAAGGTTGAGAGTTCATACAACTATTAGCTTGATGAAATTAAGACTATTCACTAGCCAATATTATAAATTATTGTAGATATTTTTCAATATGTAAACCATACACAATAGTGCACTCTCCATGAGAAATTTATCTCGATGACCAAGACAAGTCATCTCTCTAATTAAGAGTGCACTACAACCTTAGATGAATTGCTTGAGACCATGGATTGACTATAAACTACTTATCAACTTGTAATAAACTAATGACTTGAATCTTTTATATAACTTTTAATGCATCCTAGTTATGTATAATGCAAGTTATATAGGTATGAATGTCCAAATAAATATTAATTTAATTAAGGATTGAATAATGAAAACTAAAACTCATTTGTTATATTATGTTATACTTTAAAGGGTTTTATCATAACATTAACCCATATAGTAATATAAGTAGTCCACATACCTTTCATTCTTCTCCTAGAACCACACAACCCTTAGGTTGGTCTATATAAATTTTCATTTTCATTTCCAATTCCCTATTCAAGAACACAATCTTAGCATCATCTGGAGTTTACCAAGTTATAAATGAAAGCTAGAGGTAACAAAACTCTAATTGAGGAAGTCATGGTCATGTGGGAAAAGGTGTCAAAATAATATATACCCTTTGTTTAAAACCTTTGATTATTATGCATGCTTTGTACTTCTTTATGGACCCATCTCACTTTAATGTATTCTTGAAGCATCCACTTACTACTGATAGTCTTTTCACTATAAGGTAAATCTACTATGATCAATTTGATTTCATTGTTGATGGTCTGTTTTTATAATGGTGCATCTAGAGAAGTTATAGCTTATTTGAAGAATCTAAAGTTCTCATATATTAAAAAGGTGTAGAAATCATTTTTAATGTTTGTTTCTTTCTCATCTCTTTTACTTCTTTTTAGTTCAATTTTAGAAGATTCATTAGACTTGTCTCTAATTATTCTCTAAATTTGTTTCTTCACCACTAAGTTTCATAAGAAATACATTTTCAAAGAAATCAACTTACTTTGTTTCCATTATGGAGTTCACTTCTATGAGATTGTTTTCTAATTTAATGATTAAAAAACTATAAGTTGTAATTGTACCAGACCTTACACTTTCAAGTATGCTTGTTAGGTGCATAATCATTCCATAACTCATAGAATATTTTACTAGTTTTTTCTTTAAAGATATTCTATTTTGAACATGACAAGATGTGCATGTATAAATCCAAAAGAATAAAATATAAAATACAAACCTTAAATCATTAATATAAAAAAAAAATCTAAAAGAAAAAGCTTTTACCTTTGCTTTTTGAAATTAAAGAAATTACACTTATTTTTTATTGTTATAACATAAGAACAATTCAATTGAAAGAAGAAGAAGATGTGAAAAGAGAAGAAAAATTTTAAATGAAAAATGATGTAAATATATTATTTCTACATATATAACACTAGATTATTTTTTAAAATTTATAAAAAAATTAAAATAAATATATTCTAGGCATTAATTTTGAACATATTAATTAATCTTCTTATATAAAATAAAATAGATTTTAGTGTTTTTTATTAAAATATAAAAAATTGACATGACTTTTTAAAATATTAATACTATTAACACATCCACCAATTTTTTTTTTAATATGCTTAAAATATTTTTCTTATTATTCTCTTACGAACCTACCTTCTTTATGCTCCTCTCAATTTTTTTTCTTGTCTCAACAACAAGGTAAAATCCTTACCTTAAAGCAAAATCTTTGCTTCGAAACTTGTTTGCTAATGACAAAGATATTTAAAATAAATTCAAAGTTAATTTCCATCTTTTTAAACCTTGTTTTTTGATCTACACACTAACATTATTATTGTACCAAATGAATATATTTTAGAGTTTGTGATTTATGTAAATTTTGAACAAAAAATTTATTATAAAGATAGTTAAAAAATATTTAAGAACAATTTAAATGATCCCCAAAAGTATAATTTTGGATAACATTAACCTTCAAGATTAAAAAATTCTTAGTTGAGATGGATGTGCAGAGAATTTTGCCTTGCACTCACACAATAAATTATTTAAAAAATAAAATAAAATAATGTAACAAAAAACAAAATGGGATATCCACTGAACACATGCACAACTCACAAGTCTCCAATGGTGAAGTCAAAAGGAAGTGGCACCATGCCATGATTATGCCCCTATATGCTTTCATAGTTTCCAGCCATAACCATAATATTTTAATTCCTTCTAAGTCAATCAGAACCTTATCCCACCTTCACAAACAGGGCCACTTGACCAAATCCAGATTCCCACTCCTAAACTTGATCAGACGACTCACAGCCATTTGATCATGTAAAAGCTCCGAGCCCTTTAAGTGAATGGCGACGCGGCGGTAGTGCACGATACACATGGAATGCATCAGAAGAATTGCCATTTTTGAACACAAACGCAAGGCAGACCAATATCAGCGGCGATTTTTTTGAAAGAGTCCCACTCACCGACACCCATCCTCCGGGCGCGCCACTCGTGCCGAGACCACCGACATCGCACGTGCCTCTACGTACTCCTTATTTATAAGCAGTAAGGACCACGACCATTGCCTCCCTCCTTTCCACCATTCTTTACTACCACCACCACCTCCACCTCTCTCTAGAACGGTAGAACTCGGCCTCTTTCCCTCTTCACAATGGCTGCGCCACCGTCGACCGCCACGCCTCTCCTCAAGGACGAGCTTGACATCGTGATCCCCACTATCAGGAACCTCGACTTCCTCGAAATGTGGCGGCCGTTTTTTCAGCCGTATCATCTGATCATCGTTCAGGATGGTGATCCTTCGAAGACCATCAAGGTCCCAGATGGCTTCGACTACGAGCTCTACAACCGCAATGATATTAACAAGATTCTGGGCCCCAAGGCCTCTTGCATTTCCTTCAAGGACTCTGCTTGCCGTTGCTTCGGCTACATGGTCTCCAAGAAGAAGTACATCTTCACTATTGATGATGACTGCTTTGTAAGTGTTTTTTTCCTTCTCTTCTTGCTGTTTTCTATCTGTGTTTTCGCTTTTATGCCGCAAAGTTTTGATCTTGGTGTCTCTTTGTCTTCGACCATGTTGCTTGGTTGGTGAGAAAATCGAGTGGATTGTCTTTTTCTTGCAGTGTATGGACTTTTTTATTTTGACCCCTTATGTAAATATTGTTTGCGTGCAATTATGGTGTCAGTTTGAATCTGCATTGTCCTTCTACTGTGCTTATCCTTCGTTTCTTTGCATTCTGCTGGATTTGGTTCCGATTTTTTCGTGGAATTGGGAACTGGGTCTTTGGAATTTGGTTTCAAATTCCAACTTTGTTGTTTTTATATGAATTATGGTACGGATCAGTGATGCAATTAATTTAAGATCTCTCCTGATTTGTAAGCTATTGCCTAGTTTGAGATCAGAGATCTGGTAAATTTGACTTATTTGTCTGCAAGCTATAGCTTCTACTAATAATTGACTTAAGTCTTTAAACTGAGGATGGCTGATGAGATCTTGAAATTCTTTGTTTGGATTAATATGTTGCTTCCTTCTCTCAACCACACATACAATTGTTTTTCCAATTTCACTAATGCCCTTGTCAAGGGAAGATGCATTTCTAATTGATAAATGTGATATACAGATGTAGCATTTTGAAATCTTGTACATCATTGTATCATCATTTGTTCCTACAATACGTTCATATGAATTGGGTCATCGGTTTTATTTTTTGTCCCTTTGGTGGGTCCTGGTTGATAATCAATCACAGCTAATAGATTGGCTTCGAGAGAGGCAACCAATAATGTACTAGATGCTCCTCCTATGATGATAACCTTTCCCACCGAAAAGAGAACTTTACTCCATTTCTTGCTTGCATGCTAGTAGACCATCCAATTGGTATACCGGCCTTGAAATGGTTAAAAGTGGATGATCACCAAATGACTGTCGATCTAATTGTAAGCCATAACTTTATGAAGATTATGATCTTTAGTTTTTATTAACTTCCAGATTCAAGCTAGTCGATTAGATTTAAGGGTCTTGTCTTTTGGTTGATATATTTCCATGTTCTTTCAAAAGTGGCTGATAATTATTTCATGGGGCTTAAACAATTTGCTTCACCAGATGATTGACCTGACTAGTGATGCTAAGAATCGTTCTTATTTCAATTTAATTACTTGTTAGTCTAGAGTACTTACATCCAATTCTCAACTAGCCAATATAAAAATTGATATTTTTTATGCATTGGCATGTGCTTTTTTTTGTTAAAGTAGTTTTGTTTACTAGTATTATAATATTCTTATTTACTGATTGAACGATCTCTTGAAACTGACTTTTCGGATTTCTTATTGATGCTTAGGTTGCTAAGGACCCATCTGGCAAACAGATCAATGCACTTGAGCAGCACATTAAGAACCTTCTTTCCCCATCCACTCCCTTTTTTTTCAACACCCTGTATGACCCGTTCCGTGAAGGTGCAGATTATGTGCGTGGATACCCTTTCAGTCTCCGTGAGGGTGTTCCTACTGCTGTTTCTCATGGTTTGTGGCTCAACATCCCAGATTATGATGCACCAACACAGCTCGTGAAGCCACTTGAGAGGAATACTAGGTATGCGATTTCTCCTCAACTAGAAGCCTTGAAACTTCATTTGATGTTAACATAATTGCAATTTGCATGTCAATGGTTCTATCAGGTTTGTCGATGCTGTTTTGACCATTCCAAAGGGCACCTTGTTCCCCATGTGCGGTATGAATCTGGCATTTGACCGTGATCTCATTGGCCCTGCCATGTACTTCGGACTCATGGGTGATGGTCAGCCGATTGGCCGCTACGACGATATGTGGGCTGGCTGGTGTGTCAAGGTGTGGGATCAGCTCCCTTTCCTCAATATTTCATGTGCAGTTTGTTCTGCTTTCATATTTTCTTGTGATCTTTCCAGCATTATAGGAGTTGGTTAAATTTTCAAAAATCCTAAGAACAAAAAAGAAACCTTTAAGAATGAATGACAACATAATAATAGTGAAGTACTAAAAAAAAAATTGCCTGACATTGTAGAACATAATCAACCTTTTTGTCAACATGCCAAGAAGTTATCATTACATAAACACTGATGGGTGTTTGATGGGTGATCATGTAGGTGACATGCGACCATCTGGGATTGGGAGTGAAGACAGGTTTGCCATACATTTGGCACAGCAAAGCTAGTAACCCCTTTGTGAACTTAAAGAAGGAATACAATGGCATCTTCTGGCAGGAAGAGATTATCCCATTCTTCCAATCAGTTTCCCTTCCAAAGGATTGCACCACTGTTCAAAAATGCTATGTTGAGCTGGCCAAGCTAGTCAAGGAAAAGCTTGGGAAGGTAGACCCTTACTTTGTCAAGTTAGGGGATGCCATGGTCACATGGATTGAAGCCTGGGATGAGCTCAACCCAGCTGGAGGTTCTGCCAAACGTCCTAATGGCACTGCCTAATAGATTTTTTGAGTATCTGTCTTTATTTTCTGTTAGTCAAGGAATCAATAGTTCTCAACCGCTGTTTAATTTTGTCTCAGACCTATTTGGTCAAAAAGGTTGGATTTGCAATTGATGAATGTAATATTTTTGTTGTACTCGTGCTATGAGCTTAAAAAAAAAAAAAAAAAAGATAGTTGATTTAACAACAAAAGATTGTCATGTTTATGTTATGACTATGGTGACTGTGCCTTTCTTTTTTGGAATTTGATCTTTAAATTTGAAATATCATGTTGTCCTACTTTTCCCGAGGGCCCCAAGGAAAAGGCCGAAAAATCTTGTACAGATTTGTCCATTTGTTGCAAGGGCTCTTCACCTTAGTCTAAGGCTCTTGTCATGGTCAAACCGTGTAACCCCTCTCCTCACATCGAAGGCTTGGATTTGGTTGGCAGCTTGTCACTACGTCCTGTCCTGTTCATTGCTTTTTCCCCTGAAAATGCCATAGCTTTCTCGCCTAACATGAACACAATATCCTTTATTTTCTCATGGACCAAAGAAGCCCAACTGAAAATGACAATCAATGGCTTAGAGCCAGAAAATCAGAGGATAGCAGTTAAACCACCAAGGTTGGAGTCCATGTTCTTTGACCAGGATTGTTATGGCACTCTTGACTACAACTCCAGCCCTAAACATAATCATTACCCGTTTTTCAGCATATCAAAACATGTTGGAAAATCTTAATTAAAAGGATGAGAGCTGAAGTTAAGTCATTTCATACAACATCCAAAAACAACACCTGAGTTTAACAGGGTACAAGGAACAAGCGGATTGCAGCAACTCAACAAATGTTACTAATAAAATCTTATGTTACACTATCAGAACTCAGAAATTGGATGAAAATGCAGCTCAAAATATGAGGGATTATGGGGTGTGATTATTGAAGAACTCAGCAACCCTTTTTGGGAATACTAGATGACTTCTTTGTCTCTCCAGCAGAAAGCAGACTAGAAGATCAGAGAGACAGCTAGAGTCCAGGGACATAATTATGCAAGAGGACATTCTTTATGAAGCCAAAGCCGCTTGATCTGTCTTCTGCCGCTTGGAATTTGGTTCTTCATCTTCTTGATGGTTCCTACTTCCATTTACAGCCTCTGGACCTAAAAGAGACACATGCTTGCTAGTAATCTGTCGTCCTGCCCTGAGCTTTGGGCCCCAATGCCGTTCAGGATTTGGTAAGAAGCGTGCTACCTTCTTGGTTTGTGCTTTGCTAAGAGAGGCAACTGCTCGAGCAAAGTTAGCCTGCACAACATCAAAATAAAGATGCAAGAGAGATTAATTCTCTTGACTCATGAAACTAGCAAATCAATACCCCTTTTTTTTTTTTTCCAAGTTGAGTGTCTGGTTGTGTGGTGGGTGCGTCTGGAAGTATCTGTATGACTGTTGCCTTGGGATTTGATTTTAGGGGGAGTGCTGCCCGATTAAAACTGAATCGGTGAAAAAAGTAAACAAATCCAAAGGGGAGGAAATCTATGCTTCCAACACTCTCAAAAAACTACAAGGGCTCAAGACACTAACTCACTTGAAGAACCGGTTCCTTCGCAAGTATTACACTCCCAGATTGATCTGGTTGTTGAGCTTTCACAGGATGATTTTTTACCTACAAGTCATGAACTGATTATGAGAATGCCATTTCATAGCCTTTAGAAAAACCATCGATGTTACAATTCTTCAAACAAGGAAATATCCAGAAAATGATGTAGCAATTAACTTGCGAAAACTAGGTGATTCAGGAAACAGGGTCAAGATGCTGCCTGCATGATAATTTGAGAATTGAAAAGGGAAAAGTGTGTTTTTGTACGCATTCTTGGAAAAAATCACGAAATAAGAACTCAAGTTTAGAAAATCCAAATTTAATGTATTTATCTAAAATAATTAGAATTTTATGCACTTTTTGGTCAAAGGTACTACTTTGTCCACATAGTACTATCTTATAATGATATAGGTACTACCTTTGACCACCTCAAATATGACCCTTGACTTTAGGGTGCATGAAACTAAAATTATTTTAAAACGGTTCATATGCATGTAGGAAAGCACACTTTTCACTATTAAAAAAGACCTTGAAAGTTACTGAAAAATGTTTAACATTGCGATCTTATCATATAAGGAACAAAAAGGGTCCTCACCCAGCAACGCATTATGTCCCAAATTACATCCATGGGAGCATCGGATTTCATTCCTAATGGATTCACATGAGTTCCAGATATACGATATCCTGCATTTAGCACAGCAGAACGGAATATTACTGCTGATGGCGAAGTGCATTTTAGCGTTGCACAGAGGTTGTGAAGACTCAAAAATAGAGGAACATCAGGTAATTCCTGCAAAATAGGCTAATGGGATCAGGGACAAACACATGCACAAGATCATCTTCATAAGACAAGAATTTCCCAAAACATCCATTACTTCATAATTACAAACATCCATAATTTGATAAGTCTCTCAAATGAAAACATGTATAACCAAACAATCACAAAAACATGTATGATCTCTCATAAGTAAAACCAATAGATCAAATGAAAATTAGGTCACACAAATGTATTAAAGCAAAGAAAATCAAGACAATACATGTGATGTTGGATGTTCCAGCCTAAATTATGATTGTCCCAATACTAAGCCATATCATGAAAATTGTGCCCTATGAGATGAATACACCTCATATGTTAGCTCTATTTTCCAAAAGAGGAAATTTCTCACAGTTTGACAGAACACACACCTTTATGGTGGTAAACTTTATGCAATATTATGTTGAATTGATATGCATTACCAACCAATTTTACTATTAACCATTAAACAATATTTAGGGAAAGTTATGCACAAAGGAAATTACATCGTGTTGTAGAGTTATGGAATTTGTTTAAAAAAGAAGTATAAATTCCTTTTTCTCCAAAAATGAGTATGAATGTTATCATCTCCTGGATTTACTTCAGTAGTGCCAAATGCATCCAAACTTGAAATTTCAATTTAGATTGACATGAGATGTTGAGTGGCTCATTAGACATTGATTTTTTAATACAATAAATTATAATATGCACAAAGAATTTACCTCTGAAATTGTTGTCAACACAGCAGAGATTCGATTATAAGCAGGATACCTGTCCTTCATAGATTTCACATCTGCTAATATGGAAGTCACCCATTCTTGATCATGGATGGGAGCAGACCAGATGGGCCCACCCATGTTAAATTTCTTCCCACAGTTGCTGCATTCTTGAGGAACAACAGGACCAAACCCAGGCAGATACCTTACACTGTTATTCTTGAGGAGGAAGAGAAAAAAAAGAAACAGACACAATATCAATAATACAGTAACAATTTAAAATGAAACTATATCACTGATCTTTAACAAGAAGATGTGGTATTAGCAGCATTCCCAAAATATATAATGTCACGAGATGGTAAACAAGTCTTCTAATAGTCATGGGGAAAAGGAAAAAAAAAAAAACCTTCTGCTCAATCTTACAATGACATACACTCTTCTAACATCTTTCTACACCAAATCTCTGTTTTGATTGCCAAGAAAAAGCAATGATCCAAAAGTTCCTTCTTTTTTTAATTCTCCGTTGTTTTCTATAGAACAGTGTTAAAATAGCATTATATCCAGCCCACCAAGGAAAACATTCAATACTTCCACCAAGCTACCACATTCCAAGATCTTTCTAGGTATAGGCATTTGGTATGCGAAGTTTAGTACCATTATAACAAAGTTAAAAGGCATAGGCATGCAAGCCATCAGCAGACCTCTACAACTACTTGAGGATTTAGATTTTCAGTGGGCCAGGGATTATGCTATGATTCAACAGTAAGAAAACTTGGGCAGAACTCCCTTAGCAGAGTTAATCAGGCTTGGAATGACATCAGGCATTAATACACTTAACTAACAAGTTGTCCACTAGTACTGTTAACCAACAATTTTCCCTTCACTTTCTGGGTTGAATTACCACGCAACCCCATTGATATGTCATCTCCAACCATTCTAACCCAACTATAAGTTAGGACCTAGTCCACATCAGTTTGGTATCCATTGTTGTTCCACCATTACCTGATGACTGAAGCTTTTCAGTCAAATTGATAACTCAAAATGATATTAGAGCCTTGTTTTATAGAAGATCATGAGTTTGAATCTCAGCGCTTATTTATTTTCCCTATTTACTAAGCTACACGCAAGTCAAAAGAAGGTTACACATGAGGTGGGGTGTTATGCTTGTAGCCCATATCAGCTTGGTACTTTGAAATTAAAATAGAGGAAAACAACTTTCTGACTTTTCTTGAAAAAGGTGCAGTGTTTTACAAATAATTTATGTAAATCACTGAAAACATGTATCACAGGTCACTTCCATTGTTTCCTACTTTCAGAAGCAGAGAAATTGTTCCCAAAACCTGAATCAATGAAGCCCATAAGATTCTGTGAGCAAAGCTGTTCATCAAAGAAGCTCATAAGATTCTATCAGCAAGATGTTTTATTGTTCTGAAAATTTTGTTTATATAACTTTTAATGTTTGAATAAATTTTTTTCTAAAGTTTATCTCTATGAATGTGAATGATAAATAATTGAATCTTCTTTTTACTTTATTACATAAATCAAGCAGAAAATTGGAGTTCTGATGTTGCCATATCACCCACATGTCATCAATGCTTAACATAAGCACAGATGCAATCAAGCTACAAAACCTGTGAGTAATGAACTAGCACCAATTGCAGATGTTCTCAGATGAATCATACCTTGGAGACGGTCCTCCCAATAGGCTGAAGATGGAATGAATCACAACTGGTACACTGGTAGACGTAAGAGAGCTTAAGAGGAGTACTCTTCATTGCACTTGCAGACCTGAACATGAATTATTTCGTCTGTCAGTCAAACTAAAAATTAATGACTAAACACAGCATCATACAAGCTAATACAAAGTGCACCAATAAGTAGGCTACACACGTGTATATGCGAACAAAAACCCGGACATAGAAGTCCATTTGGACAGAGAGAACAGGAACAATGTACCGCTTGTAGCGGTTTGCATGGCTCTGCATTCAAGAAAAAAAAAAAAGCTTTTAGACAACACTTAAAACTAAATTATGCAACAAAAAGTAAGAATAAAATCATATATTATAAAGAACAATTTGTGCAAAACCATAACAACAAAAACAATTCTTTGCAGAATAACAATGGGAAAAGGTAAAATAAATATTAAATCTAATTTTGTGAAATGCCCAAATGAGGAGGAAAATGCTTCTTGCATCCCTCCCAAGGCTCTACAATGCAAATACTCTTCAGTTGAATTTTTGTCTCACAATGGTATTGTATAGCAAGAAAAAAAGGTCAAGTCAATTTTATCAAGCACAGCTATGTCTTAGTTAGGGCCGTGCTCGGGTATGGTTTCTATTGATGTGATCCACCCAAATGGTAAGTGATGGGGCAGTTAGAGTATCCATTTCCTTGGTGAGGTTGGGATCCCGCCTTATGTTATCATCCCTTACCTTGTCACTTCCCCAATTTAAGAATCGCTTAAATGAACCACAAAACCTTAAATTAACACATCACCAAAATCTTGCCCTTTAGATGTTAAGGGAATACATTCAATAAAGGGTATTTTTTGAAAGTGTGTAGTTTCCTTGCCTAATCATATTAATATATTGGGTAGAGATAGATTCATGTCACTTCAAACTTAAAACAGTTGCTTCATAGAGTTGTGAAATTTTGAAAGATTGCAAAATGATTGATAGGCAAAATGAACCAATACATTTTTCTCTGCTCTTCTGGACAAAGACAAATATGGGATTTCGATTATGTTATATTTTGTCTATATTAAAACAAAGCAGCTTTTTCATGGATACCTCAATACTGGCAAGGAGGATCCTCAAAGCCATTTCATGGCAATACTTTCCTCTCAGCGGATAGGAACCATACCTACACAAACAGTTCATCAAAGATGAGCCTAGAATCAGAAACATTTCTCTATCAAAAAATGAGGGGAGTAAAAAGCCTTACTTGGAATAGCAGGCCTCTCCATTGCCCCCACATAGCACTGCCATATCAGTTGCTGTACACATCAACATGCCTCCATCAGCAACACATTGAACCGCAGAATCCAAGAACACAGAAGGTGAACCGTAGGGATCAAGATCAACCTGACACATCCATAACCAATAAACTACTAATAGTTGCTTTCAATGGAAATGAACATAACAGAGAACATGCCCTAGCAAGTCTATTCATGTTTACAAAGAATCCTGAGATAATAAATAACTAATAACCACCAACCTAAATTACTGGCACTAGTGGAATTTGAAAAATCATGCTTTGATGATGCAAATTTTTTATTTATTATTATTATCTAGTTTTAGATTTGACTAGACAACATAGAGATTCAAATTCTCAGGAGCTATCTCCACATGCCTATGTGCACGTGTATACCCACCCAAAAGAATTTGACATGAACATGCAGTTATACAAATGTATTTTATACATGTGTTTACACACCAGAGAGAGAGAGAGAGAGAGAGAGAAAGTACCACATCAAATTCTTTGGGGTGGGTAAGCATATACACACGAGCATCAGCAAGTTGTGAATCCACCTTTGAACTTGCAACTGAACCATTGAACTTTATGTTTCTTCTGCAAGCTTCAACTGACACTGCAACAAGCAAGTAACAGAGATATCTCTTCTGATGTAAAGCTCATTTAATAACAGATAAGACAGAACCCCATCAAAACAACTTGCAAATTCTTGATTATCAGTTGAACTAAGATTTTGTACTTGTATGGCACCAGAAATATACAACATGCATACATAAATAGTGCGGTATGGCCCATATGGACATTTATCAAATAGGAACTAGCACCAACATCTAATTCTGTGAGGCCTTTTTCAGGCATGAAAATGTCCTTTTAGTCAAGGAAGGAACAAGAAGGGCCTTCTGAACAATTGACATCAGTAAAATACTAGTATGTTTAAAATTGAAAACTACCTTTATCATTATCTAGGGCCACAACTTGACCAACGCCTTCTACTTCACGTGCATATCTTAGAGCCCTTAACCCAGAAGCTGACAAAGCCTGTGAAGTCAGAAGGAAATGGCAATATAAATCATAAAAGGACTAGAACCATGCAAATTTACAATTTTCTAGGCAAAGCATTCAAAAACAAAGAGACAAAGGCACTTATGGATGTCAAATACAGCATTTGGAGGTAGAAATATACAATTATACATAAAATTGCCACCATAAAAAGCATCAGCAAATCTTAGATGCTGTTTTTTCTCAAGAAAACATAGAATCAAACCCACACCCATCAGTTATGGTGAATTTTCCCATTTTCATTAATGCCCCCTTCCCCTTGGGGAAAATAGTTTTTTATCCTCAAATGGTCAATAACAATGGCCATCCAATTTCCACACGTCTCCCAACATACCCTCAATAAGCAAAACATAATCATAATAAATGAAAACTATAACAAAGCAGATCAAGGATGAACCTCAAGAACTCTTGGTGGCTTCAGTTGCCCCTGCCCCTTTTCCTCCATAACGCCAACTGGTTCTTCAGAGATGCAACGTGGTTCATCTAGAGATCTCTCTTCCAGAACTGCACATTCTCCATTAGATTTCTCTTCATGCATATCTGACTCAGTAGGTGCTTCCTCTGCAAGAGGTTCAGAAGAATCCTCCTCTGACACCTTTTTTGCTGCTTTGGTTCTTTTGGACAACTTTGCTTCATGCTCCTGTTTACGTTTGGATATAAATGTCCTCAAGACGGCAATGGATATATCTCTGTTGTTAACCTGGTCAACATAGATTTCTATGCTCAGAATCCACAAGAGAACCACAAAGTTAACCAGAAAAGGGAGCAATAAATTAGTATAAGCAACAAATGGTTGTACCCATTTTGCAAAATCATCCATCAGATAGGTTTGAACATAAGCAGATAAAAGTTTGAATATGAAATATTTTTGATAAGCAATTTTGAATATGAAATATTTTTGATAAGCAAGTTTGAATATGAAATATTTTTGATAAGCAAGGTTGAATATGAAACATTTTTCATGAGATGTTTAAAAATGTAAACTCACACCTCATACAAGATGTGTAACTGAAATGAAGTCTTAATTTGATCTCATTTAGATTTTTTGGAAGTATTTATTTGGTAGAGGTTTCTTATTGCCAAGTTTCTGTTTATCCTTTTTATTTTTTTTTATAAGTTAGAGGGATTTGATGATTATGCTTCTACATGGACAGGAATTGTAAAGATAATAATTCAATAAATACAAACTTTATGCACATTTTACACTCTCTTTAATGGTGAGACTTCATTTTTCTTTACCAGGTGGGACTCCTATAAGGTCTGATTAAGACTCTAAAATTTATCTATTTCTTTATTCATCTTCATTTAAATTTACTTTAAACATAAACTCTAACCCTACTTTTACCCCAGCATCCCACTACTTTAACTATAAAATCCCCTAACTCCCTTGCTGTCCAAAATTCCAGCAAGCTTTCCGTTTTAGTTTCATCCCATTAAACATTCTCAATCATAGACAATATAAACTTTATTTCATTCATAAAACCTAATCCCAGTGTCCCCATAAAGGCTAAAACACTGAAGCCCTAGGTCACATTTCATTGTAGGCAGCTATTTTAAGGGGCTGTTCCTCACCAGGTTGATTTAATCTTATAGTACTTGTGAACCAGTTAGATAACCTGCACTGAAAATTCACATCCCTGCTGTAAACTCACAGGTTTCATCAATCAATCTAAAACACAATTTGGTATTATGAATTAGAAAATTTTCAGCTCCTGTCCACAAGAAATTCACTTTGATGTTACATTATTGGTAGCCTTTTTTACCAATGAACTTGGAACTAAACTTAAATTCCACAAGCCCAGTCTCCACAGAGACAATTCCATATTAATGGAAACTGTTTCTAAACTCCAATTCAATGCAGCTCATCTTGGAATTTACAGAACAGAATTCCTTGGAAAAAACCAACTCATCTACCAATGATTAGAAATCTTAGTTTATAAAGCAACAAGCAGTAATTCTTTTCCATCCCTGTTTCTTTCTTCACCCTATTGTCATACAAAAAGAATAAAAAACTCATGCCTTAGTTTATTACAATGAATCATACTGGAGGAGAAAAACACAATAAAAAGGATGACAAAAAAAAAAAAAAAAATCCAAATAACAAAAGTGACCATCAAAAGTTCAATCCAGAAACCAGTGATCAGAAACCGACCCATCAAAAATCCAATTACGAGAGCACAAATTGCAAGAGAGAACGAAAAGGAGAAGATTATGGGACCTGGGTCTTGTTGTAAAAGACTTCGTTTTTGGCGTGCATAAGAATCTCAGCCTCTCCTTCCTTGATGATTGAGTAATCACTGAGATCAATCGACATTGTTTTGTTTTGTTTTGCCTTTCGCATACAATAGAGGGTAATGGGTGATGTTGGCTAGTTCTGACGTCTCTGTTATATAATAAATTTCCTTCTTCTTATGAGAAGTTCAGAGGCTTTTATAACCTGCTGAACCGGCTTGTTTATATACAGGGGTCTCAAACCCTATCCCTGCTGCGTCTACGAGATCGTGGGTTTTTCAATTTCTATTTTAAAAAAATATTTTTTTCCTTTAAACCCTAATACCATAGCCCGGTGCACATTAGAATTTGTTACTAATTTCTGCTAAGGTGCACCAGAGGATTATTCATCTGGGTCGGGTTCGCCCTGGTTAGTATTTATTTTTCTTTATAAAATGATTAAAAGATGTAGGTTGGATGTTTGCCAAAACAGTTTTTCAATTCTCTGAATTTTTATTTTTTTTTTAATTTTTTTTTTTTGTTGAAAATTTGGAATGTTTTTTTCTTAATTTTCCTTTTTATGTTTCCAAATATTTTTTTAAAAATAAATTTATATACAATGCTTTGTTCTACATATTTGTCTCCCTATTTTTTTTAAAAAAAAATTTTAAAAAGAAAAAAAAATGATAAAACAAATTAAAATATGTTTTTTAAAAATATGAGATTTTTTATTTATTAATTATCAAATATGTTTTTCTATTATTTTATTCTCAAAAACATAAAACTATTTTCGAGATTTGTTAACAAATAACTAAAAGAGATTTTTCTAATTGATTTTAGATATCCTAAAAATAGAAAATAATAATAATAATAATGATAATGAAATAATGCTCTCACTCTCCTCTACTCACTTTATATTTGGAATATTTGAATACGAAGTAAAAAATTAATTCTATTTTTTATTTGTTATCATTTAAATGATTACTAAAAATAAAAATATGAATAAAAAACTTATTCTAATTTGTTCAAATTGTTACTAAATTCGCTCTATATATATTTTTGGTTTTTTATTAGTTAAAGAAGATGGCCATTATGATAAGTATGATTTGTATGAATAATGAGAAAAAAAAGTGTTAGAATTATTGTGGCCTTCATAACCATATGAAGTTAATCACAACAATGTTCGATATCAAAGTCATGAACCTAATGTATTTGCATCTCCCATATTATACATCTAATGTATGTGGGAAGATTAAATGTATAAGGTATTATGACCACTGTCATGAACTTATCAAATTGTATACAAGGTACAATGACCAAAGTCATGTACCTAAATTAAAGTTTTCATATACCATGAATATTATATAAAATTAGAAAAGTCGGATTCATATATTTAAAAGAAAACGTCAATTTGTGACTCTTTATGCAAGATCACTTGATATGATATAAAAGAGTTTTTGGTCACTTTTTCCACTCATTCGAAGTTTGGGAGGCTATTCGGCATTTGTACAAACATTAAGTGAGACAGAGTAAGGAGAGAGAAGATATAAGGTGCTAATATCGATACAAGGTGCTATCAAAATGATGTAACATTGTGAAGAATCTGTATAAAGTGATCTTTATTATAACGACATAAAGTGAATTTTGTAAATTTATTTTGGTTCAAGAAACTAGAATTATGAGATCTTATTTACTTGATTTTCTAATAGCCTTAATTTTCTATTTACATGTTACGAAAGCTTGAGAAAAAACCCAATGAAATGAATATAGAAAGAAAAATAAAAATAAAAAAGAAAATTAGAAACATATTTAAAATTAATATATCAAATAAAAGAATTTTTTTTTTTTGTCCTTCACACATCCACTTTTCAAAGGAAATCCAATCTTAGAGCACCAAGCTTGGGCATAGTTAACATCCAACATAAAAAGATGTGGAATTTGATTGACTATATTGGGTAAGGAATAAAACTTGAATAAATAAATAAATGTTAACTTTTTGGCACGAATTGCTCTGTATAAACATATGTCTAATTATTATAAGAAAACAAAACAAAACATATTTACTGGCAAATCCATGCAGATATGGCATAAAGAGGCCTTTGACTCCAGCATATCATCAAACTAGCCCTCTCATTTCTAACCTTATACCCATCCTCCCCATCTCCTCCCACCAGGTCCTTCACACCCTCCATACTCTCATACCACAGTCGCACTGGCTTGAACCCACCTCGCCCCAACCTAACCATCCACCTTCCATAACTCTCATGCCTCTCCACCCTCTCCAACCCTTCGCATGCCACTATATTTTCAATCTCTCTTCCGTACATCTCCTCTACCACAAGTCGCTCCTCACTTGATGAACGCCTTAAAGTTGTATTCATAGAGTCAAAAATTGCGCTATAGTAATATAAGCCTTGAACGAATCGATCTGTTAAACGATTTAGATTATGATCAGATTCTTGTTCGACTAATAATAGTATCTTAGGAGACATTGACCTGACCGTTGCTAGAAATCGACTCATTTGCTTACATTCCTTCACAATGTTGCCCTTATTGAGTCCAAAATGCGCGTCCACACGATCATCCTCGGCTAATAAGGTGTGAAGATTAAGGACCGATGTAATGGCTAATGCCTCCCCTGATCTCACCCTAAGCATGTCAATGGTTAGGTCTCTTAGAGTAACGTTTAGAGGGTTAAATTGGAAGGGCATGGCAAGGGCTTCAGCCTCTTTCACAAGCCTAATGCCCAGCTTGTCCAAAGCAAGCTTGTTACTACTAATGCAAGTGATTTTCAAGTGGGGAGGACCATGTGGCATATGCGCAAAACTATGGAGAAGTGGGACCCACAACTCGGGGTCACCCGACCCAGTGTCCAATATATGGATAACCCGCTCCTCAGCCATGGTTCGGGTTAGGGTTTGGGCTATGATGGAATAGGCAAGCTCGAGGTGAGGGAAGACCTTGCCAAAGATGGGTCCGGCCCAATCAGCTTTGGGCTGCCACGATGGATTGCGGTTCAAGGCTTTGTATAGGCCAGGCCAGCGCTTCACAAGGCGGACCGCGAGGGCGGAGGCGAACCGGGCTGCGAGGCGCTGCATGGAGTCGCCGGAAATGGAGGCATGGTGGGAGATCTGGTGGAGGCAGGCGTCTGCCCGGTGGAGGTTGCCGGAAGAGGCGTGCATGGCACATTTTAGGAGCATCTGAATGAGAAGAATCCCTCTTTCTTCGGGGTTGATGGCTTCAAAATGGTCCGGGGATGACAAGCATAGGGTCAACGTTACATCAGGCTTCATGGCTGGAGATGCTGAACCCATTTGGGCTGCTGCCCAGTCCGGAAAGGAACTTCGATGCTGCTAAATTTAGGCAAGACCTATGGGAAATTTTTTTGATTCTTATAGAAAAATCATGCGTTGAAGAGGAGTAGGTGATAATGAAATTGAAATGTCACGTACCTCTTGGAAGCATGCTACATTTACAACCGGAAGATTACAAGGGAGGAGTTTTCTAAGAATTTATTTGTAATTGACTTTGCTGGATTGTAGTTAATCAAAATAATGTTAATTAGATTCACATCCCATTGACCCACACTCACGCTAAGCTTCGAATCTTCAACCTTTTGCTTCATGGATGAATAGTTTGTAGATAAAAGATACTTGGGGAACCACGAATTGTGTAGGACCGACAACGTTAATGAACATGTGGTAATGTTTGGATAATGAGGCTGAAATAAATCCAGGCAAAGCTTTTGTACAAGATACTATCTTGCTCCCCACTCACAAAGTGAATGCCACTTTCTTGGTGTTAGTTTGTGATCAGTTCTAACACCCAGCAACCCACTTTCTTCGAAGTCCTAGTTGTTATCAATTATCATGCTTTTTTTTTTTTTTTTTCCCTTATTTTAAATCTTTTAAAAACAATTAAATTCCAAAGAAGTCCACTCCGAGAATGTGTCCAAATCGGTTAACGTCAATGCCGCCTGGCCACACAAGATATGGTTGTCTCCTTCTCCTGAAGATGGTTCGAAGCACAGTGTCATAAGAGACAGGGCCAAGCATTAGAGGCCAAGGCTATTGTCATGGCCGTACATTTGTGGGGACTCCACCCACTTAATTAAAATGGCCCACTTTAGATTTGCTCTGATCATTTGATGCTATCATACTAAGCCCCATCTCAACCTTCATTAAGAAATTTGATATCAAACTCATAATTATTAATTATAAAATCCCTTTGATTTGGGCAAAGTTAAAGGCTAAATGACAGAAATTTTTGGTAGTGAGAAAGAGATAATGGGTGGTGGGGTATGACTAATGCCATTGCAATTGAGATTAGAATGGGGACAATGGAAGGCATCACCTAATCTGTTGATTAGGCACGTTTGGTGAAGGAAATGTAGGCCTTGAGCCATCCAGCTTCCAGTTGAAATGACTTTAAAACTAAAAAACCATATTATGATTTATAATGTGATTTTTTCTTTTTCATTTCATTTAAGATCTACTCAATGGAGATGGAGGGGCACTCTCTTCTTCTAATATGAATAAGATAAGAGCCTATAAAGTGTTCTGTGTCTGTTTGGGATGATTGCAGCCTTGGGTTGATAGTGATTTTCAATTTTTTGATCAGGTAAATATTAGTGGATTGGTTCGGGCTGATAGCAGTAATCAAACCTCTCTCTCCAAAAAATTTAAAATTTTCTAAATTAGGTTGTAATGCAATATTTAGATAGTTTTTTTATACCTTCATTGGTATCACTATCCACTTAAGGTTATGTTTGGTTTCCAAAAAATGCTAAAAAAAGAAAATTGAAAGGAAAGAAAAAGATAAAAAAATGAATATAAAATTTTTCTCTTTAGGGAAAAAAAGGAATTCATTTTCCTGTCACGGAACTATAATCTGCGTCCTTCTAACACCTTGAGATGCTATTTCATGGCCATACTGTCACTAAGGGGAGGCATCTTGAGATGATGTGGACTGTCCAAACAACTGATATCCAAACGCTTCCTCCACTACCTAGTTCCCACAAACCATGTTCACAGAAAAACCCATATCACCAAGCCCCTTCGCTTGTAAATCAGACTCCCCAAGAACCCTTCTCCTTTGATTCAAACAAGACTTGGAGCTTCTTTTGCCCTTCCTCCTTTCTTCTTTCACTGGTGGCAGGACTTCCAAGACCTCTGTTTCCGCTATCTGGGCTTCAGTTCCAGCAGCAAACTCAGGACAATTACAGCACCTTTAGAGTTGGACTAGAACCTCAGCATTCTCAGTTTGATTCTTCTGATTCTTAGCAATAGGGCTCAGGGGTTTGGTTGCCTCTGCTTTGGAACTATGATTGGGAGAGAATTGAGTGGTTTGCTCATCAGTATCAAATAAATCATACGCAAATCGATGACCCATTCTATAAAACCCAAGAGAAAAAGAAAAAAACACACGTTAGAGAAATTACAGTATGAAGAAACAGTCATTGAAGTAAATGATTGACCAGTATTTATAACATATGTAAAGAAACATATACAAGTATGCAAACTGCAATGTCAAAATCAGTTATTAAAAACAATAAAAGTTATTAGAAATCAGTTATTAACTGGTTATCACAAAATTCTATCTTAGTTTACTTGTTTTTCTTGATATTTGTGACACTATGGTCATCTTTGGACATCACTGTACTGGTGCAGTGATTGACAAGTGCTTTTTCCAAAGAAATCCTTCTTGTTTGGAATGGTGGCTCCTTTAATATGCAACACTGATACATGCTGCCAAACTAACATTTTCATTAAAGCGACTTAAGCAATATCCACTACAACAAAGATACAAGAAGTAGAAATAACTTTTGGTTTTTAGCATACATGTTTCTCTAAAGAAACCTCAGGATTAAAATCTGGCTGAATAAACTGCCAGATTTGGTCATGTAATATGCTAACAAAAAGTTTGTATTCTTTAACTGAGAAAGTTAATGTTTTCTACTGTTATTCAAATGCGGTTTTGTGCACCACGTGTTTTGGATAAATTTGAGCACACTTGATGCACTTTTTTGGGTCAACCTAATGTGCCAGCATGTTACTATAATGTTGGGATGGGCATTCTGCAGTCAGGGTAACTAGCTTGAAAACCATGCTGTGTTTTCTAGGTTACAGAAATGTAACTCTATAAAAGTGTACACCCTTTGTGAATTTGTACACATGATTACCGGAGATTCATGTGGAGTTGCCAGGAATCTACCAGTGGTAAACGTATTTCCCTCTTAACTTATTCTATTCTGTTGCTGTAACCCCCCTAACTTTTATTCTGCTGTTCTTTCACAGGCCTGAGTTCTGGAAAGGAAAAGGCAGATTAAAAGCCATTGAAAATTGAGGCAGAAGTTAATAGAAATCTATAGGAGACTGCCAGCAAATTCTAGCACACACTCATAACAAGTCTCCCAATTTTATACTACCGGAAGTTTTCCCATGACAACAAGATATCCTGATGCCATTTCTCTTCAGTTTCAAATAGTTGTCCTGTTTCCCATTTGTTTATTTGTATGATAAAGAGCTATTAGCTAACTAATAACAGGTTAGTTATGGTGATGGCATGTGTAAACTAGCTACGTTTAGATCACCGGCTTGAACAAAGTTACACAATATTATAAGACAAAAAGATCAGGGTGTAAAGAGGTCTTGAAGTCATGATAAAAAAAACCACCAATACCATATTAATTAATCCTAGATTTTTCATCATTTTGGACCTGAAAACACAAACCCAGTATTCAATTGAGCCTATGACACTATTTTGGCTTAGTTAAAATGAATTCTTCATTTCTTGGAGACCAAAGCAAGAAGAGACATGAAACTTCATTTCTCTGCTAAAACACCCATTTCTCAGTCTCAGCAACCAAGAGGAGATCCAAAGAATTCAAGTTCTTTTGTTTCTCCTCCAACCCACTGGAAAAACAACCACCACCCACCAAACCCATTGCTAAACTTCACAGGCTTTGGTAGCTTCCTATATTTTTCAAGATGAGATTTCAATCAATAAAGATTGGACAAACCCAAACCAAAGCCAAAACCAATACCATAATAGTCATTGATGTGTTAAATTTTCTTAGAGCCAATTCCTCAAAATTGTGTAATAGCAAACGAAAAATTAAAATTTTAGTTTTCAAAATCGAATGGAAGCACAAAGAATTAAAAAATGCAAACACAAGAGAAACATCGAAATCCAATTACAAGGAGTCGCATCAAATTTTCTATACTTACAAAATCCGAGTGTCTAGATTTCCAAAAATGAGAAGAAAGAAAAAAAAATAAATAGGGTTCAAAACATTAAGGTGTGAGGTTAAGAGAGAGAAGTTCAATTTATACATGATTTAAAGACATGGATTCAAACACATTTACTAGATTTGAAGAATGCATTTCATCCATGGGAACTTGATTTGAAGAACGTATTTCATCTATAGGAACTTGTGTGTCCGAAGAAGGTAAGTTGTCGAAGGCACTGGAAGGTGGTTAAAGTGATGGTGGTGACCGTTGAAAGGGTCGACGGCTTTAAGCCATAGCGGCTGGTGAAGAGGAAGTTAGGTGAACAGGAGACTCGGTGAAGACGATATCGTGAGCCCGATCAAATTTCGTCAACTTTTCCTTTCCCTTTCTCTTTTATTTTCCTTATTATTTTTTAGGGTTATTCGATTAAATGGGCCTCTTAAAACCCAATTTTTTAAATTTAACATTCCACCGATTTTTTACATCATTTGAACAAAAATACCTTCATTATTTTTTTTATAAAATTAATATTTTCTTTTAAAACCTACATATAAATACTTAAAAAAAAAAAAAAAAAGATATTTATATAAAAAAATAACTTATTTTTTCAAAAATATATATGAAAAGGGTTAGATTTCCAATTTGAGAATTATTTCATTCATTTTAACCAAATGTTTCTACTTTTTAAAGAAAGTAATAGAATATTCCTCTATATTTTTTTTCCATCGTATTTTCCACATAGAAAAATTATTTTCACGAATTTTTTTCCTTTTCCTAGTATTTTTTGAACCAAATATAGTCTCAAAGGTAATTTGCAAAAATTTCCAAGTACCCATAAAAATAAGGATTTTTAGTACAAAAATTTAAGATTTTAAAAATTATTTATTCATTATTTTATTTATTTATTTTATTTAACCGTAATTAATAAAAATTATTTTTAATTATGATAATAAGAAATGAATAGATAGCATATTAAAATATATCGGAATACAAAAAATGAGATAAATAATTACAAAAAATGGGAGAATTATGCTTAAGGGGTTGCTAGACTTGAAAATTGTTGTAAAGGGATTCCAGTTCGTAGAATTAGTGTGAAAAGTTAGAAGAAGTAATAAAATTGTTGTGGAGAGGATCTGAGCCTAGTTATCGACCATAAATGCCCAAAATACCCTTAAAAGCTTTTTTGTAAAAAGGGATTATTACTCATGCTTTTTTAAAAGGGACAATTAAATACTCATGATAACTAGTATATTAAAATTTTAAGAAAAAATAAAATATATTTTTTTCAAAATCTATATAATATTTATAGTTTTTTTTTTTAAGTTGCAACTATTATCTTAATTTATTTTGTATTAATTTATTGTTCAATTATTCTTTTTTTTATTTTGTAATTTTTTAAATTTAATTAAATAACAATTTGTATTAATTTCTTTTTCATTAATTTAACTTGCTAAATATTTTTTTTTTGTAATTTTTTATTTTAAAAATTTAATTAAATAACAATTGTATAAGACATGTTTATATTAATTTAATATTCAATTATTATTATTATTTATTTTGAGATTTTGAATGTTTTGAATTTAATTAAATAACAACACATGCTTATCTTAATTTGTTTTTCATTAACTTAACATTTGATTATTATTTTTATTTTTTATTTTGAGATTTTGAATTTTTTGTAATTTAATTAAATTACAACACATGCATATCTTAACTTATTTGTCATTAATTTAACATTTGATAATTATTATTTTTTATTTTTTGAAATTTAATTAAAAAACAACTTTGTATGACATGTACAAATTTGTAAATTATGAATATATATATATATGGATCAACTAAAAATGGTAGGGTCTTGACTCTAGATTTGACTGTTTTGATAATAAAGTACATCAAAACATCAACAATGAAGATAATGATGAAATAAAAAAACTAGTTAAAGATTTCATTCATCATGTTCTGAAATTCTGAGGGTGCATTCTTAAGACCAAAGGACATTACGTTCCATTCATAATGTCCAAAGGGTACCAAAAAGGTTGTCTTAGACCGGTCCTTTTCTGCAATCTGGATCTACCAAAATCCTGATTTCATATCAAACTTAGAAAAAACTTTAGACTTAACTAACCTTTGAATGAGGTATTTCTTATTTGGAATAGGATACCTAATCCATCTTAATGCATTATTAAGAGGTTTGTAGTTGATGACTAGTCTAGGTGTTCCTCTTTCTAACTCAGCTTGTTTCTGAACATAGAAGGCTGAACAACTCCAAGGGGACTTAGACTTCCTTATCAACTTTTTGTCAAGAAGATCCTGGATCTCATTTTCACACTAGCTTAACAATTCCTTATTCATCTGGATAGGTCTGGCATTAGTGGGAATATTCTTCTAACTAAAGTTTGGCTCATAAGGTAACTCAACCTCATGTTGTTTCTTATGCCAAAACGCATTAGGAATGTTAGAGCAAATTTCTCTAATAATCTTATCCTTAAATTTTTCTATCACGTCTTGAATTTTCTTAACTTTTAATTGTTCTTCAATTTTTACAAGACTAATCTCCTGTTTTAAGAGATTAACTTGGTTTTCCTTAGCTTGAATCACCTGATCCTTTAAAGTGTTTATACTCCTCTCATTAGGTGAGTTGGCAAATTCAAATAAAATTTCCTTATCTAAAAGTGAATTAGGGTAATGGTTCCTTGGTAGATATGATGACCTAAGAATCTAATCTTAGTTTGAAATAAGTTAATCTTAGTGGCTGACAAGCTTAAACAATTACTTTTAATAATCTGAACAAACTTATTAAGGTGCTTCCAATGTTGCTTAATAGAGATAGAGTATACCAAAATATCGTCAACATAGACAATGATGAAATCAGAAAACTGGTTAAAGATTTCATTAAATGTAGTCTTACACGCTAGTAGACAAAAAATGCTTTCGGTGAAGAGAATAAAGCATATCCAAAGAACATGAGTTATCTCATTGCTGTAGATCCTTTTCACCAATTTTTCTACAGTAAGAGAATTGATCCTTTACCAACTGAGTTTGCAATTGAAGATGTCAAGTTACTTGAAGAGCATTGTAGGGATTATGTTTTTCCTTAAGCCTCCTCATGACTCCATCGATAAGAATATTCTCCCTCGACAAAGCTTTAAGTTGTTTCAGCACCAAAAGCATTTTAGCCAACTTTGTGCCCCTTTAAGACAAAGACTTAAGAAGAATCCAGTACCTTGGAATGAGGAACACACCAAGATTGTTAAAACCGTCAAATCCAACGTCAAGACTCTACCATGTTTAGACTTAGCTAATCCAGAAACCTTTAAGATTGTCGAGTTTGACGCCTCAGACATAGGTTATGGTAGGATTCTTAAGCAAAAATATGGTAACCAAGAGAAGTTAGTTAGGTATACTTCAAGAACCTGGAATAATGCCCAACTCAACTACAACACCATTAAAAAAGATATTTTAAGCATTGTTTTATGCATTTCAAAATTTCAAGATGATATTTTGAATCAAGAGTTTTTATTATGAGTTGATTGCAAATCTGCAAAATCAGTTTTACAAAAGGATGTTAAGAATATAGCTTCTAAGCATATATTTGTTAGATAACAAGCTATTTTAAGTAATTTTGATTTTCAAATTGAGTATATTAAAGGAGAAAATAACTCTATCCTTGATTTCTTAACTCGTGAATTTTTGCAAGATTTATAAGACCATGGCCCCCAAAAAAGAAAAACAACCTCTTAAGCCCATTAAGAAATTCCATTAAGCTCTTTCTGAGAAATTTATGCTGCTATACTATGAACATTTTGAAGTTACGGGTTCCTGCAGCTTTTCCAAAGATCCTATTTCTTCATAAACTTCTAAGCATTCCTTATCCCTTATCAAGGATAAAAAAGCAAGTTCGTGTTCTCTACCTTCTATGGAGGATTCCTCTCCACAATTCCACCCTCTAAGGATACTAACCCCTTATTTGATTATCTCGAAAGTCTTTGTGATTTGCAGGAAAGGTGCAGGACTTTGGAAAGGAAACTAGAATTAGTTGACTTTCTCAAAGGTCAGCAGGATATGCTTAAGGTTCAAGCCCCATTTTCCTTATTGGAAAATGGTGAGAATAAGCAATCCACCCCATTGGTGGATGAAGTAAAATTAAGTGAGGAAGAGTGGAACAACTTTAAATTAAGAATGTATTTTCACAAGAAAGAGATGATGTATTCTCTTAAGCAAGATATTCGTTTCTTGATCTTTGAAAAGACCAAAGCTTTAGCTGAAGAAAAATAAGTCTTTATTTCAACATATCTCCAAGATCTTCACATTTATTTTTCAGCCACCCTTGGTCTTCGGGTCCTAGGTTTAAAATTAGTCAAGGATAGGGAATTTAATGATTCTAAATTCTGTAGAACTGTCAAAGATTTTGTTTTTTTTACCAGCAAGACATTGAGCAAATTTTACAATCAGTCGAGTTTGTCTTGACTTGCAGTATTATTAGCCAATCAGCTTCTCTTTTAAGAATGAGGAATTAATCATAACTCCAGAATTACTCCTGGACTATGGTTTAGTTCGTCAAATCGTTTGCTCAGATCCAAATCAAGCAGCTAATTTTGGAAGAAAAATAGCTTTGGGACTAGTTCAAGGTTTTAAGATGAACAAGAAATTTGCTGACGCCATCATCATCAGGAAGACGCTTGAATGGGTATCTGATGGCAGTCTTCTACTTGCACAACACAATATTTCTTTTCATTATCAAAACAGAAGACCAACACTGTTACCAACACTGTTGTCTTGCCCTCTGGAATTTACTGATATTTATGCTAAGCCCCTTATTAATCTGATCAGACACTGGATAGCTAGGATTATCAATAGAGATTTTGAAGTATATCCAAAGAACATGGGTTATCTTATTGCTGCAGATCCTTTTCACCAAATTTTTTGCAGTAAGAGAATTGATCATCTACCAATCAAGTCTGCAACTGAAGATGTCAAATTACTTGAAGAGCATCGTAGGGATTATGTTCTTCCTTAAGCCTCCTCATGACTCCACCGATAAGAATATTCTCCACCAACAAAGCTTTAAGTTGTTTCAGCATTGAAAGCATTTTTTGTCTATTAGCATGTGAAACTACAGTTCAAAAAGTAGCCTTTCAGCCATCATTACTCAGCCGAAAGTAAGATTCCCTATTGAAAAGTCTAAAGTGCTATAGTAAAAAGCCACTTTTACTATTCACTATTCATCCCATTGGTTTACTATTCATTCACAGGAAGTTACTATTCACAACCAAAGTCAAAAAGCATAAAGTACTTTGTCTACTACTTTATACTATTTAAGATTCATTTTTAAGCTATTTAATGAGGCCAGCTACTCAATTGTAAGCACACTAAAATTTACGCTAAAATTTTTCCATAAGCTTTCCTGTCATAGACACCCAAGACAAGGTTATATGCAATGAAAACATAAATTATGCCAAGACTCAAAATCAAATAAGAGAAATCGGAATTACACAAAAATATTTAATAAAGAAATTTAAAGAAAAGGAACACCAAACTTTATTTTACATGACTTGAAAATTACATAACTTAAAAAACATACTTAGAAATAAGGAAACAGAATATCTTACAATTGAAGGGCAAGGAAAGCTTTGAAGAAAGCTTTGACTTGAAGACTTATATGATTGAAGAGAGAGAAGAGAAGAAGGAGCTTAAAATGGAAGGAAAGTTATGGAAAAATTTAAGAGTAAATTTCAGCGTGCTTATAATTGAGGAGCTGACCTCATTAAATAGCTGAAAAAAGAATCTTAAACAGTACAAAGCAGTAGACAAAGTGTTGTATGCTTTTTGACTTTGGCTATGAATAGTAACTTCCCGTGAATGAATAGTGAACCCGTGGATGAATAGTGAATAGTAAAAGTGAACAATAAAAGTGGCTTTTTGCTATACCACTTTAGACTTTTCAACAGGGAACATAAAACTTTATATTACATAACTTAAAAAACCATACATATTAGGAAAAACAAGGAATGAAATATCTTACAATGGTAGGGATAGGAAAGCTTTGAAGAAAGCTTTGGGCTTGAAAGCTTACATGATGAGAGAAAAAGAAGAGAGAAGGGAGAGATTAAGAAGGAGAAGAGAGAGAAATGAAAAATGAATCGTGCCTACAACTGAGGATCAAGCCTCCTTAAATAGCTTGAAATACAAATCTTAAATAGTACAGAGTAGACGACAGGTTACCGTGTGCTTTTTGACTTCTGCTGTGAATAGTAATCGTCCCATGAGTGAATAGTGAACAATAAAACTGACTTTTACTGCAACAATCTTGACTTTTTGGCAGACCAATCTTGCTTTCGGCATAGTAAAGCTGGCTTGATAGGCTGCTTAAGAACTACTGGTTCACATGTTTGAGAAAAAGTACTTTCGGTGCTAAAGAATGCTTAAAGCTTGTTGGTGGGGAATAAATTTGTCAGTGGAGGGTCATGAATGCTTGATCACAAGAGCTGAACATTTGATCAAAAGAGCCTATTTTGATTTTTCTTATGGGAGGAAGGATACCCTCATAGTCATCTTCATTATCTAGAAGGTAATTTGTTGTAGAATCATCTGATCCAGCATATGAGTCTTCTTGGGAAAAGCTTGAGCTGCTTTTGTCAAAGATTTTCTGAAATTTTTGAGATGTCTTTGTTGCTGCTAACATAGCTTGGAGTTGCTATTTTTTAAGAAGAAACTGTGAAATATCATCAGAGGTTGAAGGTTATGTAGGATGTTTAATAAAATATTGTTTTACTGCTTGCAATGAGGCATCATTTTTTAGGACACCCCACCATTTAGTTTTGAAAGTCCTTCCAAGTGCTGGAAAAGTCGTTGATTCATCTGTTATAATGATATAGTCCCATTGAACTATCCAAGTTAGACCAAATTCACTAAAAAGGAATAGTAAATGGGGAAAAGCTGAAAGTTCTCTAGGGACAACAAAAGAACTATTGAATAGCTCAAAGCCATCTAGGATGGGTTTTGGGAGAATCTTAATGGTTGGATCAAAATAAGCTCTTGTGATCAAGCATTCATATCCCTCCATCGACAAATTTATTCCCTATCGACAAGCTTTAAGTATTCTTTAGCACTGAAAGCACTTTTTCTCAAACATGTGAACCTGTAGTTCTTACTATTCACTATTCACTCACGGGACAATTACTATTCATAGCAGAAGTCAAAAAGCACACAATAACCTGTCGTCCACCCTATACTCTATATATATATATATATATAAGTGATGCCTCGGTACAAGCAGTAAATCAATACTTTCTTAAGCATCCTTCTCAGAACTTAGCTTCTGATGATATGTCTCAGTTTCTTCTAAAAAAATAGCAGCTCCAAGTTATGCTAGCAGCCACTAAAACACCTCAGGAGTTTCCAAAAATCCTTGACAAAAGCAGCTCAAGCTTCTCTTAAGAAGACTCATATGCTGAATCTGATGATTCTACAACAAACTATCTTCAAGAAAATGAAGATGACTGTGAAGGTATCCTTCTTTCCATAAAAAAATCAAAATGAACAAATGAAGACGTTCAACAATAGCAATCAAGCACCGCTTTTGTTGCTCCCCCGACATAATCATTCTCCACCGACAAGCTTTACACCGAAAGCAATTTTACCTAAGCAAGTGAAAAGCTACAGTCCTTAAGCAACCGTTCTTGCCAGCCTTTTTCGCCGAAAGTAAGGATTCTTCTACCTGGTCAAGATAGCTACAGTAAAAGTCAAGCTTACTATTTACTATTCACTGTTCATTCACGGGCAGTTACTTTTCATGTCAGCAGTCAAAAGCATATAGTGACTTGTCGTCCACTATTCACTATTCCAAATTCCTTCTTAAGCCTATGTAAGGAGGTTTGAACCTCATTTGTAAACACTTCAAAATTTTCTCACTTCAAGTTTTACTCCTTCTCCATTCTCTTTTCTTTATCTCTCAACCATGTAAGCCCTCCAAGCCTTCAAGCTTTCTTCAAAACTTTTCTCCATTACCCTGTTGTAAGAAATTTCATCTCCTTATAAGTATGTTTTAATTTATGTAATTTTCAGTTTATGTAATTTTCTAATTTATTTGGTACCTCCTATTATGGATGGTTTTATTTTTTCTTTTGTACCTCCTATATGGATGATTTTACAAGCTATGTAAATTAAAATTTGTGTTCCTTTCATTTGAATTTCGTTATTAATCATTTTGGCATAATTTTTTATTTCTCTTATTTCAAATTGAATTTTGGCATAATTGCATGTTTTCATTGCATAGTACCTTGTCATGGGTGTCTATGGTATCAGAGCCAGAGGAAGGGAAGTCGGGTTTGTTTTAGGTGTTTTTGATCTATCCTAGGAAGGGTAGCAGTTTGCCTGAGGCGATCCCTGCCAGGTTGAGCTCGTTGTTAGCCATGGATAGGCTTTTGTTAGGGCTGTAAAAGGGTTGGGGTGATTACTTGACTAGGTTTGTAAATCTGTTATTAGGTTCTAGATTAAAAACCTTAAAATGAGTTCGATTTTCAGAACCATGTCTAGGAAATTCACAGATTCTCAAGACATTGTAGTAAATAGTGAAGAGATCAATTATCCTAAAATCCAAAATGATCTAGAAGATTGGAAGTTACCCAAGGTGCTTAATCAAGCAATAATGGTCTGTTTGGAAATGAAATAGATAAGAGTTGCAACTGCATCCTCAATATCTTGTCCATCTTCATCCTTAACAATTTCATTATTCTCATTAATCCTATAAGCTTTAAGGATATCATTCTTATCAGCATATGTGAGATAATTATCCCACCAACCCTTAAGCTGTCTTGTAAACCCAGCAACAATTGTCCGAGCTACAACATGGTCTGACAATCTATTGTTTAACTTATAGGCTGTGCTAACCATGGTCATTTCTTGAAGCTTAGTGAGTACATTATACTCAGTCATACCATCTATGTTCCATTCATAGATAGTGCCACTAGTGTAAGATGCTTGAGTGTGTTGGTTTTTTTCCTCATACTGCATATCAGGAAAGGTAGGTCTAGGGTAGTAATTCCTAGATCTAGGTGGTTCTTGGTTGTTAATAATCCTCATAACCGTTTGATTTGGGGATTCCTCAAATATCTTAATTAATTCATCAGCCTCTACTTCAGAACTAATTTCTCCTTTAACCATGTTAATTCTCCTATGAGAAGGTTGAGGTGTCTCAGGAACAATTATATTTTCTTTAACCTTTTGGGTTATCCTATCAACCAAAGCTTAGTCAACATAGGGATTTTCCTAGAATTTCTTAGAGAATTCAAAAGGCTTAAATAAAGGTTTATTATCTTTCTTAACAAATGTTGTCTTAATATGATCTTGCATTTCAATGATCTCCTCAACCCTGCTGACTTGATCACCAAGAGTCCTAAGAAACAAGTTAATGTAATTAAGTTGTTCCATGACTCTTCTAACATCAACTGCACTAGCAATTCCTTTATCCTCTTGCTTGGTTTTAAAAGGTGAAGTTATAACTATGGTCCCATTAATGTTCTTTACTATCTTAGCTTCAAGAGGGTGGATGGATTATATGACAGTATCGTCACTAGTTTTCCATATCTTAGTTTTGCTGGATATGACATTAATTTGCTTACTAGGATAATCTGAATGATCATCTTGTTTGAAGAGCTCAAACCAGATCCAATACTTAATGTTTTTCTTTTCTTGTCTTAAGTAAGAGTAAAACTCTTCTTGGTAAATGGTTCTAATAACCTTAGGGACAAATCTAAAAAACCAATCACGTTTTTCCTTGTTGACTTCATAATAGAAGTCTTTTCTTAAGAGATCATTGTTAATTTCAAAGTCCTCATCACTTAAGCTTACAGTGTTAATTATCTGGAAATACGTAGGAGACATGTCAGGAGATTTATCTTGATTATCATCTTGCAGTGAATCTTGAGTAGACTCTCTATCAACTGTATAATAGGGTCTGACCAGATTAGTTTGACTTCTAACACCAGTGAGCTTAATGTTCTTAGGATTTGCTGAAGTGGAACCTTCTTCTACCCTAGTGGTTCTTATAGGGATAGAAGAACTTGAAGCTCTAGAGGGTTCAAAATCTGAAACTCTAGGGATGCTAGAATGACGGAAAGAGTTGGAGAAAATTAGATCTCCTCCTCCATCAAGATATTGAACAATCTGTTCAATCCTTTCAGATCTTTGCTCAACAGCTGGGACAACATTAGAAAAATGCCAAGTTTCAGGAAACTCAACATTTTTTCACATAATTTGCTTAGGGATTGTGAAATTAGACTTACTTAGCATATCAGAGTAGAAAAGAGTGGTTTCACCTTTAGGGTTGGTGCACAATGCTCCAAATCCAACGCTTGTAGTCATGCTTTTGTAGGCAAACCTGATTATGATGGAAACAAAACTGTTTCCTTCCTTGAACTTAAATCCATGGGTCTTAACATGAAGGACAACCGAATCTAAGATGTCGGCATCTCTTAATCTAACTGTGAAGTTAGGGAAACACTGGAAATAAACAGGACCATCATTTAATCCTGCTTAGACTGCTCCAATAATAGAATCTCGATAATCGAGATGTCTATTATCCCTTAAACACATGACAATAGAGGTGTTTAGACCTAGTCTTGTCAATGACTTAGTTGCAACTTAAATCATACCAAAGTGTATGAAGTTGTAGTGGTCACGCTTATGTTTTTCAATGGACTTACTATTTAAAAGTTTAATGACTTGATCGTCTTGCTTCAAAGTTACTGACTGTTTTAAGATTTTGATGGTGTAATCTGTGAAAAACTTAAATGTTCATTTCTTATAAATTTCTTGATTAGGCACCTTGAGTAACTTCCAATCATCTAAATCATTTTGGATCTTAGGATAATTGATCTCTTCGCTGTTTACTACAGTGTTTTGAGAATCTGTGGATTTCCTAGACATAGTTCTGAAAATTGAACTCATCTTAAGGTTTTTAATCTAGAGCCTAATAGTAGATTTACAGACCTAATCAAGTAATCACCCCAACCCTTTGACCGCCCTAACAAATGCCTATCCACAACTAACAACAGACTCAACTCGGCGGGGATCGCCTCAGGCAAACTACTACCTTTCCTAGGATAGATCAAAAACACCTAAAACAAACCCGACTTCCCTTCCCGTGTCTCTGATACCATAGACACCCACGTAGTAATATATAAGGAGGTACAAAAGAAACTTAAAAACCATCCATAATAGGAGGTATCAAATATAAAGCTTGAAAATTAAAAAATATCAAACTTGAAAATTACATAATATATAAGGAGATACAAAGTTGGGATATCTTACAATGAAATAAGGGAGGAAAGTTTTAAAGAAAGCTTGCTTGAAGGCTTACATGGTTAGGAGAGGAGAGAAGGGAGAGCTTAGAGAGAGAGAAAGAGAAAGAGGAAGTGGGAGAAATTCTAAGTAGAAAATTTCTAATGCTTACAAATGAGGAGCAAACCTCCTTAAATAGACTTACAAATAATCTTGAATAGTGAATAGTAGACGACGACCAGTATTTGCTTTTTGACTTTCACTGTAGCGGTTAGGAGAATCATTACTTTAGGCGGTGCTTTCGGCTAAAAAAGCTAGCAAAGACTGACTGCTTCAGAACTGTAGAATTCACAAACTTGAGTAAAAGTGCTTTCGGTTGAAAGGCTGGCAAGACTGGATGCATAAAAGCTGTAAAAAGTGCCATTAGTGTAAAGCTTGTCAGTGGAGAGAAAAGAGCCTATGGCCTGAGGTGGTTGTAGTCCCTACGAGTCAGAGAACCTGGTTCAATGCTTTCTTAATCCAGAATAAGGACTTTCATCATTCATGGATGTTCTATTTCCCATATAAGCATCCAATCCCTTCTTTTCCCTTTTGGTTTAATGATTGGTGGACTTATTTTGGTCCAACCATTAAGATTCTCCTAAAGCCTGTCTTTGATAGCTTTGAGTTATTCAAAAACTCTTTCTTTGTTCCTAGAGAATTTTCAGCTTTTCCCCCTCTGTTATTCTTCTTTAGTGAATTTGGTCTTACTTGGATAGTCCAATGAGACTATATTATTATTTCAGATGAGTCAGCAGCCTTTCTAACCCTTGGCAGGACTTTCAAAACTAAGTGGTGGGATGCTTTAAAAAATGATGCCTCGATTCAAGCGGTAAACCAATATTTTCTTAAGCATCCTGCACAAATCGTATCCCCTGAGGACATGTCTCAGTTTTTATTAAAGAAACAACAGCTCCAAGCTATGTTAGCAATAGCGAAAACTCCTCATGAATTTTAGAAAATCCTAGATAAAAGCAGTTCAAGCTTCTCCCAAGTAGATTCCTATGCTGAATTAGATGATTCTACAACAAACTATCTCCAAGAAAATGAAGATGACTATGAAGGTATTTTTCCTCCCATAAGAAAATCAAGAAATTGATGAAGTTCAGCATTTGTCAGCCTTCATCATTGCTGATGATTCCCCGACATAATCTTTCTCCACCGAAAGCACTTTTACTTAAGTCTGTGAATTCTACAGTTCTAAAGTAGTCAATTTTTGCCAACTTTTTCAGCCGAAAGTACCGCCTAAAGTAAAGATTCTCCTAACCGCTATAGTGAAAGTCAAAAAATAAATAGTGGTCGTCGTCTACTATTCACTATTCACTATTCACTATTTGAGATTCTTTGTAAGTCTATTTAAGGAGGCTTGCTCGTCATTTGTAAGCATTAGAAATTTTCCACTTAGAATTTCTCCCACTTCCTCTCTCTCTAAGCTCTCCCTTCTCTCATCTCCCAACCATGTAAGCCTTCAAGCAAGCTTTCTTTAAAGCTTTCCTCCCTTATTCCATTGTAAGATATCTAAACTTTGTATTTCCTTATATATATATTATATATATATATATATTTTTTATTTTATTTTTTTCATGCTTACAAGAGAGGAGAAAGTCTCCTTAAATAGACAAAAAGGAATCTTCAATAGTGGTGAATAGTGCTGATGAATAGTAACCGACGACTACTATTTACCTTTTGATTATCATTGTAGCGGTCAGCATAATTATTGCTTTTGGCGGTGCTTTCGGCTGACTGAGCTGGAAAGGCTATCTGCTAGGCTGACTGCTTAAACTGTAGTAATCACAGGCTTAAAAAGGGTTGAACATTATCAGTTAATTGACTTTCTTATGGGAGGAAGAATGCCTTCACAGTCATCCTCGTTGTCCTGGAGATAATTAGTGGTGGAATCATCTGATTCAGCATAAGAATCTCCTTGAGAAAAACCAAAACTGCTTTGGTCAAGGATATTTTGAAACTCTTGAGGTGTTCTGGCAACAGCTAGCTTATATATATATATATATATTTTTTATTTTATTTTTTCATTTTCTTTATTTGTTTTCCATACCAAATTATTAGAAAATTTATTTATATACACGCGTAAATGTCAAATATAATTTTTTTTTCCATATGTTTGGACAATTATATTAATTGTATAAGGCATTTCATATTTTTATACAAACCTAGTACAACTAATACAAATACCTTATACAATTAATACAAGTGTCTTATACATATATGAAAATATAAAAAAATTGTATTTCACATTTATGTGCACTTGTAAACAAGGTTTCCAAATATATAAAAAAACGGACAAAAATAAAAAACACCTAAATACGTTCATAATATATAATATATAAACTTACACAAGTCTTATACACTTAGCATAAATGTCTTGTACATTTAATATAAGTGTCTTGCCCATATCCCAAAATGTGAAAAAATGATAATTATAATAATAATATTTTATATTTATTTATGTGTAAACAATATTTCCATCAGTTTGACATTAAAAAAACAAACTATAGAAATCAAGAAAATGATGTAAATAAAGATGCGTGAATGATAAAGGGTATTTTTGTCTCTCACTTTTCATATTTTTAAAACAATTTTTATAGAAGACCTCTTATTGGGCAACCTCTCCAACCTAGGGTTTTTCTCGTGTTCTAGTCTAGGGGAATTTGTGAAGAACATGTTTTTGACACTGAAATCAATGGCGAATCATATCTAGGTCAAGGGTTTACAAAAATTAAGATGGCACTTCCACATGAGCCAGAAGCAATAACGAGATGAGAACAACTTCAAGCGTCATCGCATGAGCGAGAGCCACCAGTGCCGAATGTAAATCTTGGCCAAAACCTTAATGGCATCAGCGATGGATATTTCGAGGAGTTCAAGCATGAATTCCTCGAGCATATGGAGCAGAGCTACCGCTTTAGTCCGGTCATTGATAGTGTCCAATCTCGTTTAGAATAACTACCACCACCACCGTGTAGAGTAATAAGATAACGAAGACTAAATGGTTAAAGTTGTCCTCTTAAAAGTTCGGTCCTTAACGAGGACTGATTAAAAATTTATGTTTTTTAAAATTATTTAATATTTATATCAAAAAATTATAATAAATAAAATAATTTTAAAGTAAAATTATTTAAAAGGCTTACATGTTTGGAAGGTAGAAGGGGAAGGCTTAAGGGAGAGAGAGAGGCTTACATGGTAGAGAGAGAGAGAGAGAGAGAGAGGTTTTTAGAGAGAAGGAGGAGAGAATGGGAGAAGAGGGAGGAATTTGTTCTGCCTCCCAAGAGAGGAGAAAGTCCCCTTAAATAGCCAAAAATGGAATCTTACATAGTGGTAAATAGTGATGAGTGAATAGTAACCGACGTTACTATTTACCCTTTGACCGTTACTGTAGCGTTCAACTTAAATATTGCTTTTGTCGGTGCTTTCGGCTGAGAAGGTTGCTTGCTAGGCTGTCATGCTGACTATTAGGCCATCTGCTTGTACTGTAAAGTGATCCTCTTCCTTTCAACTCTGACACTGATGAATTCAAGCTCTTAGAAGAAACTCGAAAGGAGTACAGTCATCTTTTTGATCCTCTCCCCACCAACAGATTAATTAGACAGCCTGGCAGTCAACCGAACAACTAAGCAGATAGCCTTTTCAGTCCTTTCCGCCGAAAGTACCGACAAAAGCAATAATTTGACTGACCGCTACAGTAACGGTCAAAGGGTAAATAGTAACGTCGGTTACTATTCACTCGTCACTATTCACCACTATGTAAGATTCCATTTTTGGCTATTTAAGGGGACTTTCTCCTCTCTTGGCTTTCTCATAGATCAGAATTTTGAGGTCTTCTTGGTCTTGCTTAAGAGAATAGATATTTTCTTTCTTGAGATGATACATTCTTAACTTAAGATAATTCCACTCATCTTCACTTAATTTTCTTACATCTACCAGTGGGGTAGACTGCGAATTCTCACTTTTTTTAAGTGAAGATGAGTGGAATTATCTTAAGTTAAGAATGTATCATCTCAAGAAAGAAAATATCTATTCTCTTAAGCAAGACCAAGAAGACCTCAAAATGAGAAAGCCAAAGCCACAGTAGAAGAAAGACAAGTTTTCATTTCTTCCTACCTTCAAGATCTTCATTTTTATCTCTCAGCTATCCCTGGCCTTAAGGTACCTGGTCTTTTGGAGGCAGAACAAATTCCTCCCTCTTCTCCCATTCTCTCCTCCTTCTCTCTAAAAACCTCTCTCTCTCTCTCTCTCTCTCTCTCTCTCTCTCTCTCTCTCTCTCTCTCTCTCTCTCTCTCTCTCTCTCTCTACCATGTAAGCCTCTCTCTCTCCCTTAAGCCTTCCCCTTCATATATATATATATACATATATATTATTTTTTCATTTTCTTTGTTTGTTTTCCATACCAAATTATTAGAAAATTTATTTATATACACACGTAAATGTCAAATATAATTTTTTTTTTTCCATATGTTTGGACAATTATATTAATTGTATAAGGCATTTCATATTTTTATACAAACCTAGTACAACTAATACAAATACCTTATACAATTAATACAAGTGTCACCTTTTTTATTATCTCGCCACCGACAGTTTAATCAAACAGCCTAGCAGATAGCCGGACAACTAAGCAGACAGCTTTTTTCAACTCAGTCAGCCGAAAGCACCGCCAAAAGCAATAATTATGCTGACCGCTACAGTAATAGTCAAAAGGTAAATAGTAACCGTCGGTTACTATTCACTCGGCACTATTCATCACTATTGAAGATTCCTTTTTTTTGTCTATTTAAGGGGACTTTTTCCTCCCTTGTAAGCATGAAAAAATTTTCTCTTCTTCTCCCACCTGCTCCACCTTCTCTCTAAACCCTCTCTCCCTCATGTAACTATCTCTCTCTCTCTCTCTCTCTCTCTAAGCTTTCCCTTTCTCCCTTCCCAACCATGTAAGCACCAAGCAAAGCTTTCTTCAAAAAGCTTTCCTCTTCCATTGTAAGCTATCCAAACCTTGTATCTCCGTTATGTAATATATTTATGTAATTTTCAAGTTTCAGTTTCAAGTTTTATCTTTTAATTTTTAAGCTTTATGTTTATCGCCTACATGGCTGGATTTTGATTTTTGTTTTTATTTTGTACCTCCTACATGGATTGTTTTATGCTTTAAATTTCAAGTTTGTAGATGCGCCTATATGGCTGGGTAGATTTTAATTGGTGGAGTAGGTGGGAGAAGAAGGGAAAATTTTTTCATGCTTACAAGGGAGGAGAAAACCTCCTTAAATAGACAAAAAAGGAATCTTAAATAGTAGTGAATAGTACTGTGTGAATAGTAACCGACGGCTATTATTTACCTTTTGACCATCACTATAGTGGTCAGCAAAATTATTGCCTTTTTCGGTGCTTTTATTTTTTCATTTTCTTTATTTGTTTTCCATACCAAATTATTAGAAAATTTATTTATATACACACACGTAAATGTCAAATATAATTTTTTTTTCCATATGTTTGGACAATTATATTAATTGTATAAGGCATTTCATATTTTTATACAAACCTAGTACAACTAATACAAATACCTTATACAATTAATACAAATGTCTTGTACATATATGAAAATATAAAAAAATTGTATTTCACATTTATGTGCACTTGTAAACAAGGTTTCCAAATATATAAAAAAACAGACAAAAATAAAAAACCCCTAAATACATTCATAATATATAATATATAAACTTATACAAGTCTTATACACTTAGCATAAATGTCTTGTACATTTAACATAAGTGTCTTGCCCATATCCCAAAATGTGAAAAAATGATAATTATAATAATAATATTTTATATTTATTTATGTGTAAACAATATTTCCATCAGTTTGACATAAAAAAAACAAACTATAGAAATCAAGAAAATGATGTAAATAAAGATGCGTGAATGATAAAGGGTATTTTTGTCTCTCACTTTTCATATTTTTAAAACAATTTTTATAGAAGACCCCTTATTGGGCAACCTCTCCAACCTAGGGTTTTTCTCGTGTTCTTGTCTGGGGGAATTTGTGAAGAACATGTTTTTGACACTGAAATCAATGGCGAATCATATCTAGGTCGAGGGTTTACAAAAATTAAGATGGTACTTCCACATGAGCCAGAAGCAATAACGAGATGAGAACAACTTCAAGCGTCATCGCATGAGCGAGAGCCACCAGTGCCAAATGTAAATCTTGGCCAAAACCTTAATGGCACTAGCGATGGATATTTCGAGGAGTTCAAGCATGAATTCCTCGAGCATATGGAGCAGAGCTACCGCTTTAGTCCAGTCATTGATAGTGTCCAATCTCGTCTAGAATAACTACCACCACCACCGTGTAGAGTAATAAGATAACGAAGACTAAATGGTTAAAGTTGTCCTCTTAAAAGTTCGGTCCTTAACGAGGACTGATTAAAAATTTATGTTTTTTAAAATTATTTAATATTTATATCAAAAAATTATAATAAATAAAATAATTTTAAAGTAAAATATAAAAACAATTTAATGAATATATCTAATTGAAGAAAATATCTTGTGATATCATATAACATCAGAAATTATACCAAGCAATCAAATCGAACATGACCTCAAACAAGAATAATGAAAGATTCAATCTAGAGATTAAAAAAAGAAGAAGAAAGGGTTCGAAGTAGAGATGCGAGATATCATAGTACCAGATAAGAAGCATGGATCCAGAGATGCAGACAGAAGGAAGGGATGGGAAGGTGGGAAGCCTTTGGTATTGGGGGTCTGGGAAAGGTATCTTCACACATCTTCAAATGTTTAGAGACCCTTTCCACCGCCCCCCAATCCAGACGCTCCCCATTCTCTCACTCTCCCTTTACTTTCTCCTACACGGCTGCCGCCCTTGAAACCCTAGATGAGGGGGGCTCATCTTGCTTCTCATTTAAATAGAGGGCTACAAGGGCATCTATGACTCTTGACTTAAAAGCCTTTCAGTGCTTATCCTCTGATTAGCATGCGCGGTGGCTCCCACGACATTATTAGGTCTTCCAGCCTTTATTTGAGCATCCTATGCCTCTTTTTGGTCGGTCACGACTCACATGACTCATAGTGCTCTTATCTTTTTCTCCCCTTCAAATTGAACCACCGCATTTTGAATATGAGCCACTGAGAATGTATGATAAATTGAATAAGATTCATAGCATTTTTTTACTAAAACAGTACATTTGGCGACGTTGTAGCAGTAGCTCAAATTTTAAGCAAAGAATCTCTCCTTGTAAAGAGCATGAGTCTGACAAAAGTCAGCAAAACTCATGATGGATCCTGTTAATTACTGCTATTCTACTTTTTCTCTTTCCTCTCAAATCTGAAAATTTTCCCTCATTTTCTCTCCTTCCAAGATTTTCTTTATCAAATTCTTTGATTCGAAATATAAGAAAGGATGAATGGTGCACTTCTTGAAGTAAAATAACATGGGTAATGTCACCAGGCTGGAAACAAAGGAAATCCATTCTAAAAGTGTTAAAAGGACAATTACATTCGGCGCAGATGGGGCTCATAATGGCTCCAAAGGAGTTAAAATTTGCATAATTACTGTTCAGTCCATGAAATTTTTTGAACACAAATACCCTTTATCATTCACATATTTTTGTTTGCATATTTTTCTTAATTCTCATAATTTTTTTTATATTAAACAAAATATAGTTTGCACATTAACCAATGTTAAATATAATTTATTTTCTTTCTTTCATACATGGTACAAAGAACTTGTATTAGATGTACAAAGCTTGTACAAATCCGCCTATTGTGTATATATTTAGGTGTTTTTCTCCATTTTCTTAGTTTATTTTTTACACTACTAGAAATATTATTTACATATATATATAAATTGTCAAATACAAATTTTTTTATATTTTCACATATGTACAAGACACTCCTATTAAATGTATAAAGTATTTGTATTAGTTGTACTAAGTTATACAAATCTGACTATTGTGAATATACTTGCAATGTTTTATAGATATTAATTAAAAATGTGAAAATATTTTACACATTTAGTATAATTATCTTGTATATGTTGAAACATATAAAAAAAATTATATTTGACATTTTTACATGTGTATAAATAAATTTTTTAGTAATTTGGTATGAAAAACAAACAGAGAAAATAAAAAAGATATCTACATAAATTCATAGTTTACAAATTTGTATATGTCTTATACAATTATTACTTAATTAAATCTAAAAAAACAAATTTTAAAAAGAAAAATAATAATTATTGAATGATAAATTAATAAAAAATAAATTAAGATAAATTTGTTTTATAGAGTTGTTATTTAATTAAATTTCAAAAATAAAATTGTGAAAATTTAAAATAAATAATAATAATAATAATAATAATAATCCAATATTAAATTAGTATAAACATGCCTTATACAATTGTTATTCAATTACATTTCAAAAATAATAAACTACAAAATAAAAAGAATAATAATAAGCTAGTTAAATTAATAAAAAAATTAATATAAATATGACTTATACAATTATTATTTAATTAAATATCAAAAATAAAAAATTTCAAAATAAAAAAATAAAAAAATAAAAAAATAATAATAAAACATTAAATTATTAAAAAATAAATTAATATAATAGTTGCAACTTGAAAAAAAAAAACAATATACGAATGTTAAGTACATTTTGAAAAAAAGTTTTTATTTATTATATTTTAAAATTTTCTTGAAATCTTAATATATTAATTATTATGAGTATTTAATTATCTATTTTTAAATAAAAAATAAAAAATGGTTCTTAAGAGTTTTGAGTACATACCATGATAAATTAGTCTTATATCCTCGAGAGCAATTTCATAACTTCTCTAGCATTTCATGTTGCTCATGCAGTAATGCAAAGTTCAACTCCATTAGAGCAATTTTCACTTTCATATACGCCTACAGCATAATTGTAGCAAGTATTAAACTAAAAAGTTTTAAAATAGTATCTTGATAAGAGATTCTAAAAACGAAACATTAGTGTTTGGATCTACCTACATGCATATATGAAAGAAAAAGAAAACCCTGTCCTCCCAACTACTAGTCTGAGTCCAACATATCCACTTTGTTTAAACAAGTGTACAAGCTTAATGAGTCCATCCTTTTCTTATGTATAACAAGAATAAATTACCAAAAGTTGCATAACTCTGGTTTCAATTTACTAGTTCATCCTCTGAGCGTGTTACTCCAACCCCATTCTTAAAAGCTTCTATCACCTGTGAATAGAAAAGGACCAAGAAAAGAAAGGACGACAAGTAATGGAACTGCTCATCTACAATTTATGGTGTGGAGTTCAATAGGTCCTGTTTACCAATGTACTAGTGGCAAGTTCAAAATTTTCAGCATGGTTTTAGTTTTATAAAAGGATGTCTTGTTTGATGGTTCCAGTCATGCTAAATTTTGAATGGAGAGACCACCCAATCATGTATACAAGTGGGTAGGATCCAGTGGAAATAAATGCAGGAATTAGAGAATCCACCCACAGAATGAAGTTAAAAAGTACAAAAGGAAAGAAAAAATTAAACAATTGAAAGGATCTTGATACCACTTTGTAAGGCAAAATCTATTAACCAATCCAAGTGAATTTCCTGGTATCTTGAATTTAGCTTAAGATTTGACCAAAAAACAAGGCCCTTTCCAGCAACATTAACATCTGAAAACCTCCCAAATGCTGACAATTTTTCAGCGTATCTGTTATTTGTGTGGATATATTTCTCATCATTATTCATAGAACAGTATATTTCAGGCAATCACTAACCAAGAAAACAGGTTACCTCTTAGTTTTCACTGTTCAGAATTTCAGGTCAAAAGTGAATATTTTAAAATACCAAGAACACATTCCTACAAGATGCTCTAGTTTTATAAGCCCAACAAAAATATCACACATAGTTTTAAATGTTGATGAGTTTGCAGACGGTATCAGTCTTGACTCTTGCCTGTCCTCAACCAAACTTTTGTGACTAACAGCCAACACTATATCAATCAAATAAGGAGAAGAAGAAGAAACAACAGCGCATGATCATTTAGATAGGCATATTAAATGTTTCTTTTCTATTTTCTGAAGCAGAAAGGAAAATATCAATCATAAAGGAAGAGAAATTATTGAACCATGCTTTGTGAAGCACTCGCGAAACTTCTATCCCCTTTTGCGTAAGCCCCCAAGAATCATATACAATAATGTGGCAAGGACACTTTTAAAATTAACAAGATAATAATGATCACTTTGTTTTTAAATTAGAGAAAAGAAGATTCGGGAATTTAATCTGTATAGATTTGGGTACCGAAATTCAACAATATAGTATTGCTCTTTTCTAGGAAAAAAAAAGAGCACACCATACACTACAAATTGACACCCCTCAGTCCATGTTGAATGACAAGATTCTTCATTTTTTCCTTTCATCTCCAAATAAAATAACCTTCAGTCTTTCATTAATTTTAAAACTGCCCAAGCCACATAATTTGATACCAGCATTCCTTGAGAATAACATTTTCTAATGAAACCAAACTAAAAAGAGCAATTAATTAATGATCACGGATCCTGAAAAAATTATGAGGAAGATTTGTTATAAAGTAATAATAATTAGTTCTTTAGTTTTTCTTACATCTTAAAAGTACTTCTAAATGCATACACCATACAAACAAATGGATTAATTTATGAGCACCACATTCAAAATAACCCATCACCCCTTTTTTCTTTCTCGATTTCATGACTTTAGTATAAAAGATGCACATGCCCTGTCCCACTGGAAATTCTTCCTGAAAAACTAATGTGAGGAAAGAAAATTTAAGGCAAATGAAATTTAATAGGTCTTTTTATTTTCATGTGACAAACTACACAGTAAAAGAAGATAGAACTATTGTGGAAAGGAAGCAATCAGAGCATATAAGGATGATTTTCTGGCTTATATAAGCACAAGCTTCTAGCCAGTAAACCAGTTCATTGCCTTTACACAAGATAGGACTATACCCCATCAAGATAGTTAAAATTTAACAGCTACAATCTCATACTTATGTAAGCACAAACTTCTTAAATAATTCCACAAGACTCCATTAAACCAACCATCAATTTTATGTCATAGTGGTAACTAAAATCTGATAGCCACAAACTCATACTAATGAAAGCAGGAACTTCCTCAATAATTTGGCAGACATAGCTCTCAACTTCAACTTCCAACAGAGACCCATAACTTTTAACCCAATAGATACCTCATTTTCAGACTTAAGAAGAGAAATTCATGTTGAAAAAGCACAATAAGGTAGTCTTATTCATGCTAAGATCTAATAGCCACAAATCTGAAATCTCGAGTAGAAAAAACAATACAATGGCCGACAGAAAAACAAGGTAATAATCAAAAAAGTACGTTATCGACAGATCAAAATCAGGGCAATCCAAAAGCAAAGGAATGGCAACACTAAAAGCATTAAAGTAATGATCAAGCATATGGTGCATACAAAGTGAAGGATCTGAAGAAGATTTGAGAAATCAATGTTATCTTACGACATAAGCGGCCGATTGAGCCAAGGATCTGGTGAAGTGGATCTGCTGGAACTTTCTAGGAGACGGAAAGAGGAGTGGGATCTGAAAATTTTGGTGACAGGGACATTAAAAAAACTCAAAAAACTGACGACGATGAATTGGGATCCAGGTGGCCCGCTGATTCAACCGTTTTCGTTTTGCTGATTGGACCAGATATTTTACCCCTTAAATGGCTGGACCTAAACAGGGGCTTTGGTTGAAATCAGAATGCCCGCCTCTCCTTGGTCTATTCCATGCATTAAGAGACGATAAGTTTTTATATTGCATAAATCTCAATGGAAATTGACTCATGCACGTTCGATTTTCCTGCTACACATAGGCCCTGTTTGGTCTATTCTCTTCGTTTTCTTTCAATTTTTTTTTTTATATATATTTACTAATTTTGCACAAAAAATTGATTACAAAAATTTAATTTTTTGTTAAAAAAGAAATTAAAAAATGTGTATAATACAACATAAAATAATACCAATATATCATATTTTTTAATACAATATATATATATATATATATATATATATATATATATGATATAATATTTTTAATTATAAATTTTAAATATTTTAATTATGAAATCATATTTTAAAATATGTATTTCATATTCTATCTTAGTCAATCAAACGTTTAATTAAAAAAAAAAAGAATATTTATATCATACATTTATTTGAAAAAATATAAACTTGACATTCATCATAATTTATTATAGTAGCGTGAAATTAAGATTACATTATTTCATATGCCTAAGTTCAAGAGATCTTCACATTTCTAGAGAAGCAAAAGTACAATTCAAGGAGAAGATTTTTAGTAAGAAAACTTGAAGATCAAAATTAAGAATTTAGTTAGGGTATTTGTTAGTCCTCTACATGTAATTTTGGTAAATGTGCAATTAATGAGGAAAAAAATACCTTACCTAAGCTATATATATATATACATTTAACTTACTTCATTTCAAAGTTGGTTCAAGTCTTAAAAGATGACTTCAAAGTTTAGGAGGGTTTGAAGTATCAAAAATTCACAAAATGATGCTTGAAGAGTAGCAAAAGTATTGATAAATTTTTTTAAAAATAGACCATCACACAATTCACTTCTCTGTCTCGTCCCTCTTATAGGTTTCCTAATTAGATTAACTTTATGCTTAGTATATGTATAGGGTTAAATTTATTTTACCATTTTAACCTTTTGTATGTTTTACACTTTGCCATCTTACATTCAAAATTCAATATTTTGCCTCTTAATAAGTTGTTAAGAAGCAACATTTTGTTTTCAATTACAAACCTTCCATAAAATTATAAAAGGAATTGCTCTTTTTTATCCTATGGTTCAAATATTAATTCAAACTTAAGTAAAGTCACCTTTGAATTCGTAATTTTAAAGTAGAATTTCTCAAACTCTTTTAGAATATGGCAACTACCAGTTTTTATTTTTTAATTTAGAGAAATATTTACATGATTATTCGTGATTTTTGTTTGCAACTGTAAAATGTGATAACTTCAAATTTAGACAATAAGTGTTTTTTTTTTTCATAGCATTTTAGTATTGTTTTTTCACTTAACAAGTTCGTGCATTGATTTTTTAACAAGTTTAAGGGTAAAGTATTATTCTTTGACAAGTTTGGTAGGAAAAATGTTGCATTTTAAATCTAAAGGGAAAAAATGTAAAACATGTGTATTAGGATAATTGTTGGTTCTGTCAAATCTAACTATGCTAAAAATTTGGATCAAAGGTTGTCTCTCATAGGGTATGCATGTATTGGTGTTATTTGTTGTAAAGCAACCTTGTAGTCTATAGTTGTTTTGCCAATAAGTAGAATGCATGAAAACAATAGAAGTAGTGAAAAAAGTTATTTGGATTAAGGGTGTGGTTGGTGTTTTAGACTTATAGCAAGAGATGATTCTGGTGTACTATGATAGCCAAAGTATCATACATTTGACTAAAACTTAGATGTTCTATGAAAGAACCAAACATATTAGTGTTAGAATGTATTTTATCAAGGATGCGATTGCATAAGGTATTACCTAAGTGATGTGCGATTGGAAACCACCATAATACCTGACATTTAGTTCTGGAATCAACCACCTAACATTCCACTCAAGTAGAGAGCTAACCATCTCTCTTCAAAAGCAAGTTCTTGTCTTACACTTGAAGAATCCCACTTGGTCTTGTTAGATTTTACATATTAGCTTGATAAACTAGTAGTCAATGTCTCTAGGCACACATACCCCAGGAATATGTGTTTACCCATGTCTTTTTGATCCATCCTTCTAAACACCCACTACTTTCATTTCTAGCCAGAAGCATAAGGTGTAACCGTCCATGAACCACTTAGGTAGGAGCCACTAATGCCCCAATTGAAGGAGGAATCGTTGATCATCGTGTCCGATTGTGCTTTAAGAACACACTCCCAAAAAATGTCATCACATTGTTGGAAAGTGTTCTGAATTTCTAAATAGTTAAGATTCCTATTTATAAAGAATATTGTATAAAATATTTCTTATATTTATATATCATTGTAATATTAGCTTTTCTTATACAATAAAGAAGTTTATTACAAATATCTCTATAAATATTCTAAATTCTTCTTAAATTATGAGATGAAGATGGACTTGTAAAAACTATACGAAGTTGATAAATATGTGAGGAAGAATAGGACACGCCTAATGGAGCGAGGGAACTCGTGGTTCAGGGTATGAATATAAGAAGTGGGGAAATATAGGATGTTTCGAGAACCTAATAGTTATATTTGATTTTGTCATTTATAATATTCTTTATGGTATAGTAAAATGATTTTTTCTCATTCCTAAATATATATATGATTGGTCAAATCATGTCAAAACCTTATATATCTTTGTGTGATTGATTTATTTTTGTATTCTTAAATTAACATTGTTTGCATTAAAACTTGCACTAACACAACTAACATGAGCACCCTATGCTACAACACTCAAACCCTAGCTTGTCTGTTCTCTTTGTTTTGGTGACTTGCACTTGTGACTCATACGCAATGTCAATTCCTTGTTAGGGATGTGTCCTATAAATAGTAGACATTAGACATTCGCTCAGTGATCTATTGAGCACCGCCTAACATAGATCTAACTAACCAATAATTAACAAACTTGACACGATGCCTCATACATGTCCAATAGTTCACCCCTTCTCGAGGAGATGGTTGATCATCCCACAAGCCAATAAGCTAACATTATACAAGCAGACCTTAGCCCTCAAAACAGACAAGTTTGTTCCCACACGTCTCAACTCACACCATCCATTAACCTCTCTTGCCTCTACCTCATAGCTTGAGCCTTAAGCCAATCGCTTCCTGTTAGCTTTCTTGTGAATCGGTTCTAACCTAATTCCTCGATTACTCCTTAGTGCAAGCATCAGAGGGCAGCAGGCGAATCTTCCACTCACCAACCAATATTGTTGGATTGAACCAACGACAGACCCGGACATTAGAATTTGTGCACCAACAGTGGAGCTCATCCATTTTAGGGTTCATTCATTGAGTTATCATAATTCCTTTACGAGCAACATCTATGTAAATTAACCTAATATGTTGAAAGGAATTTCGATTGCGTGACATTCAGATGCCAAGAGCAAAAAATGAATAAAAGAAAATGTAACAGCGCGTCAAGGGGTCCTAAAGATGGTCTAGTGTGTGACAAGTATTATGCATTATTTGAGTAATGAGCATCGATCTTTCATTAGTTTGTTTTGTGCTACTGCATCATTCTGAACAAGTAAATTCCTAGTACAACTTCAGGAAGAAGCAAGGAAGCTTTCTCATCAAACATTGTCTGTTTCAATGAAAAACAAATTGATTTCTAGAAAAGAAGGATATAAATGCTGGTAGTTACTTAGTTGTTATGAATATAACATGTATTCTGAGTAACTTCCCTAAACTGCAGTAAAGGAGACATGGACAACAAGCATACTTCACCAAAAATGGCCACCCGAAACACTGACAAAATAACTATTTTCCTTCTCTTTGGGGAACTAAAGCATTTGCTAATGACAAAGTGACAGGCTTCTTCCCCTTCTATAAAGGTGATGCTGGTAGGAATCTTGTATGACTCAGGTCAAGTTGTTGGTAATGCAACACTGAATTGAATTACTTTTGAATGAAGCAAAATATGGAAAAGGAAAATTTTCAATCTCATGCTTTTTATTGTATGCTAACGTTAAGTTTATTGAAGAAGAAGCATTATTTTATTAAGTCCCTGATAATCTTGGTTTCTTACTAACCAAAAAGCTCTGTTTATGAGAATGCTAGAAACTTCGGTAGAGAGGCGTGTGTTACTCGCTAATTCCACTACTAATCCATAATTAATCCATATGGGGTCCATGATTTTATTATAAGTACTAGATCCATCTAGAAGATTTGTGGCACAAAATATCTTCAATTTTCTATTCAAAGACGTACACATAGAGTGATTACATGTTTCCCATGGAGATCCTCTTTCCACCTTTCTTTTGTTCCTAGCAATACACATGGGTGGCTCTAAATGTCTCAGAAAAGCTTAGATTTGAGGCCATTGATCTAGGCATTAGAGGACGACCAGCAACAAGGCATATGCTTGGCACGCTTTTAGTTCCTCCTAAACAGTCCAATTTGTAGGGGAACTCCAAAAGGAGAATACCCAAAAAGTATTGCGGATGAAGCAATTCTCACTGTGATCCTGTAACATTACAAGATCTTGAACTTGCCCTGAATCTTGAAACCTTTATATTAATGAATGGTTTATGCAGGCCACCAGTACCTATGTATAGGCATTTTGAGCTTAAACAAATGAGCTTAGCCAATAAATCAAACATGCCCTATTAAGCTGAATATGCTAATTATGTACTGTGAGGGCCACGTGACGCGCAGCGAGGGCCACGTGTAGGCGAGGTGAGTCATCGATGTGGACGCCTTTCTTATATATTCAAATACCCCATTACCCAAAATGGCATCCCAGAACCTTCTTAATGCTAATAAAGTAAATAAACAAACACTAAAGCATGCTATTAAAGATTATGCAGATCAACAAATGTCTCACAAGCATTGGGGTGGGAGCCATTTTCAAGGAAACATCAACAACCCACTACCGTTTTGGCTTACTCAAGATTATGCTTTCTCTGATCTTATGATTGACAATGTGGCATTTGTTACGGAATTGTAATGTCTCAATAGTGACCTTGATAATATATGCCGTGATCATAACTAGATGCCGTACAATCCAATGGATTTGGTAGACTGATTACTTGTTGCATTCTGGTTGGCTGAATACGATGAGCTGACGAGCGCTGTGAGAACACTTGGGTTAAAACTACTGGATGTTGGGATTGATTCAAGAGATAGAACAGGCATGGAATTGTATTTAAAGATTTTAGTGCTAATGAGATCATCAGCAGGGGTGTGATATAAACATTGAAGTGACTGACTGAGGGGGTATATAAGAGGAGCTGTTGTGCAACATGTGTCACAGAATTTGGAGACAGCATAAGTTTGAAAGTGAAATAATAATGGTAGGATTGATGGGTTGGGGATCAGTTCCAGTGCAAGGTTGGAGGAAAGGGCCCTGGACTCCTGAAGAGGACAAGCTTCTTTCTGAATATGTCAGCTCCCATGGCGAGGGAAGATGGAGCTCTGTTGCTAGATGTTCAGGTAATAAATACGACTACCCTTTTTAGATATGTAGGGCAGCTATATATTTTTAGTTTTTTTTGGACGATAATTGATTAGTCTTGGTTGGTGTTGGGTTGTGTTGACAGGGTTGAATAGGAGTGGCAAGAGCTGTAGGTTAAGGTGGGTGAATTACCTGAGGCCTGGTCTTAAGAGAGGCCATTTAACCACAATGGAAGAGGGCATCATCATAGAACTGCATGCCCTTTGGGGAAACAAGTAATGAAACATTCTCTACACTAATCTCTCTTTCCTCTGAATTGTATATAAATATACTTGTGTGTATGAGGCCATTATTGAATTGTTTTTCTTATTCTTAATTTCCTATGTGCAAGAACAGATGGTCCACCATTGCCAGATACTTACCAGGGAGAACGGACAATGAAATAAAAAACTACTGGAGAACCCACTTCAAGAAAAAACAACAAAAGCCAAAAGCTCAACAACGTCTAGAACCAAAACTGCAGCAGCAGCAGCAACAGGAAGATCATGAGATCAAATTGGAGAATGGAAAAATGGGTGAAGCACAAGGGAAGCAAGACGCGATTTCCATGGAGGACCAATGCTTGCCTGTGATGTATCAAGAGATTGACGATCAGCAAACAAGGCAACAGGTGGCCTCCATGTACCCCACTATACTGGAAGATCAGTGCTTGCCTGTGACTTATCAAGATCATCTGCAGGGAGAGGATCAAGGCCTATGGGGTGGCTTGTGGAACCTGGACGACACCATAGATTACACTATATCTGGCGCAGGGAATTCATCACAAAACTATTACAATGGAGGCTACATTTTCTAAGCATTTCAGCTAATTATTTAGTTCTAACTTATTAAAGAAGTGGACAACTATATGTTAAGACCATTGGTTTGGTTTGCAAGTATTTTTATAAATCATCATATTTTGGACTCTAGGCTTTGAATGAATAATAAGATCATACTTTAGTGTCGGACAGTGATAGAATTAATATTGAAATTGAATGTATGCTTGGCATTGCTGATACATTTGAACTATGATATTTTTCCCCCTTTTCCAAAATTATTACTAGACATGCATGCACTCTTTTTGGAATAGAATAATTGGGTCCAGACTCCAAACCTCGACAAACGACTAGAAGTGACGTTGCTCCATTAAAGGGGCCACCTATTCATATCAAATCATTTTTGTATCTATGCACCATGGACCTAGATTCCATATATTTGAAAACAATTTTTCTGTTTTCAAAATTAAAAAATTACTTTTAAATTTTAAAAGTATGTTTAATAAATTTTTAGTAGGAAATAGTTTTTGAGTATTTGTTTGAATTAAAATATTTTGAGGAACAATTAAATATGTAGAATATTTTAAATATTTTGATAATAATAGAAGTTTACCGTTCAAAGTGCCGATCACACCTTTTACACCATTTGGTACAAATGAGGGGGAGTCAATGGCATAACCAGAAAAGGTCAAGCCAATGGGCAAACAGGTAAATCTACCATTTACGGGCAGTCTCATAATTGCACAGTATCCACAGTACTCTTCTCTCAGTGCCCAGCACGCCTCGGACAGACGCATCCACCCCCTACGCTTCTCCTCCTGTCTTGTCCCGGCACGTGTCGCTTGCGACGTCGATTTTTGTACTGTCGTTGCCAATTATTGTCTGCCTCACCTGGCACTATTAATTTCTCCCAATCACCATCCGACACGTTTTTGCCAGTTCTTTTCATGCTGACCCACGGTGATCCTCGGGAGCCGGTGTGAGTCCATTTTTTAACATTGTACGTACAAATCAGTTCACATGTTGACACATGTATAGTGACTAGGTTTTAACCCCTCCGACAACTCCTCGCCTTTTTCAGTTTTTTTTTTTTCTCCTTATAAAATGATATTTAAATTCCACAATTTTTTTTTTGGGTTCTTGGCAAATATTATGAGAAATAAAAATAATTTTTAGACATTTGGATGTCATAAAATAATAAAAAAAATTGAAAAAAATATGTGTTGTTCTATGTGCAACTATTTACGATGAAAATTAAAAAAATAAACGAAGAAAAGAAAAAAATACAGATTTAACGTCGATAAATTGCTTATACCTACGAAAATAAGAAGAAAACTTTCATTATATATCAAATTAGGATTACATAATAGAATATTTATATTTCGTTCCACTTCGCTTTGTTCCGACATTTACCTTTTTCTCTCTATATATCATTCATTTAATATGTGTCAGATACTTCAACAATATATATTTCTAAATAATTAATATATATATTTTTATTTTTTTTCCTAAATTTTTTAATGAATATAAAAACCATACAACAACAAACCCTAACCTTAAGATGTTGATCGTAAGTGTAAGAGGAGATGCCTCGGGTGTGGAATATAATAGTGAAATAGTTAATATAATGTCTTTAATTAGGAAAAAAATTACCTAAAAATAAGAATCCTCAATGAATTGGAGTTGTAATTGGGCAGACATGCTTGCGCCGCAAAAGGCTAATACAATATGCAAAGCATAGTTCAAGAAGAATATAAAACATAGGATGCTCGATAATTTGCGAATGGAGCGCAGTGGCGTGGCAGGTAGTTGTCACTTTAAGAAATGACAGCTAGCTATGGGCATACGTTTCATCTCTCCAAATAAGGTTGAATCATTCTACTACTTTTGGATGAATCATAGTCTAAGTGGTCTTTAATTTGCATTTAGCCTTTTTCTACTTAAAAAGATTTTTGGAATGAGAAGATTTGTCACTGCCTATGGCCAAACATATTCATTGCCCCGCATCTACTCCTGTCACATGTTTCCTCTCTTTCGTGCTTGCTTCTTCAACTCATCATGTTAATAATTTTTATGTGTATCTATTTTTGAATGAAGCGATTCAATCAAAGCTCTGAAGTTGCAGTTAGTGATCTGTCAGAAAAAAAAAAAAAAGAAAAAAAGAAAAAAAGAAAAATGTGATTTAAATTAGAAAATTAATAAAGTAAAAAAAATCAAAATATTGGCCTGTTATCACAAAATAAAAATTCAAAATATAAACGAAAATAGCTTCTTGTTAATACCTATCTTTTGCTTATTTCTATTTTTATTTTTTTAAATAATAAAAAATAATATAATTAAAATTCATTTGACAATTATTATAAGAAATATTTTTAATCTAAAAATTATTTTTGAAAAAAAAATTAAGTGTTTGATAAAATTCAAAAAAATCTTTTACTTTGAAATATTTTGACAAAAAACCCTAAAGTATAAGAATATCATATATTGAACTATTATTAACCATACGATGATTATAAAAGATTTTTATGCTTAAAGTAACATATTTTATTTTAAAATCTATTTGAGAGAATTTTTTAAATATTAAAAGCAATAGTTTAAAAACAAAACACCATATTTAGCAATATTTGAGGATAAGAAATATCTTTCCTCAAAAAAGAAAAAATTAAATTTGTTCTAACAAGACCTTGTTTGTGAAAATCGTTCCATTTTTTGTTATTGAAAATTGAAATTAAAATTAAAATCATAATTTTTAAAGGGTTAACTTATTACTTATTTTTTAAAAAAAAATTAATTAAATAGAAAAAAAATCAAAATATTAGGTTTTTTTTTTAAATGTTCAAAGTAATTTATTGGTTTTTTTTTTAATTTTTAAATTCTTAATAGAAATAAAATATTTAAAAATAAACAATTTAATACTCAAAACTATGAAGTAATTTTTAGTTTTAAGTTTTATTTAAAATTTAAGTAAAAAAACCAAACACCCTTAAGATAAAAGAGAGGTCAACCAAAAAAGCTCTAGTGATATAAAGTGTAATTCATGACAATAATTAATGCATGATTTTATGATATGCTAATTCCTTGTATGGATCTCATTTCAATGAGAACTTGATAAATCAATCTCCCTACATCTTTTGCTTTTACTACTATATCGAGAGTTACTCCATGTATTGCTTGACGTAAAATAAGTAGTAGATTTATTTTTGTCTTTTGTTGAATTTTTTTCACTGATCGATAAATAATTTGATAAGCCAATGATTTTTTTTCGTGTTTCAAAGCACGGTTAACCAATATATTAACTAGTCGATAATAATAAATTGGATCGAATTTTACAATTTTTTCTTCTACAATACTTTGACATGCATTTAAGTTACCTATTGATAGAAGCATCTTCATCTCAATCAACTCTACTATGAATAGTGATACATCTCTTAAGACGCCATTAGTGCCTCCATATAATGTCAAGGAATTGCAAGTTGTGCATACATATGTTCATGCATGTTTGATCATGCTTAGTCAATGTGGAATATTGCTTTTCTAGGGATTCCAATGCTTTAATGGCCTAATAATTATTGGATTTTTCACTCCTTGAAAATGTACGTTAAAATTGAATTTCACAATAAAAGAGTAATTATAATTTCCTTTCCTATTTCAAATTAATAATAGCTCAATTTAGATTTAGACTACTTTTAGTAAGGGGGGCTGTTATGGTTATATAGTACCCAAGTACCACAATTATTATATAAAAAAAATGAGACTAATCACAATGTACCCCATATGTATGTGTAAATCATTTCATATCTTTCAAAGGAGTCATCAAATTAGAGGGAAGGTACATTGAAATTAGGTGAAAATTGACTTGAAAAGGGGTTGAAATGAATAGAGGCGGTGTACTTGAAACATGAGTGGTAGCCAGAAGCACCCATACGAGACGACTATACATGAGTGAGAGCCCACACCACACACATGCAAAGGTTGGGGGCTGTTCCCATCACACGTCATTATAAATTGGGAAAAAGCATTTCATACAAAAGTTTTTCTTCTCCCATGACAGGCCACATCACCAGGACCCCCTTGCATACTGCCCCATGTCTTATCTCCTCCTCGTGCTTCTTCCTTTCTTATGGCATCCCCCCCTCCCCACCTTCTCTTTTCACATTTCTTTTCCTTTACTTTATTGCTTTGGCTCTTCTCGTTATAACTTCTATTTGATTCGATATCTTGATTTCATTGCCCTCATCTGCAATTGTAATACGACATAATAAGTCTCATCAAATTAATTATCAAACAAAAGTATTATGCTTATAAAGCTAACTTAAGTCTCATCAAATTAATTGTCAAACAAATCACGGTTCATAAAGCTAACACATGTGATTAATATCATATCTGATAAAAGTGTACGGTCTTAATTCCTATTAATAATTGAATGTCTTAAATTTCTCGATATTGGTTGTGACAGGTGCGATCAATATCTTGAAATTTGAGTCCTTATGATTTAAGTCCTTATAGAGACGGGAAAGACTCGACGGTGATGAAAGGTTTTTCGGTTATTAAAAAAAAGAAAAAAAACACAAACCTTAGGTGGTTAGTAACGAGGTTGTAATTGTTACGGTATAATTATATCAATGTAATTGCATGAAGTGGAAGAGTGGGGCGGAACAATTTGGCATTACAGAGATATTAAGCCAATGAGACGGCGACAGGTGGAGACCCATTTTAGGGTTGGTGACGACGTTCTGTTCTGATCCCTCTCAAGTCATTACAGGCCAAATACCATTGATTAGCTCAGAAAGTAACACCCCTTCTCCACTTTCCACCGTGGCGCGTTGTGCATCTCCCCTAGCATCACCTTCTCAATGTTTGGCACGCGCCTTTGATGGGCGTGGTGGTGATGGGTTTGAAAAAGAAAAGCAGAAAAGGGCGAAAAAAAAAAAAGGAGAAAAAGAATGGGAATGAAACTAGAAAGAACACCAACCCTAACTTCATTTCTGGTGTAAGAAGAGAAACCTAAGGTTAAAAGCCGAAACAAAGGTAGAAGATAAGCAAATACACTGCCCTCCTCCCTTTATATGTCTGTCTCTCTCTAGGGTTTTCAGGATCCATCTCTTTCTAACAGTGTTTTACACTATTTTGGTTGCACTAATTGATATTTTCAGATTAATATTTATATATATATAGAAAGAGGTTGATATAAAGGAGAGGAAGAAGGATTAAGAGAGGAAATGGGGAGGGGAAGAGTGGAGCTGAAGAGGATAGAGAACAAAATAAACAGACAGGTGACATTTGCAAAGAGAAGAAATGGACTTCTCAAGAAAGCTTACGAGCTCTCAGTCCTTTGTGATGCTGAGGTCGCTCTCATCATCTTCTCCACCCGTGGAAAGCTCTATGAGTTCTGCAGCAGCTCAAGGTCCTCTCTTTGTTTCCTCTTTTCCTATATCTATACATATCCACAAACGCATGTCTTCATATTGGATCTGTTTTATTTCTTGATTTTGTTTGGTTGATTTTTGTTGATTTTCGATTTTATGTGTTCTTGCTTCGGCAAAGAAATCGTCTTCAGCTCTCTATCATCTACCTCGAACTCGTGTTTCTTTCTCTTTTTTCTATTTTCGGAATGTGAATTTTTTTGACGTTGATGAGGTTGGGGTTTTTATGAGCTCCAAAGCTGCGTTCTTTGCTTATTTTGATGATGATGGTTGGATTGATTTTAGTTCAGTCTGTTTTGATTTTTCGTATTTGTGGTCAAGTTTATTTGGTCTGATCTTGAGTTTTTGTTTCTTGCACTGAGAGATCTGAAACATATATGCAGCCTTTTCAGTTGTTCGCATGGAGATCTGTTTATGTAGCTTGGTTTCTTTCTTCCTTTCTGGAAGAAAAACTCACTGTTCGATTATGTAGACGTCATCGGTAGATTTCCATCTTGAATGATATGCCATGAAGATATTTCCTTATGTTTTTTTTCCCTGATTCGATTGTGTACGTTTGCATCTATCGATGTCCTTGTGTGTTTTTCTTCACATTGCTTTACGAATGAAATCTTCACTATTTTAGGTCTTCTTTTTACAGAATTAAGTTCAGATATTAAGCAGCCTGCATGAAGTTTAGCAGATCATCGTCTTGAACAACTTCTTTCTTTTCCCTTTCTTTTGGTTAACATGTTGGAAACTCCCTATTTCAGGGTCTTTTTGAGAGAAAAATTCTTCTTTTATTCTTATCCAAACACGGAAATTGTTGAAGAGCCTCATGTTTCACCATATGATTTCTTCATTTTGGCTTAATTGGGATCATCGGTATAAAATTTGACTAGAAAGATTTGTCTTATTAAGTCTTTTATAGGTGGTAAGGACACATCTTTTCCCCAACCAAGTCCAGTTTTTAATTTGCTGGATGTATGTTTGATTTCAAAAAACTAATAGAAAAAAAAAAAAAGAGAAGAAGAAAATACTTATTTTTAATATTTGGATGATAAGGAAAATAAAAATAATAACAAAATATTAAAGTATTTTATTTTGTATTTTTCAAAAAAAAAAAAAAAAAAAAACAAGAAGGAAATTTTGCGATAAAAATGGAGGACAAGTAGAGGGAAAAGTTTTACATGCTCCTTTTTGTTACCATTTTGTCTTCGCCATTGCTGATTCCTCTGATCACTACTATTCATTTTCTTCAACTTCTTCTGCCCATGGTTTCTCACCACTACTAATAATTTTTGTCTCCTTATTTTCTTCTCCTAACATTTTTCCAAAAGGGGGTGACTCTTTTTCCATTACAGATTTCATTTCTAGGAATTTATCATTCATTGTTTGACAAAAGTTACGTTTCTTTTCATAAATTACCAATAGGTTTCTCATCATAAATGAGCTCCTTAACTAGGTTACAATTATTTTGATGCAAGAGATGGAATGTCAATTTATCAAATTTGCTCTCCAAGAACAGTCAGCAAACAGCTAATAACCATATACTGTTCTTTCCAACTGGGACAAAATAATTCATTTATGCAATCTAGTGTGGTTTAGAGTTATTTTGTGAACCAACCGTGTAAAAAAGAGTTCTTTCTAGTACAAAATGTTGGGTTGTTTATAAGGATCTATGCATATGCTGATGACAGAACTTTGGCAATTGGAGTTAATAAAAATCGTGAAGAATAAATGAAAGATCTGCATTAGCTTAAGGCGGAGTGGATTTTGAGTTTATCAGGTCAAAGAATGCAGGAGTTGGGCACCTTCCTTTGGTAGGATCCTAGGGACCATTTTTCTTCTTCATTTTTGTTTTTTTTTTTTTTGATAAAGTTTCAAGGGTGTGATCTAATTGGTGTATCAACACTAAGCCAATTCAGTACATATAATTGAGTAAAGAAATTTTAACATATATGAGAAGAATAGAACAAGTATTTAACATTGAAAAATGTTATATGTAGCCTTCTATTTCAGAATTTCTTGATTGTTTTCTATCAGACATGTTTCAGGAGAAGAGTGGTGATGTATATTTTCTCTTTTATATACATTTTCTAGTTAAGAATAATTGTCTCATGTCTGTTAAACCCCCATTAATAATGTAACAGTTATTAACAAATCCCTGGTGAATCAGCAAGCAACCAAATCATTTCACAGAACATGTCAAGTACTTATCATGTTTGTTCAGTACTGTTTTCTGAAGAAAAAGAATGAAATCCATGTCTAACTATTTTGTACTCACTTCTGTCTTTGAAGTGGCCTGAATTCTTTTCTCTAGTTTATTGCTAGTAATTTATACATGATTTCCATGGACATGCACGAGTTTATATACATGTGCTGTACTGCCAACTTGGTTGAATGGAGTGGAAGGTTGAGACATGAGAGAGCAAGACATCTATTAATTATGTGAATAGACTCACAATGCCGTATCATGGATGTTGATAATACACTTTGCCCAATTCTCATCTGGATAAGATTTTAGGTTGGCAGAAAAACACCAATCTCTATCTGATGATGAATTTTCTATGGTAATAAAAGATCTTGTTCGTTGATTCGGATGCAAAGTCTATGGAGCATGCTTACTTGAATTGACTTCAAACTAGAGTGTCTTAAAGAATTTCTTGATTAAAGCTTTCCGTATTTGTTATTGGATAACTTCAACAAAGAGCCTCCCTCATTGACACGTATGATAATCCTCAATTTAATATATTATTTTCATTCATCAGAGTGCATGGAAAACATTATTTTAAAATTTCTAGAAATATCCTCTCAAGATGTTTTTTGGAAGCACTCCTTGAAAACATTATTTTAATTCCTACTACATGTGTTTGACCAACACGAGGCCTGGTTGGTGCAACTGCAATTTCTAGTAGTCCTTTTGAGAAATATCCATTGCTAGGGAAATTTATTTTAAAGACATTTTTTTTTTTTTTGCGTTTGATTATTATTACATTTTTAGGACTTTGAATATTAATAATTTGAGACAAAAAATAAATGAATAATATTTTTTGTTTCATTTTATAACGTTTATAAGGTTATAAAAGTCTATTGGAAATCAAATTAGGAGAACTAATTTTCTTTCTGATTGGTTATGTTAAATTCTCATGTTTGTGTGTGATGACTTTATCTTTATGTAATTGCACTAACCCATAAAATATTATACCTTGAAGTCCTCACAGCTAAGATTTAATGTGCCTTTTGATATTTCTCCTCCTAATAAAGTCTTGGTCCCATTTTCTCTCGAAATTTCACCAATATCAGGCACTCCAAATACTAAGAATTGCAAAGGTTTTTTCAAAATAAGTCCAGGATCTAATCTAACAGCATCATTGGGATGGATGCCAATTTCCGTTGCTACTTCACCTTATACATCGAAGTAATGTACTACAATTTGACGTTGTTATTTTATCATTTATATAAAAAAAATTAAAATAATTTTGATATTGTTTTTTTATCACTTAGAGATGCTCTAAGGGTCAAAAGACCATGGTGTACCTCATAATTCATCAAATCCAACTCTGACAGGATTATGTATTTCATCACAGAGTTTAATTACAAGGGGACAAGGGGCTGGCATCGTACGATGCTAATTCTCTTATTTCATCTTAACATCCTACCTTGATATTTATGGTATCTATGTTAGGTTTTGCTTGTAAATCCTACAAGCTCCCGCTAGATGAGACCTTCCAATGTCTATTAATTTTTCCCCACTTGTAAAACAGCATGAATAGGAGCCTTATTCCATCATGTCTCTCCTACTCTTCGTTACATCTTTACCTCTCACATTTAGTACTCTTCACAAATTCATCTTAATTCTTGTAATTTTTTGACTACTTTCCTTATAAAGTAAAAAATAATTTTTTAGAAGAAAATATTAATATATTAAATATTATGTATAATATTTTTTTTATCAAAGGAAACACTAATATATAAAATATTATTTATAATATTCTTTTAAAAAAATATACTTGAAATATAAATTTAAGAAACTTTCCAATAAATATACCAAGTATAACATGAAGTATATAAATTAGTTGTCTCACAAATGAGACCAAACCAGAAAAAGGGTGGACTTTCTACCTTGATGCATGAGGTTTTATTTCCTAATTATCATATAAATCATTATTACAACCCCACAATCAATCTCAATTTTAGTCCATTTAAAAATAAGTTCTAAAATGTATATTGAATTCAAATCTTGCAAGTTTAAGCTTTTAAGAAAGTTGGTAGTTCAACCTGATAGTAGATTTTGATTTGATAGAAGACTATGTATTTTAGTCACCTCTCTACAATTTGCATGCCAGTAAATCCAAAAATGGTTACTTGCATTTGTTTATCTCTCTCTCCTTTACCTTTCTATGTGTCTCCATGTGCGGATATTCTCTTCTATCTCTCTATGTCTCTCCATATGCGAATATGAGGTGGCATGTGAGGGGTGTTAAGAGGCTTTTAGGTAAATAAAGTTGGTAGTTCAACAAAACCAAGTTCAAGAGATTTCCAATCCGTAGCACTCAACAACATATTTTGATACAACAATGAAAGATGTATTCTTCTACTAGATATTATTAGTCCAATATAGAATGTTAATCCATTGCTTAACAATCTAGTCATTTAGGGTCAAATTATTTAATTAATATGGTATAAGAGTTCTAATTAACTAGAATTGCCTCTCTACATATGGGTATGACCATACGAGGCCACCCATATTAGTGAGTGTTTACCTAGTATATATTATTGACCATATGAGGCCACACATATCAGGGAGTGTTTACCTATCATATACTATTTGCCTAGATACTATTCCCCTATTATTTGTCACCTTAACCTTTGGAGTAAAATTGGCAGGTTAACAACATAGCAATCAAGAACATGTTTCGATACAACAATGAAAGATGTATTCTTCCACTAGATATTATTAGTCTAGTATAGAATGTTAACCCATTGCTTAATAGTCTAGTCATTTTGGGTCAAATTATTTAGTTAACATGGTATGAGAGTTTTGCTTAACTAGAATTGCCTCTCCACATATGGGTATGACCATTACAGGCCATGTATATTAGTTAGTGTTTACCTAGTATATATTATTGACCATACGAGGCCACCTATATCAAGGAGTGTTTACCTAGTATATACTATTTGCCTAGATACTATTCCCCTATTATCTGCTAACCTTAATCTCTAGAGTAAAATTGGTAGGTTAACATGTTACATTTTTTAAACTTCTTGTTCAGCTACAACACTTCATAGACATTTCCTTGAGCAAGCTTGCATTCATTTCCATAACATACTAATTCATGCCTTTGATTTAATAAATATTTTGTTCATTTGTAGAGGATTGTATCCTAAATTATGTAGTAAAACATGTGCCATATATCTAACAACTATTCTTTGTAAGTGAGAATTCATTTTTAAGAGGATTTGTGGTGGAGCATCACTCTTTGTATTCACAATTTTCAAGTCTTTACATAGTTTTCATAGTTATAAATCTTATCATATCAACTATTCTTGGCAACTGTTTTTTTTTTTCTAGGAACCTTAATTTATGTCATAACCTCATTGGTATGGAGATTGTAGATCTTAAAAGACTCATATCCTCTCTCACTCATATGCTATACTTATCTTCGAGCAAGAGCTTATTCATTATCCTCTTGAGGTTTATTCTTAGTAAAATCATTTTTCATGGTTTTTTTTTCCAATATATCAAATCTAATTTCTTTCTCCCTAACCAAATTTTTATAAAAATCTAAAGTGTCATAAAAAGTCAAGGCCTTCGTTTGACTAGTGACACATTAAAAGGTAAATACCAATGATATGGTATAAGTTGAGAAGACTTTTCAAATCCTTTAGTCCTAATTATTGCATGTTATATATAGGGAGTGAAAAGATGATTGACCATCTCTTTCTACATTATCTTATAACTTTAAGGCTATGTATAGTTTATTTAAACAAGCTAATGTGGATTGGGTTTCATCTAGGAGTATATGTGACATGATAATTACTTCATATAAGAGTTTGAGAAGCTCCATTAGAGATAATATCTTTTGGCAAATTGTTTGTTTGATATTGCTTTGGATTGTGTACTAGAGGGAAATGATAGAATCTTTAAGAATAGTTAGAGGATGTTAGAGATTTAGTGAGATCAACTTACCTTCTATCCCTCTTTCTAGGCCTTTTGTACCAACACTTTTAAGACATTCCTCTTAATATTGTTCAACTCAATTGGCATTTGGACAATAATGAGAGGAGGTTAGTTTGTTTTCGAAGAGAAGACATTTATGTTTATTTTTATGACCAAAACTTTTTTGTACAAGTCTCCTTGTATAATGGAGTTTAGTCATATGTTGATCTTGTTTTTGTAATTGTGGGGAGGACTCCTTATCCTTTTCATGTGCTTGTTTATCTATAATAAATACATTTTTTGTTTCTGATAAAAACATATCTATCAATGAAGGGTAAAACTTATAGTAACACTTGAAATTGCACTTTAAAGTTAATGTTATGTTAAAAAAAGCTTTGATATCACTTGTACAAATAAAAGCTTCAATCCTATCATATTAATGTCATAAAATAAAGATAAAACAATCCACACATAAAGGTACTTAGGTTTTAATGTGGTTTTACTAACCATAATTATATCCATGATTGAGAAAGAATTATTCCATTATACAATGGAGAATATTATAGAAGACAAAAAAAAAAAAAAATGAAAATACAATCATAGGGTTTAAAATATCTCATATTTCTCCACTTTTTGTATTTACACCTTAAATTGTTAGTAAATGTCTCTTACTATTTCTCATATCTCTATCTACTCAATATAAATTTCATACTTGTAACTTTTTCTCCTAGAATATTTATAGAGATATTTCAAATACCATTCTTTATTTTATATGGAAATATAATATTATAATGACACATCGATATAAGAAATAATCTATATAATATTCTTTACAAAAAATAAATATATGCCGATTTGGAATTTGAAATATTTTCCAACAATCTCATCTTGGACCAAATTTCATTGAGTCAATCTTCTATCTCTAATATGTTACTATCAAAGAAATCATGACATTTACTTTATTTGGAACTTTCTAACCAAATCCTTACACAATAGTTGCATTGTAGTAAATATCCATGGATTCAAACTATTTATTTACTTCACTGTTTCCTCTTTTCAAGATGCAATAAACATATAAGACAAACATACTTATTTCAAATAATAAAGTACAATACATCTCCAAAGGAGGGAGGATCACCTTGATTCGAAGCACTTTGGTTAGCTTGCCCATTTATTTCATGTATGTGCTTTTTTTACCTAGGATGATCAGATTGAGGTTAGAGCAGATTTAGAGGGATTTTTTGTGGGAAGGTAGGGCTCTTGAGTGGAAACCTCATCTTGTTAGGTGGGTGTTGCTTTGCTTAGACAAAAGCAAAGGGGGGTTGGGGGCAAAGTATCTCTTTACTCTAAATAAGGCGCTGTTGTGCAAATGGAGTTGGACGTTTACAAATGATATAAGGGCATTTTGGAATCAAGTGACAAGGGAAAAGTATGGGGATGAGCAAAGGGGTTGGTGTTCCAAGGAAGTGAGGGATGGGTATGGTGTGGAATTGTCGAAAACAATTAGGAAGGAGTGGCATGTTGTAAGTAGTAGACTATCTTTTGTGGTAGGAAACGGTCAAATGATGAAATTTTGGAATGATAGATGGTGTAGGGTTGCACATTTTCTAAGGACACTTGGGTGAGAGATGTGTGGAGTTCCATTGAGGGAAGGAGGAGTTGGAGCCCACAATTATCTAGACATTTCAGTGATTGGGAGGTGGATGAGATGCATAGGTTTTTATTGGGCCTCAATGGAAAGAGTGTTCAATAGAATGTGGAAGATAGGGTGCTTTGGATAGAGACTAAATGTGAGAAGTTTTCTGTTAAGTCTCTCAATAAAGCCTTAGTTTTAGGCCCTCCAGTCTCTTTTTCATCGAATGTTATTTGGAAAGCTTGTGTGCCTAAAGTGAGTTTTTTTTTTTTGTGGGAAGCAATATGAAGAAAAACTCTTACTTTGGACCAACTTTAGAAAAGATGATGACCTTTAACAAATAGATGCTACCTTTGCTTAATGCATGAAGAATCGATAGATCACATCCTCCTGCATTGTACCAAGATAAGGATATTATGGGCATTATTTTTCTCTCTCTTTGGGGTGTAGCCACAATTAAGGTGATGTTTTTAGGCTAGGACGGGTCCTTTGTGGGAAAAAAAAGAAAGAAAGTTTGGAGAACGGACCCTTATGTATTTTTTGGACAGTTTGAAAGACAAGGAACAAAATTGCGTTTGAAGGTGATGTGTTGTCTATCCAAAGACTTGAGAGTTCTTTTATTTTCTTTCTCTGGTTGGAGATGAAATTGTTTATAAAATATGATTCTTCGACTTTAGTTGGTTTCTTTGATTGGGTGGGTTCTTGTTGAGGGTGAGGTTTTTCTTGCTCCTCTGTGTTTGACAACTGTTTGTTTCAACTAGGGAAGGGGGAGGTGTTTCTACTTTGTATACTTTGAGTCGTTGTTTTGGCAGCTTTTTTCAATATAATTTTATCTCTTTTATTTATAAAAAATAAAATAAAATAATAAAGTACATGCTTCATTTATCACATTTCAATGAGGGAAAATTGACTCAATCTTAAACCAAATTTCCTTTTGTAATTCTTTTATATGTTTTGTTCTTTTTTATTCTTCTTGAAATCTCAACTAATGCTCTGATGTCATTTATTGTGCTAATGAAAGCTTTGATACAACTTGTTGTGCAAATAGAAGTTTTAATGTTAATTAATATACTAATTCAAAAATACAAGGATGAAACAATCCACATATAAAGGTACATTAAAAAAAAAAAATGACAATGCAATCATTAAGCCTTGAAACATCTCATGTTTCTCGCTCTTTGTAGCTATACCTTGAGCTCTTGCTCCACCAATTATCTATTACTCTTCCTCACATCCTTATTTGGTATGAACTTTACATCTCCGTCTCAATCCATACACAAAAAGTTATATATACCAATTTGTGATTTGAGATACTTTTCAATACCCTACAACTCAAGCTAATCAAATTCTACAATGACCAATTGACAAGTTTTAATTTTCAAACATTAAGTTAGGTTCAAGTTGAAAAGTCTCATTCCTCTTTAATTCCATTGAATCTTTTCCAACCTTAAACTAACCTTCCTTCATATGACAAAGAAAGACATAAAGTAAATTGGCTAGCTAAAAATGATACTTTTTAAGAATCAACTTTCCTTATCTTGATAGATATTTGTTTTTTTTCATATAGCAAGTCATTTCTAAAATCTCTCTTTTACTGCATCCCAAACTCGAGTTCAATGGAAAGAAGCTCCCAACATAAGCCTCAAATATTTGATGGGGAGAGTTTTGAGGTTATATCTTAAAACCTCAGACAAATCTTCCGGGTTGACAACCTTTTCAACAAGAATCAACTTAGTTTTCTTTGAATTGACCTTTAGGCCCATGATAGCCTTAAACCACATGAATGCTTAACTTAAGTATTCTATTTATTCCTTTGTGCTATCACAAATAATAAGAGTATCATCAATAAATAAGAGATAGGCACCTTTATTCTCTCTGCTTTTATTTCACCAACTTACAAATTTGTGATGAAACCTGCTTTTTTTTGCATTTTAGGATAGCAAAGTGTGCTTCCATGGTTGAGATGCTGATATACAGGGATAAAGCATTACCCTTTCTCAAGCCTCTACAATTTTGAAAGAAGGTTGTCAGGGTTCCATTAACTAAAATAAAGATTTGAGTTGTAAAGATACACCACTATGTCCAACTTATCCACTCACGACCAAGACCCACATTTTCCAAAATTGCTAATAAAAACCCTAGTTGACAAAATCAAAACCCTTCTCAATATCTAGCTTTCGTATGAACGAACTATGGATGCTTTTCATCCTAGAGTGAATGACTTCATTTGTTATAAGAACTATATCCAAAGTTTGCTTATCTAGCTTAAATGCATGCTGGAAAGCAGATACCATTTTTTTGAGTTTATTTGCTAGGACTTTTATTAGAAGCTTGTATCACTCACCAAACGTATTTTTCCCCTTTAAGTCTTTACTACCCTTTTTTTAGGACTAACATTATAAAAGTGGCTTCTAAACTTCTCTCATAAGAGCCCAAACTCATAGAGCTCCCTAAAAAAGCCCATCACTTTACTTTTGATGAAGTCCTAATTGAATTGCCAAGAGACCATAGATAAGTCCAATGTTTTATAATCGGATTGGTCAGCGAATCGGAAAAGTTATTGATTCACGGTTTAGTGGTCGGACTGATGGTTGAACCACTGTTGAATCGGTGATGTCATAAATATATAATTTATATTTTATTAAAATTAAAAATAATTTAAAAAAAATATAAATATAAATAAAATTAAAAATCAATTATTTTTTCATCTTTTATATAAATATATTAATATTTTAAAGTTTATTAAATAAAACATATATAATATTACATATGGAAAATGGAAGTGTTCAAAAAAATATTAGATATTTGAGATGATTTTATCATGTTTTTTATAACCCTTAGCACAAACCAATTAACAGCAGGTTGGTGCAACCATGCTCACTTTAAACCTATGGTCCAAGGTTCAAGCCCTAAGGCCGTAAACTGTGCATATATAAATATGAATTGTTTTTTGTTAGACTTGTTCTATTTTTTGGCCCATTTTTATGCTTTTGCTTTTTTGATGTGGGACGATTTTTATGCTCTTGCTTTTTCGATGTGGGACAGGACGAGTCTAACAAAAAACAATTAGCATTTATATATGCACACAATTTACGACCCTGGGGCTTGAACCTTGGACCAAGGGTTCAAGGTGAGCATGGTTGCACTAACCTACTACTAATTGGTTTGTGCCAAGGGTTGTAAAAAACATGATAAACTCATCTCAAATATCTAATATTTTTTTAAAGACTTCCATTTTCCATATGTAATATTATATATGTTTTATTTAATAAACTTTAAAATATTAATATATTTATATAAAAGATGAAAAAATAAATATTATTGATTTTTAATTTTATTTATATTTATATTTTTTTTAAATTATTTTTTATTTTAATAAAATATAAATTATATATTTATAATGTCACCGGTTTGACTACGGTTCAACCACTAGACCGTGAACTAATAACTTTTCCAGTTCGTTGACCAGTCCGGTTCTGAAAACATTGGTTTTAATTCACATACAAACTAGAGTATTAAAAGGATCTCCTCCTCAGAAAATGCGGTCTTCAAATGTCCAAAGTCATCACTACCCAATTTTCAAAAACCATTTCATTGATGTTTGGTGTCCAATCACTTGACTCAGAAAAAAAGGTTATAAAAAGCGTTCACCACCCCTTTCTTTATGTTTACATCCTTGGACAACAATACACCATTTACCTTGATTTTAATCAAATGATTCCTTCTTCTATGAGCAATGACTATTTTATGGAAGAACTTTGTGTTTTTATTTCCTTCCTTAGGTCATAATTCTCTTGATTTTTATCTCCGTAGGACTTCTTCCATTGCTACCCAATTGCAATACTCCTCCATTACCTTCCTTTTGATCTCATTCTCCTTGTCTAAATGAATAGTTCCCCTTTCCTTTATACCCTAAAAACCAATCTGATTCAAAACTGCAACCTTATTAGTAGCGACATTCCCAAATACCTCTCTATTCTAAGCTTTAAGATCATGCTTCAAATCTTTCAGCTTAGTTGCTAAGATGTAGCTTATATGAACTACTAAATTTCTAATTTGGTCTTTGAACCCTTTTTTTTTTCAGCCACATATTTTCGAACCTAAAAGACATTTTACTTTTCCTCAACCCACCCCCATCTAATAAAATGAGAGTGTGATAATAAACCAGTCTTGGAAAAATACTCTATGTTAGATCACTGAAATGATTCTCATTCTTTAGACACCAAGAAGTGATCTAGTCTAATAATTGTGTTAAATATATAAAATAAGGTATCATATACTGATATGCAATTGTCACCCAAGTGATTCTTACCTCAGGTAACTTATTTATCAACTTCAAGTAATTTAGTTATTTGTGTTTTTTTTTTTTTCAAAATTATACAAAAAGTAAAGAAGTCCTAAGAATTAAGAGATGGAAAGAACCACATAACTACTTAAAAGTGTTGGTGTGGGACTGTGGAAGGCCATCAAGAGAGACTAGGGGAAATTTGATAGCATAAACTCATTTATTGTGGACAATGGTAGAAAGGTGAAGCTTTAGAAAGATAAATGGTATGCTGATTCTACTCTAAGAGAGTCACTCTACTTTGTTTTCAATAGCGTTGACAAAAGATACTTGGGTGGAGGATGTTTGGTGTCGATAGGGTGAATGAGGACTTTGCGACCTTCAATTTTCAAGAAATCTAAATGATTGGATGAATGCGAGGAAGGGTAAATTTTCTGTTAGATCCTTTTATATTTTTGTGGGGAGGGCAGAAGTGCTCCTAAGGAGGGTTATTTGGAATTTGATGGTACTGATCAAAGTAGGGTTTTCTTTTACATAGAAAGCTTCTAGGGGAAAGGTTTAGACTTTTGATTGGTTGCAAAGGAGAGGATAGTATTTGGTGAACCATTGTTTTCTTTATAAGAAGGATGAATATTCAGATCATATCCTTTTGCATTGCACCAAAGTTAGGGTGGTATGGAATTTGGTATTTTCCTTGTTTAAGGTTGTGTGGTGATGACAACTTTGGTAAGAGAAACAGTTTCAGGGTGCATAGTTCTTTTGTGGAAAAAAAAAATGGAAGGTCTAAATGCCTACCCCATTGTGGGTTTTTTTGAATTTTATGGAAGGAGAGAAACCAAAGATCATTTGGAAACAAAAAATGTGTGATTAAACACTAAACTTCTCATTTATTTATTATTTTTAACCTTTTGTTTTTTATGAGTCAGGTTGTACACAGGTGAAGGTACCTAAACCATGTTAGTTTTTTTTGAAGTGTTTTTGTTTTTATTGCCCTTTCTGTTGTGTTTCATTTTTTTCTTTTGTAGAAGAGGTAATTATTCCTTACCTGTGTACACAAGAATGAAGAAAGTACCAGTACATCCCCTTGAACTTTCTTAGCTGATCTCTAAAACAAAACCAGCCTTATCTTGTTGCAGTCCTAAAATTTGCGTATTTAACCATTTGGTCTATGATTCTGTCAGTTTGGCAGCTTAATGACAGTCGACAAATGTATGATGTTGTGTCCCTTTGGAGGCCAATATGCCTACAATTGAAACATTTTCCTTTGTGATTAATCAGCTCGTTAGATGTACTTTCTGACTTCACATTACGTTCTCTGGGCTTGGACGACAGAGTGGGCTGCCCTTGCACTCAAGGACAGTGTTCTATGACAAACTTGTAATTATCTGCCAGACATGAAGTTCAGTCCTTGTACGCACCAATGTGGACTGACAAAGTGTATTATTGATTTCTACTTGGTTTGTAAGATAATCCAAGACGTTGTGTTGCTTATTTGAGATGGTGAAATTTTGTGACTTAAGTGAACTTAGGAGATTGGATTATAGTATGCTGTTTATTTATAAGATGACCAGGTTTCAATTTTTTTAGTACAAGTTTCATTATTTTATGTTCATGTTCGGTTCCATAATGGGATCTCTTTTTTTTCCTTTGCCTTCATCTTATGTTAGCATGCTCAAGACACTGGAAAGATACCAAAAATGCAGTTACGGTGCAGTGGAAGTCAGCCGACCCTCCAAGGAGCTTGAGGTGGTTTAATTATTATGTTGTTTCTGTTAATTGAGAATGACTTCTCTTAGTACCTGCTATACAAGGCAACAAATTTATTAGCACACCAAAGAATTTGAAAACAGTTATGCAGGTATAATCTTCAACTAAAAAATTTTGCCAACTCTTCCATTCCAAGAGATGTGGCATGAAACAAAAACTTATGAGATAATAATGAGTACTTTTACAAGTGCAAGTTGGATGCACAGCCTGAGACTGTATAGCCTTTTGTTTCAGAGTTGCACCATGTTTCTATTCCAATTTCAACTCTCCTGTGGTTTTTGATTATTCATTTAGTTTAGTTGTCTTCAGCAGAGCAGCTATAGGGAGTACTTGAAACTGAAATCTAAGTTTGAGGGCCTTCAACGAACTCAGAGGTGATTAAGTACCTTAGTTGTGGCTTTTCTGAATTCTGCTTCTGAAATTTCTGAGTTGGACAATTGTTTTCATTCCATTACGGAGATATCTTATGCAACAACCTGACTTTATTCATGAAATATTTGACCCTGAATATTCTAGAAACCTTCTTGGGGAAGACTTGGGTCCATTGAACACAAAAGAGCTTGAGCAGCTTGAACGTCAACTTGAGACATCCTTGAAGCAAGTCAGGTCTACAAAGGTAACCAATTTTTCTTTAAAAAAGAGTGTATTTACCATAAGTGCTGAAGTAATTGTGATACTATTTTGAATTAGGTTTATAATGTATAAAATTATTGTCTGATGATGCATATGTTTCAGGCTTCCTAAGTTGAAAACTAAACAGAAAAGAAGGCTGGGTGGGGCTGGAATTATTTGAAGGGGATTAGGATTATTGACAACTGTGATGCTATCATAGTACTGTTGGTCTTAACAATTTTTGTAAATGTAGGTCTGCACTTTGTGTTGGTTGAGAGAAACTAAACTTCTTCTTTAGAAATCCTCCATATCCGAATCTAGTTGAAGTATTGAATTCTCATATCACGACTGGCTGGTCAGGGATTTTGGTAACTTTGAATGCAGGAAATCAGCACTTAGAAGAAGAATGAGTTTTAGATATTGAAACCTTTTATCTTCAAATTGGAAGATTCAATATCAGTTGTTGGATTGCATCCCTTTTTCCTTCTTCACTAATACGGAGTGTGACTTTTTCCATCGGGGAAGGTGATGTGTGGGATTGAGATTGCTTTTGTGGTCTAATCAAGTTATAGATGTCCCATGATTTAAATCAATCATTATAGAAGTTACTAGCAGTTGCTATGTGAACTTAAAATCCTTTAACCTGCCTCTCCAATTAAAATCAAAATATATTTGTACCCTTTCTTTTTTCTTTTTTCTTTTTTATTTTCTGCCCAGAAATAAATTATTTTCTATGTTTAAGAAAGTGATGACAAAATCAGGTTTTTAGCAAAGCTAAATTTGCATATAAGAACTATGAATTAAACTACCCTGCAAAGTTGTTACTGTGGAAAATGCACCTCAGATAATGATTTGGATGGGTATCTCATTGAACATAACAAATTATGTTTTAGAGATGCCAAGAGAAATCCTAAGATTAAAATATTTAATTTTATCATCCATGGGTAGCTTCTGTTTAAAGAAATTCTCATCTTTAGAAACCCTCATAGAGCATCTCTAGACAGTGTGTGTGCTATGGGAATTTACAGAACGTGTGGGAGGCATCTAAACGTGGTTGCTTAAGAAATAATACTGACTTGTCCTTTTTTGTTTGCTCAAACTGTAAAAATTTCAAGTAGATTTTAGAGTCTTGATGCTCTCTAATATGAACAATGTAAGTGTAGGGAAATTCATGTATTGTGGTTGAAACAAGGGTTGACCTTTACATCTGTAGCACAGAATCTTGTTTATTAAAATTGCTAGTTTATTTAGTTAAAAGGTAATCTAATACTATGAGTGAAATTTTGTGTATTGTGCTTATCCTTGAAGACTTCAATACTATGATGTGTGAGACACTTCAGGGATTACTTCTCCCATTTCGTCTTTAGTTCTTGGAACATGATATGGCTTCTATAAAAATTGTTTTTCCATCAACTTTTCAGTAAGATGACCTCATGATAATTCTTTTAGAGAGCATTCTGACTCTTTTTTATCTACCTTCTGCAGACCCAATTCATGCTTGATCAGCTTTCTGATCTTCAGAACAAGGTTAGATGGTACATACATTTGGAAATTCAAATCATCTATGAATAGATTTTATATGCTTCTAATACTAGCAAGCTATTGCCAAGCACAGGAACAAGTTTTGGTTGAATCTAACAAGGCTTTGACGAGGAAGGTAATACATCATATGTTCAAAACCTCGTTGCATTGCCTTTTGGCTGCATGAATACGTAGAAGTTCGTTTGCCTGCATGCTTTACATGTTTCCTCTGTTCAATTTTTTCTTCATATGAAGTCTTGTCAAACTGATTTATGTGGGTAGCATGTCAAAGATTCTACCCATGGTATCTTTCTTCTATTAAAATAAATCCAATCCCTAGCTGATATGTTTCTGTTTTCCACCTTTTTACGTCTGCTGTATTGATTTCTATTTGTGAAGCTGGATGAAATTAGTGCCAAAAATCACCTTCAATTATCATGGGAAGGTGGTGAGCAGAGTATGCCATACGGCCACCAGCAAGCTCAGTCTCAGGGGTTCTTCCAGCCTTTAGAATGCAATCCCACATTGCAAATAGGGTAAACATTTGACTTGGTGAAATCCATCTTCTCTTTTTAATATTAGTACCATAGCTGAATTAGTTTTCTTTTATGGGATGCAGATATAATCCTGCAGGCTCAAGCCAGCTATCTGCTCCGAGTAATGCCCAAAATGTCAATGGATTTATCCCTGGGTGGATGCTTTGAGTTTTGACATTTGTTTGCTTGACTGATTGCTCTTGGAAAAATGTTTACCAGGTAAATGCCCTTGTATGGTGATGATATGTATGTGGTTTCATTAGTAATATATGTAACCTTTAATGGAATAATAACAGCTGTGACTGAATCTCCAAGGGCTGGAACACTTAGCCAAGGCATGTAAGAAATTCATTGTATTCTGGAAACCTATGATACTTGCTTTCACTTTGGACCATTTTGAAGAATATTTGCTTGTTTGCTCAACTGTGCCCTCATTTACTACTTACCAATATGTATATATACATATAACTGTTGAATTGTTTAGCTAGATTATTATCAGTATCAAGTTCAGGACTTACTGCTAAAAATCGTGTTCACTACTACTTACTTTGATTCTGTTAGGAATGTGGTTTTTGCCTCTTAAATTTTATCAACATTTTAACTTTACCTCCATAATTGTTCATCTGCATTCTTTATGGTAGTTAAGTGTTTTTGGTCTTCTTACTCTTCTTATTTTTCCTTCATCCTCAACCCTTTAAGCTAATAATTAGAGGGGGCATCTCCAAACTCTTGGGCCTCACCTCTATCATTCATGGCAACATTAGTAGCTTTTGCCATTTAATCGGATCTTAAAGGACCCCAAAAATATTTACTTAAGAGAACTGAATGATATTTGCCAGCATTTTTCAAGAAATTTGTTAGGAATACATTTTCCTAACAAACGTTTTCATAAGGTATGAAAACTTTTCTTAAAAAATGTTTTCCATACATTATATTCCATTAGAAAATGGCTCTAAAAGAGATTATGCACTTTAAATTCTATCAAAAAACGCCTCCTGAACAATTATTTTCTATTCTCCAACTGCTATCCTAGTTTAACGAGTATCTCTATACTCCCTCTCTCACTTTATTCTTCATTATTATTATCAAGTATAGTTAGCTTGCAATTAGAACATGAGTTTGTTATATTGATGAGTTTGTTATTAGAGATTGTGATATTTATAAATCAATATTTATATATGAAAGACTTGAAGCTTTCATTCATTTTTTTATGAGTCATTCACATAAATTATGTCTTTTAAATTTTTCTACATTGTTCTATATCTCAACTTGGTATCAGAGCATCTTGAGTAATGTCAATGCCAATCGATCAACCTAATCCTACCCCTGCTTTGATCTCATCCATTGAAACTTCTCCATTTGCAAAGGTTTTTCATCTCGAAATCCAAAGCAAGAACCATATAACTTCATTATATGTTGCAATCTCTCAAGAAAGGTTCTCTCAACATCAATGACTATTTTCTTAAGATGTGAAACATAGTTGGTAATCTCTTAGCTTTTGGAAAAATGATTTCAGATGATGATTTGACTCTCTATATGCTTGAAGGTCGATCTTGGATCAGAATATGATTTCACAGATCTCTTTACAACAAGTGCAATTCCTCTTACAAAGTCAAGAACTACATTTGAGCAGTCAAATATTATTGTTTCCATTGATATGACAACATCTGCAAATGTAATTTCCAAAGAAATTACAACATAAGGAAAGCAAGAATCCCAAAATCAACAATGAACATTTTTTTCAAGTGTGTGGCAAACTAGGTCACATATTAATAAAATGTTATCACATATTTGATCTTAGGTTCATTGGTCTAAAACAACAATTTTGCAACTCACCAAGGTAATAACCTAAATCAAAATTCTCAAAGGTACTTTGCTGATCCAAAAACTATGAATGGGTCTTCTTGGTCCTATTACGATATAGTCCATGAAAGCATACCTGGTATAATAGAATAAGACTTAATTAATATATTTATATGTTATGATTTCTAACCTCTCTTTTATCCTCGAATGTATTATTTATTATCTTAGCTTTTATATTTATATCACTTGCATTATACATGATTTCGATGTTTTAGGAGTTACGCCGAATATTTCAATAATAAGTTCATTGCAAGATAATAAGTTGTTTATAATCGATTTAAGGAATTGGGTAATTCATCTAAGACTATGGTGTACTACCTCCTAATTGATTAGAGGGATAACTTGTCTTGGTCATGAGAATAGTTTCCCATGATGAGTGCATTAGTTTATGTGGTTACACATCGAACAAAACTCATGATGGATCATAACATTATCTATTGGGTAGTCATAATTTACCAAGCTATTATGTTACATGGGCTCTCAGCCTTGAGAGTATTAAGTTAGTACTAAAATCTTTAATGACTTTAACCTATGTATGAGATCTTAAGGTGATCATATATTTCTTACAAATTAAATTATTATTGATTAAGGCATGTGACAACAAATATTATCAAAATAAGCATCATGATATCTAATGGAATTGAGACATTATGTCCCCTTGAGTGATTCTAAGGACTTGTGATCTGTAATTTTTTATTGTAGTAATCCTTTAAGTGAAATTTGATGTATATTCATTGAGAACTAAATTATATTAGTTGATAACAAAATAGGAGGATTTGAAATCTATTAAGATAAAGCTCTTAAAAGCATAACATGACGTAATAAAACTTTTGGATTTTATTATTTATCAATAAAGTTCCAGTTTATTTTTATTTATCTTATTTTCATGCTTTTTTACCTGCGTCTTTTGCCTTGTATGTGACTTAGTGCATTAGGAGTTACATAAAAGATCCAAATCATAGGTTCTTTGCAAAGGGATAACTAGTTCATAACCGGTTCGTGGACTTAGGCAATCCATTAGAGATTGTAATGCACCATCTTTTAATTGGAAAGATGATTGGTCTTGGCTATTAGAATGAGTTTCCCATGGTGAGTGCATTAGTGTGTATGGTTAGAAATTAGATAGGACTTACATTAAATTATAACTTAAGGCTATCAAGTAATCATGACTTCACCAAACTACTTCATTATGTTATCTCTCAACCTTAAGAAAATATTGAGTTTGTGGTAAAACTAGCAGCGACTTTAACCTATAGGTGAAATTGTAAGTTGATCATATATTCCTTATGGATTAAGATATTGTTGTAGAATTTGGTAACAATATGTATTCTTAATAGAGACACCATGATATTTCATAGGATTGAAATAGAGTGTCCTCTTGGGTAATCTTAAGGAGGTGTGTTCATGTAAATTATTACCATAGTAGTTCTTTAAGTCGAACTTGACATTAACTCTTTGAGAGCTAAGACATGTCAACTAAATACATAATAAGAGAATTTATAACTCAAGAATAGTAAATGTATTCTTGAAAGGTTGATAGCTTTCACCTTGTTAAACTATGAACATCAGTTCATGGGATGTTGAATCAACTTCAAAATTAGATTCTAATGAAACCAGTACTCCTATAGGTCTCAATGGTCCTCACTTTAAGTTCATATACCATGATGACACGAGTTATGAGGGTTAGATCGACTTTAGGCTCCATTTTATGCATAAGAGTGTTTTGGTAATTACTAATGTTTTCAAAATCGGACTAGACATTGAACCAAAAATGTTATGTGTTCATAGTTCACTTGTCGAATCAGTGGTCGAACAGATGGCGTCATAAATATATAATTTATATTTTAATAAAATTAAAAATAACTATAAGAAATTAATACATACATACATATATATATATATATATTATTAAAATATTTAATAATATTTTATTTTTTTTATGTTCAATATGTTAAATTAAATGATAAATATAAATATAAATGTATTAATATATTAAATTTTATTAAATAGAATATGTATAGTATTTAAATAAGAAAATATATTTAAGATGAAAAGAAAATTATAATATTCAATTTAATTATATATCTATGTATTTTGTTATTTTAAAATTTTAAAAATTATTATATTGATTAATTTATATTATTTTCATGTTTATAATTAATAATTATTATAAAAATAATAGTATATATAAATATTTATATTTGTTTAAATGTTTTATATGATAAAAATTTAAAAAACAAATATATAGGTATTTGCCAAATTATTAATCAAACATATCTGTAGCATAGTGGTGTACTACTCATTTTGTTAACCATAAGTCCTAAGTTCAATTCCCCACCATGCAAAGCTCATTTTATTATTACCAAAACTCATCCCACATCGGAATCTATAAACCACTTATGTGGTTTTTATACCTGTAGGCCTTGGGAACAATATTACCAAACCTCATCCCACATTGAAATCTATAAACCACTTGTGTGGTATTTATACCAGTAAAATTTGAGTCGATAGATGGGTATTTACTATTTATACCTGCAAACTTTAGGAACAAGCAAACGAGCTTGGAATGAATGAATCTGGGCAAGCCCATTTAAGTTTTGACCTTGACAATCCATGAAAAATTGAAAGGTTCATTCGATTCGACGATCTGATCGTTGGTTCAACTTGTCTTTGATCCATTTCACTGGATCGAAAATGGTGTCAGTCTAGTCTGGTTTTTAAAACAATGGTAATTACATAAAGTTACATTGAGGTAAGTGAACAAAGTCTTTAGATTAAATTAATTGGTAAGCCTTATTAGGTTAATTAATCACTTATGATTCATTTTAGGCTAGATTAGGTGACCCATGCCCTTAGTTTGCTCAAGTTACTTAAGTCTAATGAGGACCCAATAAATACTTTCTTAAGGGTTAGGTTTCCATAGCTTTTCTATAAAGTTGTCATCCACTTCTAGAAAGAGAAAGTGAGAGAGAGTCGTAGCCTCTAGCCCATCTTTCTTCCCATCAGTAAAAGATGTGGTTTAGGTCATTAGGTAAAAGACTTCTGGTTTACGAGACTCCCTACAACTATGAATTTATTTTTCATTGAAATGAATCAATTTAGGAACATCCAAATCCAATGTATGAACATTCTTAACATATTATTGTATTAAAAATGCAAATTTTCTATTATGCATAGGATTTTAAAAGCCCTAGGATAATTTTGCATGTTCCTAACCTGATTCGGGCTTAGAAAATAGAGTGACCCAATGTTTCCCTACAGACTCAAGGATTGTATAGGTAATTTTGAAAGGTTGATATAGCATCTACCTCATTAGATTACAAACACTAGCTCATAAAGATTCCGTATTTAGTAGATAGTAGATCACAAACTTGAAAAGTTGATTAATTGAATTTAACCTATGAAAAGTGACTAATTAGATTTAGAAAATCACTTAAAAGAGAGAAGGTATTGGGTGTTAAAAACTTTTCAAAAATATTTAACCAAATGCAAAACACACGTAGCTAACAAGCAAAATAATTATAAAATAAAATATAGTGAGAAGAAATGTGCAAACCCTTTTTATATGGGTTTGACAATCTATTTACACCCACTTTCTTCATACTCCTAACCAAGTGAGGGTTTTACTATTAAGGATTTCAACACAAGCTTTCAAGCTTTATTATTGGATTCATTGGTTCTAATGGGCAATAAAATCCCTTTAAGTATTTCACCTAGTTGAAGTATTTTCACTCAAAATAAATAAATAAAAATGTTTTAATGCTTCCAATTGTGGGATTCCAACTCAGCACCTTTTGAGATTTTGAGAGGAGTTGCTCTTTGGAGAGAATAGTATGTTGAAAGTTATAAGCTATATTCGGGGAGGAGTTATTGTTTATCGTTGGTCTCTATGGTGGAATCAGTCGAGAGGCCTAAGAGGTGGTGGTTTACCCTCTGGCAGATGTCAACAATTCAAGTCCGCTTATTTCCAACTCATGAACTTAGTCGATACAAAGTTATATGATAGCACCCAATTTTTTCAATTCGACAGTTCGATCTATGATTTATCATTCATGGACATTGATAAGATCCTTCCATTTAGCAACACCTTAGGATGGCATAGCCTTAAATTAAAGTTAAGGGTGAGGTTCAAACAAGGAAAGGCTTATAGTGGATGCCTAGGTACCCATAGATGATGAAGGGCATAGTAAGTGATGAAATGCTTCGGGGAGTTCAAAATAAGCATAGATCTAGAGGTTCCCGAATGGGTTAACCTTTCGAATTGCTGCTGAATCCATGGGTAGGCAAGAGACAACCTAGTGAACTTAAACATCTTAATAGCCAGAGGAAAAGAAAGCAAAAGTGATTCCTATTGTAGCGATAAGTGAAATGGGAGCAGCCTAAACCATGAAAACAAGGTTTAGAACAAATATAACTCACAATATAAGGAGAAGCTATGATGGATTTTAAGGTGCCCTAAAAAATATACAAGTGAGAATTCAATGCACTTTAATAGAAGAGCTTTGAATGTGAGAAAAAAAAAAAGGTTTCAATTGAATGTTGTTCTTTTATCAATAAATGCAGTTGAGCTCTTCAATTGATAGAAAATGGGCTTAGGCACCCAAAAAAACACATAATACCCTTGACCAGTCATGTTAACAATTTAACTGGTCGACTAGACATTGGACATTAAATGTTTTATAGGTCACCATTGGGGTTTCTAAGGCTCACTCAATTGGTCAAGATAAAATCTCAATCGACTATACATGTGCTACTAAAAGAGAAGAAATTTGTGCACTAGCAACCATCCCTCAACTGGTCAAGCCCAACTGATTGAGCTAACTCCCTAATCAGTTTAGCATGTTCCCTAACCGGTTTAGGTTACCCTCAATTGGTTGTATCTACAAGGGTATGAAACTTTTGGTATGAGGTTTAAACCTTCCAATAACATGTATAACTCTTCTTAAGGTTTGAAAGAATTTAGCTTAAGGTTTTAAATTAAAGTAAGGATTCATCCAAATATATGGTCAAAACATTGTTTTTAAAGTTAAGTGAGGATGAAAATTGACTTTTTAAGTACATGTGAAAAGTTTTAGACCTAAGTGCACCAACAAATACCATTTTAAAATTTTTCCTAGAGTACTTTAAGTCTTCAAGAATCCAAATCTTCTTTAGAATTTTTCATTTAATCTTGAAAATTTCACTTGATTTAGGCTATTAGATAACTTAACCTTGTTTTCTAATCATCAAAACTTGACTAGAAGAACCCTTAGGCCAAGAATCTCTCCCTATTTGATAACAAAAAAACCAGGTTATCTTTGGAAAAGACTTCCCCTCAATGTATGCATAGAAAAATCAACTAAATAAAGCTCAACAAGCATGTAAAAATAAATGGAAGAACCAAAAGAGTTGTAGAATATCCAAAGCATCCAACCAATAGTCATTTAATAACTAAACATAAGTGCTAAGGATGTGAACGTCCAAAATATCTATGAAAATCATAGAAAAGTGATTGTCTATGAAAAAAACAACCATAACATAGAAACACTCCTATCAAAATGATAAATGCTCCTAACTTCATAGGTATGCCTATAAATATACTTCCCTCTTTGGCAGCTTCAAAAGCAAGGAGGGAAAACATAGTAGGACACTTAAGGCTGGGGAGGTGTAGATGGAAACAGTAAACCAAGATATGCCATCATCTCCGCATGTTAGGTTGCAGCGGCGGCTTGATATTGATCAAACTAGGCGGCAAAACTCATCTAAATCTGCTTGAATTGAGTAGTGAAGCTCCTTTGAAGCTGCTTAATTTGGGTAGTGAAGTTTGCCAGATACCGGTCCATATGATCCTCAATGGAGTAGAATTGGTGATCACTAATCAAGACGAGCTTCTCAATCTGTGTCCCGAGAGAACTAATTTTTTCAAAAAGATTCATCCAATGTTGCTGCTTAACTTGAGGAGACTCATGTGTAGCACTGAACTTCGTTGCTGGGGGTAGAGGCACCTTGGTAAATGCAGGCTTAGTGAAGGTCTCTCCAGCAGGGATGGTCTACTCAGGTTGGGAGGTTTGGAAGGGTATATCTGGATACTCAGTAAAAAGAGGCTCCTCTGCAATTGTAGCCTCGAACTCCTGACCCTAAGGGATCTCCCTGCCCTCCATCTCTCTGACCTCATCCTCCTCTTACGCACCCATGATCTATTGGAAAACTTCTGAAGATGCATCCTATCCATGGATTTAAGATTATAGGTGTCATAAATGGTAGGAAGCTGAATATCCTTTTTCGCATTTAGTTTGACCTCAAATTCCTTAAAAATCCTCGTAAGAAAACATCAAAAGATGCAGGAGACCTCATCATATGCTGCTATATAATGAATCTAAAATTGAACCTCGTGTCGGTCACGATGGAATCAATAAAAAATGTCCCATAGTAGGAGACCTCATCATATGCTGCTATATAATGAATCTAAAATTGAACCTCGTGTCGGTCACGATGGAATCAATAAAAAATGTCCCAGGAGACCTCATCCCGATCTCCTTCCCAGGGAGTAAAGATGTAGTTGATCATATGGTGGAGAACCCAACTCATCAAGTGCATGGGTATGTGGCTTGGCTGTCCTGGTGTCATGTGGTAGAGCTTTCCTTTATCTTATGCAATAAATTATTCCTTTTATGGTAATCTTTTCTATTGAATCTTGGAAATCAAACTTAGAAATTTTATCTCTCTCAATTTCCATTTGAAAACACAAAGAAACCACATCATGCCAATATGGAAAGTCAAATATTGTACAAATCTTTGTTTCCAAGAAAGAGACTAATCACATATATCTTTCCATAGATTATGAAAGAATAATTTTCATCCTAGTCCATAGGCAAATTTAAAATTTTAAATCCCAATTTTTATGGCATGATGTAATCTTCAAAATTTTCTAAAATTTAACTTATGGTTTCCACTATCTATAAAAACTTTCAATAAAACAAGTTTCTACTATCATGCCTTATTCATTAAACCTTTCCAAATTGAAAATCTTTAAACTAAATTAAATAACAATGCAATCTTAATTATGGAAAGCAACCATAATAATAATAAAGCAAGATATAAATTTCCCATGGCCAAGGAGTCCAAATATAGAAGGAAACATGAATTCTTCCCGTCTAGGATTCAAATTCCATGAAGCGTCCAAATATCCTCCATCTTTTGGTCGCTTTCTAGCCATTATTTAGCAATCTTTTTGAGAAAAAAAAAAAACATGCCAATTTCATGCCCAACCAGCTGCAACCCAGATTGTATCAGATTGCACTGAAAATTCAGGAAGGAAAATTCTTGAAATTTTCAGCACCAAAAATAGCAAATTCAACCAGCCCTTTTTCAGCACAAAAAATAGTCCTGAATACAACCCAAAATTTGAATCGAAATCAGCCCAAGATTCAGCCCATTCTCCCACGCACCAACCAGCAATGCATGGGTCACACACATGGCAGCCCAAGGGTTGCTGGTGCGCTGTTCCAGCCTTGGTACGTGCTGCCAGCATGCATGGCCCGGCCATGAGGCTGCATCTCACGCACCTTGCTATCCAAGCTGCACTCCAACATGTTCAGCTGTTGTCCATGATGCTTTCTTGCTGAAAAATCCTCCAAGGCTTCGAATTTTCCTCCATGGATGATCCTCCAACAGTTCCTTCACCATTGATGCTCCATTAAAGCCTTGAAAAAAACATCAAGATGTGATCTTTTCTCTCCATGGATCAAGCTACCTTTGATCTTTGATTGATCCTCCATAGATGATGGCAAAAACCAGAATTTTTACATAGAAAAGAAAAAACCTATGAACAGAATTACTGTTTTCAAGAGGCGTAGCTCCTATTACGAGCTTACAACCAATCCATGAAAAAGAAAGGAAAAAAACTGTTATAACCCATAGATTCCTAGGCTCTCCTAAGGAGCTTACATCAATCTAAAATTGCAAAAACTTAAACCTTGAAGAATCGATCATAAGAAAAGTTAATTCTACAAAACAAATGGTAGCATAGACATAAATCTATTTACATCTAGCATGCTCTGATATCAATTGCTAGATCTATATATAAGGGACATTAAATATGGTCCGATACCAATTGTTAGATCAATATATAAGGGGCATTAAAGCAGCTTTCATAATATCAACCCAAAATGTATATCCTATTGGGCTAGCGCATCTTGATTGTGTGGGCAATCAATTTTGAGCAAGATGGGAGAACGAGAGAATAGGGATGGCAGCTACTAGGGCTTCAAGAATGTAAGTTGTCTTCCAATAAAACAGTGAAGTGCTTTATGTAGACCTTGAGGTTATGTTAAATTTACCACCTTACTCTTGATGAGCCTAGTCTTAGCCTTAGCCCCTATGGGGCACCCAAGACCACTTGATGCACCCTAGCCTTCTAATGCTCGATCAAATAGATGTACACATATTACTAATAACTTGAGTAGGGAGCATTAGGACCCTTAAAATAATTAGCTCCTATTAGACATAATCTTATAATTAATTTTCACTGCCCTATAGAAGATTAATTACACTCTTAACATTTTATGTAAATTACATGAAGCAATTAATTAATTGATAGTATGTTTGGTCCATGACTTATTATTTCATTGCATATGTTACTCTTGAACTTATATCCATAATTTAATTGGAATTCGTTATCAACCAATTAAATTACATTTTGATTCTATTGAGTTACAAATCCACTTTTTCAATGATCACTTGATGTTTCCTTTTCTTATGGGATAAAATATCAAATTCCAATTTTATGGAATTACCTTGGCTAATGGTTGTACTTGATCATTCACCTTAGGACTATTCAACAGGGATATGGTTGTCCCTAATGGGATATCATTCTATTGAGTGTTTATCTCACGACATGTTGAATGAATGATCACGCAAGATCATGACAATATATGATCACTTTAAGGTCTCACTCTTTTGTGACTCAAAGTGATCATCAACCTAGCATTAGCTTGATAACCAATCAAGATTTAGAGCACTTGCAATAGTAGCTTGAAAATATTGCATGTCTAATCAAATGCAAACTTGACATGAATCTCCACAGGTTTTGTTCAATATGCAACACATACACACTAGCACATCCACCTCAAAGTCTCACTCCAATGCCAAGACAAGTCATGCCACAAATTACAAAGGTGATGTACTATAGCCACAACTAAGTTGCCCAAACTCGTGAATTGTTGTGAACACACTTATCGAGCCATAAAGATCTCATGGTTGTGTCATTTGTTTATCCACAAACACCTAAACAATGTACAATGGGCTTGATTGGGTTGAACACTCATAGGGACAATGTATAAATGAACACATCCACAAATATGTGTATGATAAAATTGAATAAAAACAAATCAACTTTATTTATGATTGTTTCATAATTTCTTACTTTCTAAGGCTATTCCAACACTTTCTTAGGTCTTATAGCTATGAATCGACTTTAGACTGTCTCAATGTCAATGTTATTTGAGGCATGTATACATTTGAAGTTGTTAAAACTTATGGAATGGCTATAATATGATTTCTACATATGTATTGTGGAGAAGATACATAAAAAACAAAGTTAGGATTAGGTTTATTTAGTTGGAACAGTTAAACACCTCATAAGGAGCATTCATACATCCAAAAGGATGTTCAAAGGTCCAATCCAATATTCAAATGCTCCTTGTAGGGTGTTCAAATGCTAGTTGACTTTTGATTTTAATTTCATTCCAACTTCATATTTTTAAGGGTAATTTGGTAAAATAGAAGATATAATTGTCTTCCAAAATTAGCCCAAGGGTTTTTTCAAGTATAGAAAGGATTATTTTATTAAAATTTTGGACCCTATAGAATACATTCATTCATTAAGTTTGAACTTCCATCTCCTAAAGCTTTCAAGAATTTTCTTGAAAGTACTTACTAGCTATAACATACCTATTGGTTGAACAAAGGTCTAAGAGTCACACTACATCAAACTTCAATAAAAGATTCAAGGGATCCATTAAGCATAAGAACTATGCTAAGGCTGTGGAAGAAAAGTCTAGGTTTTTGCCAATATAAGACCATAGGGAGTAAGCACATTCAGTCAAGTAATTTTATGTACGTTTTTCTCATAATTAGTAGATTATTTTGCAATCAAGAAACCAACTATGATATTTTACATCTAGGGGTTCACTAGGTGGTTTTTCCTTGTCAAATCATGTCGAAATCTTATGCATGAGATTAATGATATCTTGATTATAACTGAATAATTGGAATAAAATGTTTTAATGTTGGAGACAATCAAATTTCTATTGAATCCTTCCTGTCTTGATTAATAAATCACAAAGAGTGGGTACTTCGATTAATTGTCCTCCATTCTTTGATGGATATAACTACTCCCACTAAAAAGTTAGGATGGAATTATTCTTGAAAATGTAAGGAGAAAGAATATGCAATGAAATAAAGCCTAAGGAAAAATGGGATAAACTATACAATATAGGAAGTAAGATGAATGCCAAAACCCTTCGTTGTATTTTCAATGGTATAAGTCCTAATGAAGTGAGCAAGATTGCAACTTGCATATACACTAAAAAGGCTTGGGATATCTTAGTAGTAACTCATGAGGACACTTCTAATGTGCAGTTGTCTAAACTCCAAATGTTGACTATTAAGCTTGAAAACATTATGATGAAAGATACTGAGACCTTCTTTGAGTTCTATATTGAACTCAATGACATTAATATTAATTCATGTTTCAACCTAAGAGAAAGAATCTTTGCCTTTAAAGTGGTAAAAAAAACTGAGATCCCTTCTTGAGAAATCTAGACCTAAAGTAATCGTAATAAAGATAAGTAAAAATGTGACTTTGATTAGAGTAAATGAAATTGTATATTCTTTATAGACCTATGAGATGACTCTATCATTTACGAAGATACCCAAAGAGAAAGCTCTAAAGGCCTCCTTAAAAGAAAAAGTTGAGTCTGAGAATGAGTGAGCAAGTCTTAATCTAAAATTTCTATGTTTATAAATAAATAAATAAAACTGTCAGGAACTTACAAAAAGAGGCAAACATAAAAGATAATTCAAAGAAAGAGAAGAACTCTTTCTCCAAGAAAAATACTCATCTAATTAAATCCTCTCAAGTTGAGTGCATGGAGGCAAATGACACTTTGCTACAAATTACTCTACTGCCAAAAAGACTACGAAAGTAATGTAAGTAAATTGGAGTGATTACAAGTCCAATGACAATGAATCCATGAGCTCAAGTAAAAGTGAGGATAATAATAATTTTGTTACCTTCACTATCTCATTATATTCATCAAGATTGATGACCCACAACCATTCGTAAGTTGTCAATCATCCTACTAGAAGTCTTTGAATACATCAATGTACTTTGTGATGGACCTCCATACCGGATTCTAATAGTGTTTGTTATCATGTCTTCTTATTGTTGAACAAATAACAAAGTTACTAAAGCAAGCTCATGTGCTTATTTTTTACCTTGTGCTAACACAGATTCATCAAATGTATCCTCGTAAGGAATAAAATTCGAAAGGTGTGGTGGTTTCTTGACTCAAGGGCCAACATGTTCCTCCTCCAACCCACTCATAAAGGAATCAATTTGTGAATTTTCAATGGTTTATTGAGTATAACAATAGTCTAAGTCATCTCAATTAATTGTTGTTCTATTGAGGCAACATCAATTACCATGACCAACATAACCATTAAGTGGGTAAAAGTATCTGAACACTTTGAAGAAGTTTCACATATCCTTATTCTAGTTGATTAGTTAGAATTTGAGTTTGTGCTTGACTTGGCATCCAAAATGTAATGAGGGGATTTACCCTTTGAATCATTCAATGATAATGGATGTTTTCCTATGTTAGGAGAAACTTGTTTCCTTACCCCTAGAGAGGCTAGAGTAATGATTGGTTTGTGTTTATTGTGCATTTTGGCAAGTATTAATGAATGAGCATTCACCAACACATGTTGGTTTGAAGGTAAAATAACTATTATTGCTATGGATTATTAGACCAATAGAAGTATTTTGCATGTGATGCTAGGGTAATGATAGTCTTACCATTTTCTTTAGATGCGCGTGCAACTTGGTTCTTCCTTAAAGCTATTAACTTGACTTGGATGAAAATAGAAACTTCAATAAAAATAAATAAAAATAAAAATGAGAGGCAAAAGTGTCCCATTAGGCATGCTCAAAATTTGTATACAAATTTCATGTTCTATGAAATTAAAGATCGAGCAAATAATGAACAAGTTTTTATTAACAAAAATATTGTCAAAAGAATCCTTTGTGATATTCTTTAAACCAAAGAATACAAAATCCTCTAATTTGAAGTCTCATATTGAACATGATTCAAAGATCATGATCACATACTCTTGATTGACTTAGTCAAAGGGCGACTAGGTGTGATCTTGACTTTTCCACCTTAAGAGTCTTCTTTTAGTTTAAGAGATAATTGAACTTGAGATAAATTTGAAGAGTACTAGAAGACATTTATGAAATTCTGTAGAGCTTTCTTCCTTCTCTTTCTAAAAGAAAATTCTTCATTTATAAAAAATTTTAGATAACGAGATAAATTTTGTTGTGATCTTTCCCAAATTCAAATAAATAATTTATTTGAATTTAAAATATAAATTTAAGTTTTAATCCTTCTCTAATTATGATACATGTCACAAGATTTAGATTCATTATTTATTTATTTATTTATTTTGTTTACACCACCTTAAAACTTAAGTTTCTTATTAAAGGCCTTTAAGATTATTCAAAAATCTTAATGACCTAACCAAGATGTTTTATGCTTGAAAAATATTCAAAACATTGGTTAAAATATTTTTAAAATGGTCTAAATTCAAAAAGAATACTAAAAAGTGGCTAAGGTCCCTAATTTGAATCTTTGGAGAATCAAAATATAAGAGGATGAACGACCACTTTTTGTATACCTTGTGTGTTGAGGATTTTTAAATAGATATTTTAGCTAGTACTCAACATGCAAACGTCCATATGTGTGTTATCAATCTATGTTGGCTTCCTAAAATTCTTAAAATGCTTCAATGACTTGTAATGGCTTAGATCAAATATTTGACTAACATTTGCAAATAATTTCTACTCCAATTAAAGAAATTTTTGTGAGATGGGCAAAGCACATTGAACTTACATTTGCCAACCCTCGTTTAAAGCACTCATACTTAAGTATTAAAATTGCCTATATACTCTTTATGAGAATGTTAATTATATTTTTTTCTTCTTAATTATAAATTAGTGAGATTGTGAGAAAGGTGTGCAGATAATATCTTAAAGTTGTAAAACTTCATTGGAACTAGAAGCATAAGAACAAATAAAGAGAGTCTTGGTTGAATAAACCCTTGAAATAATGGAATACTTCACGGCTTGTGGAGGACTTAGAGGACATGGACGTAGGCTCGGTGTTGAACCATAATAAAATCACTTTATTTGCAATCTCTCTTTCTTTATTTACATATGCTTATTGATTGTGTTAAAAATTGGCTCCAAAAACTATAAATGTAGTGGCTTAGATCAAATATTTGACTAACATTTGTAAATAATTTCTACTTCAATGAAAGAAATTTTTGTGAGATGTGCATAGCACATTGAACTTACATTTGTCAAACCTCATTTAAAGCGCTCATACTTGAGTATTAAAATTGCCTATACACTCTTTATGAGAATGTTCATTATAATTTTTTTTTTTGTCAATTATAAATTAGTGAGGTTGTGAGAAAGGTGTGCAAATAATATCTTGAAGTTGTAAAATTAACTTCATTAGAATCAGAAGTATAAGAACAAATAAAGAAAGGCTTGGTTGAATAGACCCTTGAAATAGTGGAATACCTCAGGGCTTGTGGAAGACTTAGAGGACATGGACGTAGGCTCGATGTTGAACCATAATAAAATCACTTTATTTGCAATCTCTCTTTCTTTATTTACATATGCTTATTAATTGTGTTAAAATTTGGTAAAAAGTTTTAAAAACATATTATCACCCAATTCATCCTCCCTCTCCCCTTCTTCTTAGGGAATTACTTTAGGTTTATTTAGCAAGACTTCTCATAATTGTTCAAGCTCAATATCTATTCATGATTCCCCTTTTCTAACTTTCGAAAAAATCCTTTAAATATCTAGTCAAATTCATGCAGTCATTGACATACAATTATCATAAGGTACACCTACCCTCCTTCCAACTTCTAATTAATTTCACCCACCCAATTCAGTTTAATTAACATAAATGCACATCGATTGAACAAGTTAGAATGCACTATAAATAAGTCAAACCAAATATATTAGCTCTTTAAAGCCAAAATGAGAACATAGAGCAATATATAAGTCATAGTAAACAACACAATCATTCCAACGTCCACCCACTTGGGGTAGTTGTAGTATCATTTTAAAGTCTTAATCTCTTGCATCACATCACAATTCTCCCCACCAATTCAGTTACTTTCTTCGTCGGCAACACCATAGTCTACGCTTGGAAGTGGCACGAAAAGTAATAACAGCCCCTGTTGTTGCATAGCAAAGGAATTGGATGCCAACTCTAACCTCTTCACTCCAACTTTCCTTCCATATTGGCATTTTTTATTTCAAAATCTCAACTCTAACACATTTTTTATTTCTAGGGTTTTGGTCTTACAATAAATACATTTAAGGAACGAGAAGGGCCTACCACTTTTTCCTGTTAGAACATTTCATATGTAGTGTTTGAACATGAAGGGTAATTCCGTCATTTTAAAAATATTAAATAATGACATCAACCCATTGCATTAAAATTTGAACAAGCCCATCACCACCATGAGGGGGTGGTCATATCACATGACAAATACCTAAAAAAAGGTTAAGAGTAATTTTCAAAAAATAGAGTTACATATATGATTTAACCTAAGTTCCACCAAACCGAAGGGAAAGTCATATAGTTTACCCTTTCCAAAATATAGAAGTATTCGGTTCACTTTCTCCTATATGTCTTGTAGGATTAAGCAAATGAAAGGGACCCACATTCCATTATCTGACAATAGCCAAAATGTACCACAAAAATAGGATCATGTCCCCAAACCCCTCATGCCACGTTTCCTTTTTTCAATTCTGAATTCTCATCCAATAAATCACCAAAAAGATCGCCACTTTTGATGTTTCCTTACTTGGTAACAAAGCATCCTTATCCTTTTTCCCTTTCATTTTACCTACACACAACACACAACAGTGTACATGGAGAAGATGATGGCCAGAGGCAGAGCAGTACCCAAATCAAGTAACTCTATTACGCAGCACAGAAAGTAGAAGGAAAGCAATCAGAGGCTCTGAGTTTGTAAACAGAGACAGCCTACATTATGAAACCTTACATTTATGTATAGAGAAAGACAAAGGCTTGCTATATGTGGCCACGCCTTCATTTTTCTTTTTCATTCCTGATTTAGGGCACATGCCCAAATCTAGGGTATAGAGGAGAAAAGATGCCTTTACTTGTTTTCTGATGAGGGATAGAGCTTGTGGGTCACTACCCACGTGAACTGCTGCGGCATGCTTCCACCATCAAAATGTGCCTCAGGCCTCTACCTCAGTAAAGCTTCACTTCCATTTTCCATCAGTGGTAGCTTAATAATGTGGGTCTGCTTTTGTCATCTTGATTGATGTCCCAACCATCTTGGCGAGTTTGTTTCACTAAATGGGCATTTAAAATACATTTATTTCTAAAAAAGAAAGGAAGAAAATAGTACTGTTGTCCAGCCTTTGATATAAAATTCCAATAATAGTGCTTATTTTATTTCATTTACTCTAATGTTATTTGTTGTGGGTTGGGAAGGAATCTCTCTTCTCCCTCTCTCCCTCTCTCTCTCTCTCTCTCTCTCTCCTCATTTGTTAATCTTTCTAAAATTGTTTTCCCACTTGTGTTGGTGCGCAAGTGTGCCATTGGGTGTGGAATCTACCTTTACGATGATGCAAAAGCATCTAGTACAATTAGTCTACTCATAGGCTAAATGACATCCACTTGGGCCCTCTATCAAAGATTCCCTCAACATAAAAAAATTTGGGAAAATAAATATGCAATTGGAAAAGTTTGTGGAGAAATATCCAAGTTTGATATTGATTTTGAAAAAAAAATCATTTGCTGTCACAGACTTACATCCAGCTTAATAATATTCTGACATTCATCAATTCTCTAGAATCATTCATGAACTTCTTCAAGCTTTGTCAGTTTTCCCACCGTCATTACTCTTATGACATCTATTACCAAGGATAAGGCAAAACAGGTTGGAAATTCACCTCCCTCAAGTAATTCAATCTTCATCCCTTTTTTTTTCTCTTCAAAATATTTTTATTATTATAATAATAAAAATTAATAATTAAATAATTTTATAACTAACTTATACTTAATTACATAAATATTATCTATTTTAAGTTTAAAGATTTTTATAATTTTAAAACACGTAAATAAAACTAAAAAAAAACTCAAATTTATATGATTTTAAGAATTTTTTTTCCTCAATCCTACATAGCATATTATTTTATTGGGTTTATTTTACAAAACTAAATAAGTAAATAAAAAAAAATAGCTTATAAAAAAAATTGGGTGTTAATGAATGCATATACTATTTAACAAGTGTGTTCAACATCATGCATTAAAAATACCATAAAATCAGTATGCTCCAAACCCCTCAGAGGAAAGTCAACTTAATATATAACAGTTGTTGCACTGCAAGAAGCCATATAATGGCAGGACCCTCTGGCCGTGGCAGCATTCTATTTCACCACCCCATTAAATTTTTACCCTCTTTTTTCTCAAAAATAAATAAATAGAAGCATAAAAGCTGCCCCATACTCTAGTCCAAATTATAAAGACACCCCCTTCCTTTCCAGGCGATGGGATGGCAAGCGTCTGAGAGCTCAACACCTCCAATGCCTACCCTCTACTTGACTACTTGTCTCAACAGGGACAGGGATGTGTCCCTTCACGAGGTTATTAAGGCCTAAGCTCCTGCCATTCCCAATAAAAAGCATTACATCTTTTATAAACTTTTGCCTTTTCTTTTTTTATTTCTTTTTTTTAAATATATATTTTGGGTTTGCGTAAAATTAATGGTCCCAAAATTAATGCAAATAACTAAAAATTCCCTAAGTATCTTGTCATACTATATAAGCATTTTACAAATGTGCTTTTAGTTCAATGTGCATGGACTGTATCTATGATCTATCTATCATGCATGGTCCCTACACTACAAGTCTACACTTTTAGAATAACTAATGTAGCTTCAATCTACTTATAAAGATAATGTTGTTTTTTTTTTGGTTAGTCCCCATAGGACCACCCGACATTTTATACTCCAAATGACTCAGTACATTATACATGGGTTGGTTTCAATGACCAACGATTAAAGCTAAAGAATTTCATGTATACTCGTGGGGTGGACCACTGTAACCTAGGTTTCAGTATCATCATTGTCCTCATTTTAATCCAGCTTTATTTTATTAAAGTTGAATGCTTAGAAATAATTACAAGAGATTACTATATATTATCTTGTTTAGTAATTAAATGGATCAATTCCTCTTAAACCGAATTCCATCAACAATTATAGAAAAGTTCAAGGTAAGTCGGCATAACCAAACACAACCTAACTATTCCTTTTTTGTAGTAAAGAGACATGGTACGAAAAGGTTGCCCAACCAACCTCATAATTAAATTTATTTACCATATATGATAAATGCAAAAAAATTAAAGCAAGTACATTAGCATAAACTTGATCTAGTGATACCAATGGGGACAGGCTATGAGGAAGAATGATATTATTCGAGAACAAAAAAAGTGTACAATGGTCTCAAAATTTTGCACCACTCATGATGAAAAACTATCATAATCTTGATTTTGAAAGGTTAGAAGAATCGAATTAAGGGTTCAGTTGTGACAAATGATTGAAATAAGTTCATTGTTTATTCAGCAAGAAAGAGAAATCTTGACACCTTGATGTGGTACTAAGGTAAAGTGATTTGAAGTGGTGGGCTATTGTGAAAGGACTCGTAATGGTACTTTTTAAAGGAAATCTAGTTCAATCATGGACCATTTTATATCTATGGATGTGATTCCATCTGATGATGGAAGATATGAATAAATCTACAATCGTACTGGAGAGCCTCAGGAGCAGAGAACCCATGCTCATGCCAGATTCTCCTGCATGTTCTCAATTTTGATTAAGAGGAATAAAAATGATAATTGGTGAACCTAGATTATGGCTAACTCAACACCCAAGTTAAAGTGGGGTAAGAACAGATGTTTGAGGACAAAATGTTCTTTTGTCATTTCCCATTTGACTTCTTGCATGCCAATTTAAAATCAACTCAGTCAATGTCATTTGTGACAACATGGATAACATTATTATATGGGTTTGATCTAAGTATAGTTGGACCCCATTAATTTGTCCTTCTTTAGTAAATTATTAGTGATTTAATTTGGTACCAGTGTGGCAAAAAATTAAGACTTAAGGGTGACTCCTCTTAATATAACTTATAATGATTCAAAAAAAAAAAAATTAAAAAAGATAAAATTAACAAGTTCAAGTTGAATCTCATTATATTTGTATCATAATCGTGTCAATTCATCAGTTGTGAATCAATCATTTTCATATTAAGTGTCGTGCAACTGATTCGATTTATTTGATTACCATATCGTGTTAATGAGTTGAGTATTGTTACCTATATAACTCAAGGTTTTAATTCCACAAATGACTTATATTTGTTTTATTCAATTGTCATTAAATGGTTTGATAAATTCATCTAACTCAACTAAATGAGCTAAATTGGCAAATATCTATTAATTTGATAAATCAAATCATTCATTATACATCACTTCAAATAAAGTCCAACCCCATGCGCCTCTACTTTATCAAGTTGAATTAGTCACGCATGTTTCTTTGTTGATTGATGTAAAAGACATATTTACTATTTCCTAATAATTTTAGGATAGAGACATTGACATCATGAGGTGAATGCAGACACTATCAATCTGATATTACTAACTAAAGTAGGGCATGGATACTCATGATCCCACCTCCACTTATTGGTTATAAAAGCCCCTCTCGCCCTATCAAGAGAATATTTCTCAAATTTCCCTTTATAAGGGGCTCATCAATCTAAGCATAATCCAGGAGATATCACCCAATGCTTCATGTATGCCCTAGATGGGCTTAAGGGTGCACATCAATGATAGACTTTGTATCCCCCAATATTGATTACATGAAGCACCAGATGGGTTTCCGTTTTAGAGGGTAAGAGGAATAGCCGAAAGGCGTATTGGAAATGATCAAAAGAAATCACTTTGTGAGATGGGTCTTCTTATATCATCACAATTTCACCCAAAAGATTTGAGGATTTGTCCATATGGTGTCATTTTATTGGTCAAAAAACTAGCATGTCTCTTACCATTCATTCTTTTCTAGTCTTCTTTCAAGCAATGGACAGATGAAAAGAAAAAGTTTTTCTTAAATTTATTCTATCTTAGGAAAAAGACTCTGAAAGTCTATAAGCTTAATACAACGTACCTACATAATTATGGGTTCATTCTGAAATATGGCTTCCATGAAACCCACTAAATTTTGTAGTGGGTAGCTAAATTAAATCAACCAAACGGGGTATAAAAGAAAAGTGAAAAAAGAATATGAATGAGCATTAAATTTGTGGGGGATGGACCCAAAGCAGATGATGAAACCCAGCAAAGAAATGAAGAAAAAGGAAGAGATATAATAAAAGAAGTGAAAGAGGAAGCGCCGTCACCACATCAAAACAAAACAAAGCCTTCTTCACGGCTGACATGATCTGTACGGAATGTCTCGAAACCTGTGGCCCAAAACGAGACAGTAACGACTGCCCAGCCTCATCACCAATCACAACTCGACAACACATTCCTCATTACCACCCTGGTTTTCCAAAACCACTCCTCTCTCTCTGCTTTTCCAGTCCCCCCTTCCCATTTATATTTTATCTATATATACACAAAGCCTTGCGCTTCATACATGGAAAGAATACTTAAGAGAACCACTCTTCCCACACATATTTAGTAAGTAACCCATGATGTGTCGTCATCATCTTCTTCTTCTTCTTCTTCTGCCTTTTTTTCTTTCTGCCTTCTTTCTTCAGTACAGCAGTTGTAACTAGGGTTTCTGCAATTTTGTGGTAGTTTTTGATCTTCTGACCAGGGAGAAAAGAAAGGAGTGGAAATGGGGAGAGGAAGGGTTCAGTTGAAGCGGATCGAGAACAAGATCAGTCGGCAAGTGACTTTCTCCAAGAGAAGATCTGGGCTGCTGAAGAAAGCTCATGAGATTTCTGTGCTGTGCGATGCTGAGGTAGCTTTGATCGTCTTCTCTACTAAAGGGAAGCTCTTCGAGTACTCCACTGATTCCAGGTTTTGCACTTGCACCCTAATTCGGATCTTCTAATTTTCCATGATTTTTTTTCTCTCTTTGCGGTGAAACTTTATGGTGTTCTGTGAATCTGTGTTTTTGGTTTTGGTTTGGTTTTGGGTTTTGGTTTTTGGGGTATGGGTATGCGGTGCTGCTTTCTGCCTGTTATTTCACTGTTCATCTGTAGCCTGCATTGCATCAAATTTTTATTCATCTTGCAGCGAAATTTGGTGGAAGGGTCAGAGTCTGACACCATGTTTCCATTCAAAACTCCATATCATATGTTAACAAGAGCTTGGTCTCATTCTGAACATGACTTCTAGTTCCTGCACCAGGTCCTGCATTTCTTCTTCTCCCAGTTAGAGAAAGAAAAAAGCGAGTCTTCTCACTCATTATCTTGCAATAACTGGTCAAAAATTTGGAGTACTGAACGTTATAAATGAAAATTTTAAAACACTTTTGTGCAGTTCGAGTAGTGCATCTGCGTGGATTTATTTTGATCGCCTGCTGAAAAGTAGGAGCAAATGGGGGTGCTTTTACTTATACTAATAGAAATTACCAATACTTAATTATTTTTTATTGGGTGTTGGACTTGGGTGTGACCGAGTTTGGCTCTGTCGGAACCTCACTGAGTCAGGCCATCTGACCAAGCTATAGGGTCCGGCCCCCTAGGGCTTTGTGTCTGAGCTACTGTTTTTGGGAACCGGGTTTCATATTCTTCATTGTTTCCCCATGAGTTTTGTAACCTAGTACTGATTCTCGATATTTGTTAGTGCCCTTCTTTTAGAAACATTAGCAGGACCAATTACCACAAAATTTTCCTTTTTCCTTTACTTTTTCTCTTAGTTTGTGTATCTAGGTTTTGTATTTGAAGTGTGTGAAGATTATCTACAGGACCTAGTTGCTTTCTCCTCCAGTTGTTTTATTTTAGCCTGTCGGTGAACTGAATCAACAATGGTTCTTGCAGTTGAGAGTTCAACTGTTGATTACAAAAGCTGCCCTACTCCCTGAAAACTTTTCTAGCATTATACCAGGCCACCAAGTTAGTCTTTAACCAATTTCATCATCAACAGCAATTTTGTTATGTTGTGGAGATCTGAATTAGAAATCAGGAGGAGAACGAAGAAGTTTCTTGAGGATTCCATAGAAATATTTTGGGAGTTATTTAGGTACTTATGGAGTTTCCAGTTGACTAAAAGCCATTTTAATAAAGTCCTCTGAACAAAAAGTGGCAATGAAAAAAACCAAACCTAACATGGGAAGAAAAATCTTTCCAATCAAAACAGTAACCACCCAGAAATGTCATATCCTTTTTTGTGTGAAAACCTGCAACACAAAGATGAACTGCCTTTGGAACAGTAGGTGAATGGTAGATCCTGAAAAAGGTAAAGCTATTGAAGACATTAGGCAGAGACAGCAAGTATCTTATTAACCAGAGAGACTGGTAGTTGTGAGCAGATCTTTGAAGCATGCTGTCGGCCGTTTAGATGTGTGCCTATGGCTATTCAAACTGTTGCCTTTTGGGTCATAAAATCATGGTGATCTCAGAGATAAGACCAGAAAGGTACTCACAATAGGCCTCTCATTTGTCTCATCATTTTAACCAATTGCCTAGATATTCGCATTGATGGAAATAGTAGAAATTATACAAGGTTAGTGAACTGCACCTAGAATAGTATCTGGTGAATCTTCATGAGAAACAATTAGGAGAACAAACCAATTGCTTATATTAGTGTCTGACCTATATTTTCTTCACCTTGATAATATTACACGACCAGGGAGGGGGTGATATGACATCCCCATGACAAAAAAGTTGCATTTATATGGAAGTTCAAGCAAATGTTGCTGATGGGATGATTCAAACAACTTCAGGCAGAGAGCTATTAGGTTTCTGCATTCATGTCCATGACATTATCAAAGAGGAATCCTGGGTTCTATTTCAAGATCTGAAGGGTAATATGAAACTTCTTGGGTGATGTATACAGTAGTGCAACTTAGGATGAATGCAGGAGCATGGTATCTATGGTTGTAGTGATGAAGAAAGTTGAGGGAGATTGATTGGTTGGATCTCCTGCTTTCCCTCCTCTTCTAAGGATGTCTCCATTACCACTATAAGTAGTATGAAATAAACAAAATTCAAAATGTTGTGAACAAAGACAAAACTCAGGCAAGAAGGGACACTGAGAAAGTAAAATCAGTGGGAAAGAACAATTTCCCAAAAAGGCATGACTGACATGCTTTGATACTGTAAACAAGTGAAGGATTGTGAATAGCATTTTTATTTTATTTTATTTTTTCTTAAACAACCATATATATTGAAGGATGCAGCAATCCCAATCTTTTTTGTTTCAGGACAATCCAAAGCCTCCCATATTTAGTTGCTTCTTTGGTCCGGTCCGTCCACTTATATTTGTTGCTGAACAAGAATATTCTCTAACTACCGTACGTTATGTTTCTGCCTTTCAGATTAGGTCCAACACCTCGTATTTATAGGTGGTAATGAAGAGATTTCAAATTCTTTTCTTGAGAAACTTCCTTACTAACTTTTAAAGAGATAAGTATTCTTCTCCATTTTGCAATGAGAATCCGCCTGTTTCTCCGATAGTCTCCATTTGTGGGTTGACAAGAACTGTAGAGAGGCTCCATGATAACCCTTTCCATGTTAAGTACTATTCCTTTGCTTTTTCTTCCCTTCCTGATCAGAAATCTCCATTATAGCTTATTTTAGAAGATTCTATTACTAAGCCATTTAGCAGCTCTCCATGTGTAAGTGATTTTTGATCCAAAATGGCTGAAGGGGAAGGCCTCAATGTGGAAGGTCTAAGGCTGTCAAAACTTTCATGAGATATAATTCAGTACTTTGCTATGGTTGAGTGTAAATTTATCTAGATGAGACATCTCATTCCATTCTCTAGAACTTAGGTGCGAGGTGCCTCTCTAGTGACTTTCCATATTTCAAGAAGCTTTCAAACTTCTCCCAGTAATCTCTCATTGTTAAGAGGTATTCATGCTTGTTACTTACGGAAAACTTTATGCTAAGCATGATGGTGAAGTTCTCAAGAACATGCCATCTCTAAATCAATGGATTGATAATCAAGATTTACAAAACCTTCTGCAGTGTCTCAAACTGTTACAAACAGAAGTCAAATAGAATGTACAGAAATCCTAGTAGATCTACTGAGCCATAGCCCCTTGAACTACAACTGCATATTGATCTCATGGCATTTGCATCTAGTTTTTAAAGCTGGGGAAGGAGAGGGAGGTTTAGCACATAAAATCTAAAACCTTAAACCAAATCTGTCGCATGCAGAAAGATATCCCTACATATCACTTATAGTCCATTAGCATAGCTCTCTCTGATTGGCATGTTTTATTACATGTCAAACCCTTTAAAACAAAAGAAGCTCTTTGCAGTAAAGTTAGGGGTATGTTTTAGCAAAAACCACCTTGAAGATTTTCCAGAATTTAAAATCTTTATATAATATCTAGTTCATTACCTCTACTTTGCATAGATTTTTTCAACAAAATATTTCACCATGAGCTACAAATGCACCAAACAAGCCCTATGTGATGATTTGGATCAAGACTCAAATAATTCTATATGAAGAATAGCTGTTCATGTAAGAAGCTAATTAATCATTCTGAACTATGAGGACTCGTCACACCCGTTACCAACTTAATTTCAGGGGGATGCCTTACATATATTTGTCATAGCTAGAAGTTAGGCAGAAATAGAAGCTATATTCGATTATCAATTCATATCCATATAGATTCTAAAGTACTTGGATTAAAGTCATGACAAGCAAAGGATATCCAGTTCCTTTAGAACAATCATCATAACTTTGAAGTGTTCTTCGTAGGCTCTTTGGAAAAGTGAGATTTAGTTTTCTTTTCTTTATTTTAGAAATCTTTCTCAGCATACTTCATCAAATCCTTTACCCTAATGGCTGGGCTATTTCCATGGGTTGGGCAATACCTTTTTTCCCCCTCTAAAGTCTGAATAGATGTACACTAATAAACTTAGATATAAATAGAGGTGAATATCATTAATTGTTTAATTTGCATTAAATGTTCATTTGTTTGATTTAATTGATATTTTAATATTATTATTATTTTTTTATTTTTTTAATGCTAGAAACGTTTGAAAATCAGTAATAAATATCATTTTTATTGTTTCTTCTTATTTAATATATTAAAATCTAATAGTTTTTAAAAAGAAATGATAATTAACATATTTCCAAATATTTCAAAATGTTAGGATTATTCATTCTTATTTTATACAATTAAGATAGATATTTAAAAACTTATAATTTAAAAAAATAATAATAATTTAACATATTTCTGAATATCCTACAATACCTATTCCATTATAATAACACAAAAATTATAATAGTAAATGAAGAAATTAGTAATCGGGTATTAATTTATCCGTTCTTATATTATGAACATAATCTATTTGAAAACTAATAATTTGGAAAGAAAAAAAAAAGTAGTATAATTTGTTTTCAACAGCCTCAAATATCAAAATTCATAATAGGAATATAAAGTTTATAATGATTAATTATATAAGTAGTTAGAAAATTAGCAATTTGATATCAGATAGTATTTTTAATCATTATGTTTGTTTACTAGAAAGATGTTAGAAATTTTCTATTGTTATTTAAATGTGTGTTTATTGTTGAAATTAATTGCTTGATTTCCAATTTTCAATTTAAGGATAATTTTTATTTTTAAAATTAATTAGTATTATATAATAAACTATGTTTGAAGTCTAGTTGGAGAAACTTTATTAGAATAGATAACAATTTAATTATTTGTGCTTTATCATATTCCAAGATATTGAACTTCAAAATTTTGAAGTAAATTCATTTCTAACTCAAATTTTATGATTTTGTCTTATTGGTTTTTGTTTTTCCCTAAATGATGAAGAATCTATGAAAATTCTAAATTTAATTTCATCGAGAGTTTGATGATTTATAAGATAAAAACAATGGTTATAGAACAATTTATGAAAAATATTTTCAAAACTTGTTTTTAAAAATTGTTATCAAAAACACTTTTCATAGCCTAAAATTGGCTAAATTTAATGAGAGTTATGCTGGTTTGCTCCATTAGGTGAAGCAAAATTTATTGAGGTCTGTCATGGTTTGTTCCAGTGGGTACTAAATATGGGATAGGGATACAAGCTAAGTTAATATACATTAACTTATGTATTATGAATGGAATTAAAATATGAGGTGAAATGAAAGAAAAGTGATTTGGGTGCTACATGGAGCAAAAATGGCATTAAATGCTACACTTTCTAACACTAGGGCTACATTTGTAAAATGTTTTTGAAAATAGTTCTCTTTAAATAGGTTATTTGATATTTTGTAAAATAAAAATATATTTAAAAACTTTAAACCCTTTTAATCTATTTTTTATGTTTTAAATATGCTTTAAAAATATTTTTTTTGTATATAGTATTTTATTTTTAATCAAAAATATTTTTTTATATAATACTTTATTTTTAATCCTTCTTTATATTTATATAATTATTTTTTAAAATAATTCATAGAAAACAAATGAAATCAATGGAAAATAATTAAAATATATTTTTTTTAAATATCAAAAAAAATTATTTTTATATTATTAAACTTATTTTTACATGTTTTGGTTCTTATAAATATAAAACTATTTTAAAAAACAGTTAGAAAACAAGATGTAGGATTTAGACAGTGATCCTATGAAACCTTGAAAAGGTTAAATTATAAATATAAAATTATTTTAAAAAACAGTTAGAAAACAAGATGTAGGATCTAGACAGTGATCCTATGAAACCTTGAAAGGGTTAAAGAGATAGGCTTAGCAGAAGAAACAACTTTCTTGTTTTTGGAAAAGATGAAAACAACAAAAGCATTAATAGCACATTTCTGAATTGTCCTATCAAAAATATTTTTTTTTTTTTTTGTGTTTTAAAAAAATGTGAGTACCTGAAAAATTAAAAATAACCTAAGTTTTTTTTTTTTTTAATTGCAAATATATATAATTTCCATCAACAAGCATTGGGTGCATGAGAGAGGAGAAGAAAAACCCTCCCTAGTACAATTATAGGCACCTAGAGAGATAAGCTCATCATCTTCAGCTAGGGGAAAAGTGAATTTCCATCCATCATAGGCTTCCTTCTAGGGGCAGCTTTAAGCCTTTCTTTTTGTTTTCTGTGGCCATGAATGAATTTACTAGATGGGCGGTGGCACACAAGTATGGTGCTATATGTCCTTTGTTAGTACAAGGTCAAGTGAAACTCTGAGGGGGCAGGTGGCTCAAGAGGACTGAATCATGTAAGGGTAGACTGATCGTTTTTCTGGGCCATAGGTGCTTCCAGAAGCACAATTAAAAAAAAAGGGAGTCTATCTATAAAGGCTCTTAGAATATGATTTATCAATTATTGAGTTGACCTCTGACATGAAAAATATCAAAATGGGCATTTGTGGGTAGGTTTATTGGATAATAAATTTATATGTTTTTCTATTTTATTTTCTATCTGGTTTTCATTTGAAGTAACTTGGATTATGTCTAATACAACCCGATAAAGGTGTCACGTTATTTTAGTGTTTGATAATTACTTCAAGTATTTTTAATGAAAGTTGAAAAACCATTTGTCTAATAGGATAACACTCAAATAAGAATGAATGAATATATTTTAAAAGATTATGATAAGAGAGTTGAATTATTTTAACTTAATTAAATTTTAATAGATTTTAGGAATAAATAAAATAATCAAAATCAAACACATACATAAATGACATAAAAATTTATTTATATGAAAACCTCACACAGCAAAACTAAAAAATCACAAGTCTAACACCTCTAATTTACAATCTATTATATGATATCAAAGTAAATAAATTTACCTAATTACTTTACCCTAAAAACTTACTCTCCAACACTTATACCTTAATTTATGTGTGATACGTAACATCCTCAATGCTTCGATAGATTCCTCTCAACATTTGAAGGGATGTAGATCCTTCCAACAACTTCAAATCTTTATTCTTTTTCTTTTTTTTATGAGAAATTGAGAATGTTAGGGTCAGTTAGATTGAGTATCTCTTAATGTGTCATAAAAATAATTAAAATAATTTAGAAACGTAAGCGTTACAAAAAGATTTAGAAATATTCTTATTTTAAATTAAAATTTTGATTTTTTTTTAAATTAATTTTAAATCCTCAATTAAAATTCCTTTCTAAATTATTTTTGCCATTTGGAAATTTTTTTTATTCTCAATTTAAAATTCTTTTCAAATAAATTAAAATACTTTAACTCAATTAAAACTTCCATTCAACCTGATGTTATAAAAAAAAATTGACTTACCTTTACGCAATTTCAAATCTTCAATGGTGAGTAAATTTTAAAGGATTCCTAAATTATAATGAAAAGAAATAAAATTATCAAAAAACAACATACAAAATACAAACATTTAAAAAAAAAAAATTGTTATTTAGCAAATTCTCATATTTTGCATAAACAAATAAATGAAATATGCAAATCCAAGAGCTCAAATTTTTATAGAATGTGAAGTTATCAAAGAGTTCAATGAATTAGGAAATGGTAGTTGGATTTATATCAATCTGGCTAGCATTTTGAGACCAGATGTGGATTTAAATGTACTCAAATCCCCTTTGAAATCATTTGTGTAACAATTTCATTTAGTTTGAGAAATTTGTTGAGTGATATAAAAAATAATAAAATAAAAACAATTCTTGGGCTTTTATATAGGGCTGCCACATTCCAGAGGCAACTCCTTAACATCTCAACCTGGATTTTGGAAAGTTTGAACCAAAAAAAAAGAGTGGGGAAAATATAAGTAAAGAAAAAGTGAAAGAAAAATAAAATAAATAAATTTAAAATCAATAAATTATTTTTATATATTATTTCAAACATTTTTCACTTATTTCACTATTCTATATAAATATTAAATAATTTAAAAATATATAAAATGTTTTAATAATTATAATTATATTTGACTTTTTTTGGCATTTTCTATAGTAAAATCAAATAGGAGAAAATTATTTTTAAATTTTTTTTTCTTTCACTATCACTTTCTAAGAACCAAATATAAGTTAGAAAATTACTTTTAACTATGCTCTAAGAAATTAATTGCAACAAAAAACAATTGATCATTTGGTAAATTACATTTTAAAAATAAAATTTAAATGTTTGGAAATTAAATTGTTATAAATGTATATAATGCTTGAAATATAGATGTTAAAATTTAAAATAGTTTCATTTATTTTGATATGAAAGTTAAAGTTTAATGAAATAAATCATTGTATTATTGAAATCTATTTATTAATATTTTTGTTTTTTAAAAAATGGTTTTCAAAAACTACTATTAAAGGGTGAATGGAATTTTTTTATAATTACTTTTTGTTTATTTTAACAAGCACATTACTTGTAAAACAATATTGCAAAAATGATTCAAATCCCTTAGAGGCACGAAATCATTGTTTGGCAATATTTTCATCTTCATTGTGAGAAAATCGAGATTATAAGATGGATCACACAACAACAGTACTAATTCCTATTATCTTACATAAATTTGGTAAGATTGGTTCTACAAGTGAAACCCTTTATTACTTTTTGTCAAAAATTATTTCTTTTGCAACATGTCCCATTGTCAAGTTCCCAAGTAAACAAATGGGTTAAGGGTGATTATAGGTATGAGTGAATAGTAAAAAATCTATAAAACTAAGTATTTCCAACTAAAACCAATTAAATTCGTTCGGTTTTCAACAACCATAAACGATGTTTCAATTTGGTAATTATGTTACAATCACAAAGGTCAATTTGATTTGGCAATTATGAAATTAACTTAATTGGGTCAGTTTTTTGTTTCCTTGTTCCCTAATCAATAAAAATTGAACCAAATTGACATTATAAGACTTATATTTCTTTGATTTATACTTATTCGATATTTAATGAGTTTTTTTTTTTATATATGTATTTTCTACTCTATTAAGGCAATTCATTGTTATTAAGTTATGGTCTAAATAATTTTTTAATGTAGGCTAAAGGTATCATTTTCTCTATCAAATCGTTTTATTCCTTCCTAGTTCGGACTAGTAGCTAGGGAGTCTTTTCCCACAGGTATTGTATGGAATTCTTAGGCTCCTATGAATATGGGTTTCTTCACTTGGAAAGCTACTTAGGGCAAGATTTTAATGATTGTATCAACTCAAAAAAAGGCGATGGGCTATACCAAATAGGTGTACCATGTGCATAAAGAATAAAAAATCAATTGATCAGGTCCTCCTTCATTGCTCTAAGGCAAACATTCCATGGTAATTAATTTTTTGTTGTGTGGAATAGGTTAGGTGTTGCATGCTTCAATGAGAGGAAGCCTTCTTGGTTAGCAAGAATCCTTCATAGGAAAAAATTGGAAAAAGGCATGAAAGGTAGCCCTTTTGTGAGTGTTTTAAACTCTTTGAAAGGAAAGAAATAAGAGATCTTTGAAAGATGTGGAACAATTAGACCAAGCATTCCAACCCATTTTTATGAGCATTTATTTTGGAATGATTTAGGGCACAAATTGATACTCATTCCTCAACCATTTTAGACTTTGTTTGTTGATATTACTCCAAGCGAGGGCAAAACAATTTTTTTTATTTTTTATTTATTTTTTTGTTGTTTCCTTTCCCCGTTATTTTGCCTTTTAATGCATATAATATATACCTTGGTATGTGTTTCTTACATGTTAATATATTTTCTCATTACCTATCAAAAAAATATTTTAAAATGTACTCGTTATACTTTAAATATTCACTATTTTTATTAGTATTAGTTGTTCCTACTTTAATTATATTTGATTTTTTATAATATATTTTATACAATAACCAAATATAAGAAAATTATTTTCCTTAACATTTTTTTTTCTCTCCTTAATATCGGGATCGAACCATAACCTTACCAAATTATCGAGCAACATATATGAAGCTCGAAACCGCCCATTTGGCATCCGCTCACATGTGGAGAGATAAACAAATGGTATCATAAATAAATGCTCTTAAAAGAGGTCTCAACTCAAATATCTTAGAACCAAACAACCGATTCCATGTTAGATAAAGCTAGATGTTCATTAGTTTTATCCTTTCAAGATCGTGTTAATTAGGTTGGCAAAAGATGGCTCACAAAGTTAGACCCTAGATTTGGTGTGCTTAGGATTTGATGTAATCTTGGAAAATATGCTAGAGATTATGTATGACTGGGATATAAAGAGATTTAGTTTGACCTAGTTGACTATAAAATTATTTTCAAATTACATAGCTAAATCTTTAATCCTAACAAGCCATATCTGAGCCAGATTTGTTTATGATTTTATGTGAACCAGGATTTGGTTTGCTTGGGAAAGCATTAGTTTGACTAATCATTTTTAGATAGGATGCCTAAGTCTTTATCCTAACAAATTGGTCTTGAATTTTCTTTGATAATAAACTAAGATCCTTTCCTTTCTTCCAAATCCAATTTTTGTGCTAATGTTGTAACTTATGTTCCATTTATTTTTTGTAATTTTGCATATTTGTGCTTAAAAATCTATCAACTAGGGCAATGTATTGCCCCAACTACACACTTGATATGGGTAGAAACAGAAACCATAGAATGATCCAGTAACTTGTTTTTAACCCCAGGTCATTCAAGAGAATAAGAATAGGAGAAGGAAAAAGTAGATTTTAGTTTCTCTTTATTTCGTACATAGAGATCTTGTGTAAACATTGTGCATAAAAATTTCAGATATGTTGGAAGTTGTTAACACTGTTATTTGAGAATTATTATTATTATTATTATTAATATATTTTACTACTGGATGTTTGCCTTGCATGTCTGAAGTGAATATTGCCTTGCCTTTCCCTCTATATATCTCTCTTTGGAAGACCATGACTGAAAACTATGATTAAGTTGGCGTGAGTTGGTTTTACTATAATAACGTGAAGATTGGATCCATCCTAGCACTTTAGAAACTTTGGTTTATGAGGACCCACCAACTTATAAGATCGGTCCAGCTCTCAAATCATCTCAAATTACTTGAGCTTGTAGGGAAAGTGCTGATAGCCTATATCAAAATGGCAAGCATGTTTGGTTCCCTAGTGTTATTCAACAAAATCTTGTAGTGGCCGTTAGTGAGAATGCAGGAAAATTATACTAACTTTCCTGCTGGTTCATGAAGCACCAGAAGAACCTTGCTTCTTAAAATTCTGTAGCCATGCATCACCCTTATCAGGAAATGGTTTTTGCATCTTTCAAATCATATATATAATGGTATTTATATGGTTTAAAGAACCCATGTGGCCAAAACTCAGTTGTAGCTATTTTAGCATTATTGGTAGGAAAAAATGTGAAATGTTGGGGCCTAGGGTTTTGTTTTAGGGACCATGCTATATGGTGTAGAATGTTGAGAGGAATGAGTTGCCACATAAGAAATATGACATCTCAATGCATTTGTGAGAATTCAGAGTTAATGCCAAGCTACCAACGAGTGTAGAAGATGGTATAGATTGGATTAAGATTGTCTGCTTGTCCACAGTGACAATGGCTGCTCTACTAAGGAATCATGTTACAAATTACAAGGATAAGCGACAAAAGATGCAGACTGTGGTAGGGAACCATAAACACCAAAATTTTGGTTGGCCCAAGTTACAACCAAATGCATCTTTTAGATGATACATGTCAACGTCCAAAAAAGGCCTATGGTTGAGAAACCTTAAATAGATTGTCGAAGTTCATGAACCAATTATAAAAAACTCATATACTTACAAGGAATCCATGACTTAGATTTTTCATACAACTTTTAATGCACCCAAGTCATATACAATATAAGAGATGTTAGGTTAAATTGCTTATAAAATATAATGTATGAAATAAGGATGAATAAAAGTAAAATTGGAATATCATCAAATGAATAATAAATTCATATTTTTTTACATCATGTCATACTTTTAAGGACTCTATCTAACATCAAGAATGCTGTTATGATATCCATTTGTCATATTCCATAATCAAGATATGCCCCAATAGATAGGAGTATTTTGATAAACTTGAGCATGACAACTTACAAAAAAGTCTTCCCATAGTTGAAACCAATTTTCTTACTATAAACCTTTGTTATAAGCCTTACCTTATACGTCTCAACCTTTTCATTTACTCCACTTTTTCTCTTGTAAACCCACTCACACCTAATGGATTTTATCCTTTTTGGTATCTCAACAAGTTCTCAGACTTTATTAAAATGCATAGATTCTAACTTTGCCTTCATAACTCCTGATCATAGATGAGCATCCACATTGCCTATTGCTTCATCCTAATGTGGGTTCGATCTCATGTTCCTTTGGAATTGTCTCAAAAGACTTTTCCAAATATATGAATCAATTTGATTGTGAAATAGCCTTCCTACTTTGACAAGGCACTCTCATGCTAGAACTATTAGGAATGATAGGTACTAGATCCATAGTATTCTATATTATTATGGAAGTGTCCTCAAGTGCCCTCCAAATGACATCACTTCTAAACTTATTACTTATCATATAATTTTATTTTAATTAACTTGACAATAAAAGTAATGACCTCATGTTCCTGTTGGATATCCTACAAATTGACAAACTATTGATCTTGATTCCAACTTATCTACCTTTTGTTTCGGCCAATGTACTAGACACCCACATATGTGAACATGGTGTAACGTAGATTTACGACCCATGTACATTTCTATAGGAGTCAAAAGTATTGACTTAAAAAGGAACTAGGTTAAGAAGGTATCATGCAATTTTCAAGGCAAGCCCCTAAAAGGATATAGGGAGTGTTGAGGAACTCATCATCGATTTCTTTCCACTACTTCATTCTGTTGTAAAGTTCCATGAGCAAGAAACTAGGATATAATCTCATACTCTTTTGGAAAAGAATCAAACCTACCAAGCATTAAGGGTGACAAAATATGATATGATTTACCAACACAACTCAAACCTAACACGCTTTTCGTAGGTTGAAGTTGAGAATAATTGAGTTTGAGTCAAATTCGTGTCAACCTATTTAATATATAGGTAATTTTTGGGCCAACTTGCATAACATGAATTTGATCGAAGTTGACTCATTTACTAATTATGTTTATTACCTTGATTGTAATTTTAAATTATTTAACTCATTTTAAATTTATTTTTAAATAAATAAGTTAATTGAGTCATAAACATGTTTGGTTGAAGCATTAATCACATAGACATATGGAAGACCTCACTCAACCTTATTATTAAATAGGACGACCTAATTATTAAATAAGTTATACTACATTTTATTTATTTAATAATTAATTAGTATTTGAATTTATATTTTTAACACGATTATTATTCATGTCAAGTTTGGGTTGACCTATGTTGTAGAATACCTAGAGGTTTGACACAACACGAACACAACACTTACATGAATTGCCACCTTCATTTGACGTTAGAGGTAGCAAATTTTGCTATGATTTGCTAACATGACTTGATCCCAACATACTTTTCGCAGCTTGAGTTTAGGTCAAATTTGTGTAGGTTTGCATAACCTATTTAATAAATAAGTAGATTTTAGGTTAGCCTATATAACATGAATTTGACTTGAATTAACTCATTTAATAATCATAATTAATTTAATTATAACTTTAAATTATTTAACCCAAATTTGACTTATTTTAAATTTATTTTTAAATAAATAAGTTAATTAAGTCATAAACATGTTTGGTTGTAACATTAATCATATAGACTTATACAATACCTCACTCAACTTTATTATTAAATATGAGGACCTAATAATTAAATAGGTTAAATAGGTTACACTACATGTTACATGTTTAACAATTATATAGTGTTTAAGTTTATATTTTTAACACAATTATTATTTGTATCAAGTTTGGGTTGACTAATGTAGTAGAACACCTAGGTTTCAACACAACACAAATATGACTCACTTACATGAATTGCCACCCCTACCCGACATGTACTCACCACCTCGATATGATCGAAGTGCCTTAAGGTGACTCACTTACCTATTGCTTTTCCATTTGTGCATTAATTCTTAAAATTTATCCAATGCATCAAATTTCCTATGCATAAGATTATCATAACCATACCTAAAGTAATTATCAATAAAGGTGATGAAATACTCATACCCTCCACCTGTATAGACATTAAAGGCTCACACACAACACTATGTATTAATGTCAAACATTCTTTGACTCTATGTTCATTGGCAATAAAGGGTGTCTTGGTTCTTTTACTTTCTATACAGGATTCGTAGAATAGAAAATCCTCTAGAATCAAGGAGTGCAATATTTAGATTTTTATAACCTAGGCAAAGATGTCATATCATATGAAGGTTTGATTAGTGTTAGGTACTTTCTTTTTTAATGAAATTTGATTATTCTCAACACATGGTAGAATGTAAGATGAAGTGATACAACAAAAATTATAAACCAATGGGCATTAGATGAATTTTCTTTCTAATAGATCTCTTTATTGAAATAAACTAAATAACTGCATTTATTTAAACTAGATATTGAAATAAGTTCTTTCTAGACTTAAGTACATAAAACAATCCTCAAATTTTGGATGACATTTATTTTTTAAAACTAAGGTAACATCTCCCATGACATGTACAATTATCCTCACATCAAAAAAGCTAGAGTCTAAGTACATGTCTCCATCATTCGGGCTTATCCTTAATTGAAATTTTTATAATTAATTATAGATATGGTTAGTGGCCTCGATGAGCGCTTGAGCATTGCCATTGCATCTTAGATGGTTTGTAGATATGTTACTCCACCATTGATGTCCTTGAATACTTAAAGTGAGATCTTTCTTCTCTTAGTTTACAAAGATGGATTAAAAAATATATTTTTACAATGAAGAAAAATCCAATCCTTACAACCCATCTAAGAATAAAAAATAGATCTTTACATTCTAAATAAAAATCTCATACTTCTTATGGAGATTACAACCCATTCTAAAGAATCAAAAGATTAAACATCCAAAACGACATTCAAAATTTAAATATCCAAACATTCATCTCTTAAGGTTATGGGATGAAAAAGAAAAATCCTACGAAACAAAGATAAGCACATCATGGAAATGTTTTAGCATGTTTTTTTTTTCCTAACCTAGGGCTTTGATATCAATTGTAGGAATATTTGGTTACACAAACCATCCTAGGCCTTGGATCTCATGAGTGAATGCAAAATCTATCCTAGGCTTTGCTATATCTTCACAATGGAAGCAAATAAATATTTTAAAACTTTAGATCTAGAGATTAGGAATGATACATGTAATTTGGATGTTCCATTATCAATTCCATTTAATGAAGAGTTGTCGTGGATCTCAAAGACTAATAGATCTTCCACCCAATGGCTCTCTTTTCAAGTCTTAGCACACAAGGAAGATAGATTTGTCTTTGAAGGGGATGGAGGCTAGGATTCCTCTCTCTAGAAGATTGAATAGCAGAATTGATAGAAGCCTTAAACCCCTTAGGGGATTTACATAGGCTTGCTTATGGACTTAAGCACTTAATCTAGCCCATTAAGTTTTAATTAGTTAATTATCCCTATTGGATTATAATTAATTAATTAGCCTAATTCAAAAAGACTATTTATAAAATTTTGTGCAATTTCGTGCATTTACCAATGCCCTTATTCACACATATGAATAAAGAACTCAAATATCCCTCAAAAGGTGTCACCATGAAATTTGAACTTGAGCAAGATACTGAACTCAAGATCATATGATATTAAAACAATATACTAAATTTGTGCCCATGACCGACTATCTATTGTATGTAAACTTCCCATGAACCGGTGTCTTTAATCTAAAGAAATGAATGTTATCAAACTCTCAAGATTACCTTTATGATCTTTGAGTTTCAAATCCTCCTATTATGTAATCAACTAACATACTCTAGTTCTTCAAAAATATATATCAAATTCCACTTAAGGAATTATTACGGCCATAGATTTCTTAATCACATATCCTTAAAATCATCCAAGGGGATACATTATCTCAAACCTATGAGATATCATAGTACCTATCTTAAGAATACTTATTGACACCTACCTCAAAAAATAGTACCCTAATCCATAGGAAATATATGACCACCTCAGTATCTCACCTATAGGTCAAAGTCATTGAAGATCTTAACATTAGCTTAGTATTCTCTCAAGGTTTGAAAGCTCATACAACATAATAATTTGGTAAAGTCAAAACCACCTAATAACCAATGTCATGACCCACTATAGGTGATGTGTAATGTATAATCATAGATACTATTGCACTCATCATGAAAACTTCTCAATGACCAATATAAGTCATTCTTCTAATTATGAGGTAATGAGTGCACTACAGTCTCAAATAGATTGTCTAAATCCATGAATCATTTATGAGTAACTTATTTACTTGCAATGAACTCGTGACTTGAATATTTCATACAACTCCTAATACACTCAAATCATGTACAATGTAAGAGATGTTGAGCATAAATGCTCAGAAAATATAATGCATAAATAGGATGTATAAAAGTAAAACTAAAAACTTTCAAAGGTTATATCTTAACAAAAACTTTAACACTACTCTCATGATCATGACTAATTGATGTTATTCGATTTGCATTAAGTATTGAAATTATAATATCACTCTACCTCAAAGAGTCATAACAAGTTAGCTAAGTGTCAAATTTAGCTCCCTAACTTTTATCAAGTGTCAAAATTTGGCGCCCTTTGCATCCAGATCAAGATCATGTCAATTAGTTGGATGCGAAGTTTAAGACTGATGCAATTTCACTTGCATCAAGTACAAAAATTTTAACGCCACCCCAAGGATCATGATAAGTTTGCTTTGACGATAATTTTCGATATTTAATCTCCAATAAAGTCTTAATTGCGAGCCTACAAAAATCAAGTCCGATCTTCAATAGAAATATCAAGACTTTGTCATTCATCTTGACAAAGCCTTTGAATCGATAGTGTCTAAATCCTTATGTTTTAGCATTTTACTATCAATTTCCAATAAAGTCTCAGTCTGATGGATATCAAGTTCTACTATTCAATAAGTATTATATCATACCTTTGTGATAGGTATCTAGAGGATGATTGCAAAATAATAGTGGTAATAATAATAATTAATTAATAAATAATAAAAAATTAGAAAAAAAAAAAAAAAAAAAAAAAAAAAAAAAAAAGTGGAAGCCCAAAGAGGGTGAGAAAACCTCCACTACCAAAAGAAGAAAAAAAAATCTGCCATCTCAAATAAATTAGAAAAAAAAAAAAATTGAACGAGAGTCTTTTTTTTTTTTTTTTTTTTTCATATGAATTTCTTTTGTAAATAAATTTTTTCTTTGTAAGCTTAGTTGGCATGAAGTCTTACCCATTTTAAAAAATAGAAAACCATCGACTCTCACCTTCAATAAGTACATGTTGAAGTTAGGACGTGATGTGATGTGGGACATTTATAAACACCAAAATTTTGATATCCTCAAATCATATCAAGGTGCATCTTTTAGGCAATGTGTAAACATCTAGAAAAAGCCCTAAAAAATTCTCTAATATCAAAGAAACAATTCATATACAAATGTTTTTACCCACTACAGGAGGTTTCTTCTGTTTTAGAGAGGGGAAAACACAAGTGAAGAAGTCGAAGTTTGCATTTGGTCTTCAACAAGCCTTATAATCATGTGGAAGAAATCAAAAAATTAAAGCACAAACAATCTAGTATTCCTCCATTATTCCTCATGACCAAATTTACAACAAAGTTAAGATCAAGTCTAATTGGCCTTCGACTGCACTTCGATTCAAGAACACGTGGTTGCACCCTTTAATCAAAATGAGTTGATGAGTTGGTTAAATCAAAAGATTACATATTCTTTAGTTTAAAGAATACAGCATAACATTGTATTTGCATCTTTATTAATATAAATTTATCAATTATATTTTCTTTGATTTTGGAGAACACAAACTTTCTGTGTACAACAAGTAAGATCTGATGGCCTGTGAATATGTGATAGGAGTTGGCAAAGTGTCGGATCAATTCCCAACTCTTTGGCTACATCTCTAGTGCTACATCTATTACCCACTTTATGTAGGGCTCTCAATTTTTTAGGATGACATTTTGATGAACATATGCCCACTTGATATAGCCATGTTTATAAGGATGGTTTTTTTTTTTTTTTTTCCGGCTGATATCCAGTATATATGAGAAAACTGCATATTTATTTTACAGGTTTCCTTTGCTTTCTTGAGTTGGGACTGGGAGTTGCGTGTTGGCTTCTATTCATATTCTCTTTTACAAATTCTTACTTCATGCATGTGAGACCTCACTGATGTTTGAAATCAACTTTTACTTTTTCAACAGCATGGAAAGGATCCTTGAACGATATGAAAGATATTCACTTTCGGAGAGACAGCTTCTCTCAACAGATACTGACCCACAGGTACTTCGCGTACTGCCAACCTGGCTAGAAAAAAATATGAAAATGTAAAAGAAGGTACTTTGTATTCTAGATATAGCAAATGGTCAGCAGGGTTGAACTGTATTCATTGCCTCTCCTAGTGCCTGATTATTGTTTTTTCTTTACCCCTAGGGAAATCTGTGTTTTAGGTTTTGAGGGTCTGAATGATGGTGAATAGGGTTCTATGCATAGGAGTTCAAGTCCAAAGTCAAGTCCTTGTTGATCAGGGTTTTAGTATAGTTTCAATTCTTCATATTGAAAATTCTGTTGAATAGTATTTACCTATATATATAGACACTCACACACAGTACCTATCTTAAACCATGCATGTAAGTTTGCATGGTTAGTTGTTCTTCTCATTTTCTCTTTATTATGCTGGGAAATATATAACTGTCTTCACTTCAGGTTCAATATTTCCATCCAGTGTTTATAATTAGCAGCTACCTAAAAAGAAAAACGGATATCATGAACTCGGTAACCCGTTTTCTTTTCTGGATTCTGCACAGGGAAACTGGTCGATGGATTACCCTAAACTCACTGCTAGGATTGAAGTTTTACAAAGGAACCTGAGGTACTAATCTGATCATCAAATGCCAGTTTACAGAAGTCAGGACAGAACTTAATTAGCTTAGTGATGAAACCTTTTGGCCACATGGACGCTTTGTTTTAAGAATTGGGTCATGAGCCATGTGCAAAAAAATAGCATTCTTGTGTTGATTTTTAGCCATTTGTTTTGCTCAAAAGGTCGATTTCTTTGAATAGTGCGACCACTTTGAACAATGTTTGAGAAAACATGGAAACAAAATAATCAAAACTCGTTAAGTTCTGCTAATTTTTTGCACTACAATTTGTCGAAGGAATCCGTCAAATGTGAGGTCCCATGTTGTGCATGCCTAAATGGTTAGAGCAAAGCTGTTCCCCTTAAAAGAATAAATTAGTAGAAGGCAGATATGGAAATTTTGACATCAATATATATATACATATATTTAGGCACTTTGTGGGAGAAGATCTGGATCCCTTAAGTCTGAGAGAGCTACAAAATTTGGAGCAACAGCTTGATACAGCTCTTAAGCGCATCAGAACAAGAAAGGTAGACCTGAACTTGTTTTTTTGTCAATGTTTTATTGTATGGCAATTGTTAACTTCATACCTATTTTCCCATTTGCAGAACCAGCTTATGCATGAATCGATTTCGGAGCTTCAGAAGAAGGTAATTAAGATCTGCATGCATGCAGGTGTTTTTGGGATCCTTAAATAAAATTTAGGGTGCCCTACATTAAATTTGATGACGATTGACTTCTAGCTAGGTTTAACCTGTGAGTTAATAGTAGGTGCAAGTACTCCCTAATGACCATAATTTAACCTTGTATTTCCCTTAACCCTTCAAGAATGTTGAGAAAACCACTAGATAGGGTTAAAAATATGGGCATAACCTAGGCCCTAGGGTTGAGTCACCAGAATGCCTTAATCCTACCCTCTATGCCTAGCAAAAAATTGGCACCTATTTTTCTGGGTCTATTCTCAATCATGCATTATTTCAATGTTCATAGAAATGGTAATAGCAGCTAGGGGATGATGTAGGGAAGGATAATTCATCTAATCCCTAGTTCTTGTGATGAAATTCTTACCTCCCCAAGGCTGAGGCAAAAAGCTTGGTTTCCATTATGCTTTTCGGAAACTGTTAACAAGAAAGAATATGTTAAGGAAAATAACTCTCTCTATCATAAATATAAAAGAAAATCAAATGTAATTAAAATGAGTTAAAAGTTGATAAATTTTTAAATTATTTAATTTTTATATTAAAAAATTATAAAATTAATTTAAAATAATATATAAAAATAATTTATTAAGTAAATATATTTTTTTTTTCATATTTTCTTTCTTTCTGTTTTTTCTCTTCATTTTCTTTCATATCATTTTTTTTTTCAAATTTTCTGAAATCAAACATAACCTTAATTTTCTGTTCCTGTAAGAAAAGAAAACATAACTTTCTATCCAGTCCCATAGAAGGCTGTTGTGCATGTGATCTCACACTGTAGAATGTCGCAGGAGAAATCACTGGTGGAGCAAAACAACGCATTAGCAAAGAAGGTAAAAGGCTGTTTATGAGACTATATATTATTATGGATACTGCTCATGGTTTTTCAAAATTACATCACAAGAAGTACTAGTTAGATTATTAATAACATCGAAGGTTATAAAATGTTGTGACGTGAAAATAGGTGAAGGAGAAGGAGAAGGCCGAACAGAATAATCGTGCACAATGGGAGCAGCAAAACAACATAGGCCAAAACTCATCTGCCTTTGTGGTGCCACCACCCCCGCTACAGCTCCCTTCACTCACCATTGGGTATATCTTCTTTCTCTCTCTTTCTCTCTCTTTCTCTTTCTCATGTGGAAAATCCACTAAACCTAGAGTAGAGAAGCCATGTCAGGCTGGATTAGACTGAAGGCTGACATAGATAGTAAGAGGGGAGAAGTGGAAGCCAACACATCCTTTCACATGGTAAATTAGGAACACATTCTCCTCTATAATGAATAAACAAATTAAAAATAAGTCTTTTTGTTGGAGTTTTGCACATTACGTTGAGAAGCTGCAGAGGCTGTAGGTCATTTGAGTTGGGCACGTAATAAATATGGAGGTAAATGATGCAGTGGTAGTTTTGTGGGGAGAGCTGTAGAGGAAGACGGAGCTGAAGCTCGACCTAGTCCCAATACCCTCATGCCACCATGGATGCTGCGCCACGTCAATGAATAAAGGGTGGAGATCATTTCCAGCCGAGTGATTTTTTTACGCGACGGAGTTACACATGTGAGACATGTCAGCCAAGTCTTTAATGCCCCAGATAAATCCAATTGTAAAATCCTGAATTATGGTGATACATCACTGCTCCACCACCATACGTTAATGATTTCAATGTATTTTGGCACATGTGCCTTCTTCAAGATGGCCTTTGCCTTTGTTTGTGTGCGTGTCTGTTTCTTTTTGTTTTTAGTTTTTGCGGGTAGCTTTGTGGCATCTCCCTCCATGGTCATCTTCAAAAAAAGTCATTCTACTGGAGAGAGCTTATGAACAGAATGGTTGGCTGGTTGCCTCTCCCATGTAATTGCAAGCTCATTAATTGATCCAAGGGGCAGAGCACAAGCCCTAGCTCATCCATGCATGGCAGTTATTTGCAACCCTAACGATGACTGAATCAGCTGATTCATCTGTTGGAAACATCATAGTAAAAGACGAACGAGTTTGTCATGAGTAGGAAACCTTTCAGAATCCCCACAAGCAGAAGTAAATTAAAGTTCTTCATCAAGTGAAAAGTTAAATGGACTCTGACCTGAGATGTAACTAAGAATGGAATAACTACTAATTTGCAAGTTAAAGTGTAACCCCTAAATCTGAAAATCTTCCATTGATTCTGTAACAACATAACCATACAATACAAATCATAGCATTTCCCAGGTTCTAAAAATGCTAGACTGAAGAATTATTTTACAAATGTTGGACTTCATCACCTCCAAATTTATAGGAGTCCAATGAACAGTCATAAATTGAGGATGTTTCCCATCATCTAACTATGATATAATAGTTCCCTGACTAGACAGATTATCAAGCTAAACAACTAGGAATACACAACAATTATAGCAATCTTAGCACAATTCCACTTATTTTCTCATTTCTTCCCATCGCCAATCTCCACATCATCATAGTTGTAATCATCATCATCATCATGAGGCAAATGCTCCCTGTAGATAAGAACAACCAGTTAACATGGTTTCTTTGTCACAGATATAAAATTGAGATACAAAAATAAAACAAATCAAGACACCACAAACAAATATGGTAAGTGTATTATCCAGAAGCCCAGAGCCAAAAGCCACACAGATTGTTGTTGTAAGAAGTAAAAAGAATATATTGCCTATAAGTTACTTGATGATAACTTGAAATGTCAAGAATCCTCTACACACACACACATATATATATATATATATGATAAGTGATAAGATTATAAGGTCAAGAAGTTACTATATGATAACTAAATATTTTGGAGTTCATTCATGTTCAAGGATCAGGTTCAATTTGGAGATGAATTTGGCTCCATCCTCTCTAGCCCCCAATGCAAGTAGGAACCCAGACCATTGTTGGGAGAACTCATTGAAAATCCCCAGTTATAAGGTTAACCAAATATTTTAGAGTCCTTTCATATTCAAGGATCAGTTTCAATTTGAAGTTGGCAGTATCCTGTGTAGACTACAATACAAGTTGGAGGCCAGACTATTGTGGGGAGCCTTACAAAAAATCCCCAATTATAAGGTTAAGAATTTAATGATACCTAGTTTTTTCATGTTTGAGGATCAGGTTCAATTTGAAGACAATTCGGCACACACTGTCCTGTCAACTTCAGATATTAACTCATTAGAGCCCTCAAAAGGGAAGCCATGGCCTTTAAATTTCTGAACTCTGGTTATCATTGGGCTCTTATAACGTTCCAAATCATTGATCCACAGACAAAATGTGACACTTTAACTATATGAGATGAATAATGACTCCACCTTTTTACTTAGTATATAACTTCTGTATTAGTTTCATTTGGACAGGAAGAAGAATGGGAAGAAGATCAGTAATCATTTGTTTTACTTAGCAGGACAAGTTTTCATCTTTTATTCACCTTATATATATCTATAACAAGGCTACAAACAAAAATAACTGCTCAGATCTTTTCTACATGCTATGCTATCATAAGCAAAAGAAAAAATTGAGTAACAAACTTCAGGAAGATATGAACTACTTCAGAAGGGGAAAAAAATAGCAATGCTTCAAGGAAACATAAAACGATACCTCAGTCTTTCGCAAAGACGTGCGAGAGCATCTGATCCTGTTCTGGATGCAACATCCTCAATCTCAGAAGCATTAGATGGAGTCACACAGTCTGCAAGCCTAAATTCACACAACTCTTTCAAGGAACAAGCATCAGTCAAGACAGCCGAATGACCACCACCAGCTGCAAGTTGCCTTACTTCCCCAACACACCTACACAAGAGTACTATTCATCAGAAAGATTTTATCAAAATTTTGCAGGAGTTTCCATGAGACAGCTCAGTTATATCATACCAATCAATTGGTGATGGATACCAAGCATATGTAGACTTCTCATTTGCTGCCTGACCATAGCTATTGTATCCCCACCCACAAATTCTTCCATCTTTCATGGAAATAAGTGTATGAGAATGGCCACAAGCAATAAGTTGCACACCAGTTGGAACAACCAAGACAGGGATGTTCCGGAGCAACATGTCAGATTCATTTAGGCTGCATGAAAAGAGTCCACTTTGGGGCCCTAGGCCTAATTGCCCTGCTTGACCACCACCCCAAGCATAAAGAGCTCCATTGGAAGTCGAAGCACAGGTATGTACACCACCACATGCAATATCCTTTATAGATATCCCATCAAGAGCGACTACTCGCCTTGGTACGAGCTCCTTATCCCCGTATTGCAGAGAACAATGCCCAAGTTGTCCCATATTTCCCAATCCCCAGGTATAGCTGCAAGATCAAAATCATAACATTGTGAATGATGAAGAATTTGCAGTGTCACTGAGATGAACAGGAAAACTAACCTTAAAAGAATTCATCTCCTCTGTGATTATATCTCAATCCATTAACCAGGAAACAGCATCATAAAAATGGGACACTTTCAAACATAAAAACAGGTACCATTTTGTCATTAGCGAAAATAGAGAGTACTCAACAAAGGACCCAAAACTGTTGTTTCTTGGATAAAGGAGGCCATAATGAATTTACTTAAGGAAAAGCAATGTAGTAAAAGAGAAGGATGCAGAGACGTGGAGGACCTCCAAGTCCTGATTTAAGGTTCTTTTTTTTCCCAAAAGGGGAAGTGAGAGCAAGATATTCTGCCCAAGCCAGAAGGCCAAGCAAACATCATATTCATGCAATGCTCTTCTAGGTCAAGGCAACTCTTTTGCCAGTGCATTAAATGATCTAGGGGGCAAAGAAAAGTATCGCATAAGATAGGATAAAACAAAAGGCACATTTTACAGGTCTAATAAATTTGATCACAATGTGGAGCGATGCAACAGGTGTGGAGGCTGACGATGGATTGTAACTTAATGATATCACCCAGACCAAGCAGTCCTAATATATTGTAATATGACCACCATCTATTGCTAATAAATTTTAACAAAGTACAAAAATACAGAATCCTTAAAAAATATTTATTAGAGAGAAATCGCAAGCATGATTTAAGCACAAAAATAATCTTATAGCAATAGCAACACAAAATACAATGCTCTCATTGGGAGCCTACTTGTTATTCAGCAAATAAACTAGCAGCCAATGTTTCATGGCAGTTAATATGTAAACTATCATTACCATATAAATGCCTACTAGTGCAGCTACTTTTATAACAGAGCAAAAACTTGTAGGAACAAAATGAAGAATTGTAGCATGGTTACCACTAGTTAGATATAATCAAAGTGAAAACAGGAGTAAAAAAATTAGTCAGTGTAGAAGTTAACAAGTAGCATGAACAACAGAAGACCAACAATGAAGTTACGTTTTCATGGATGATATGTGTGTATAACCAAGCTGTGGGGATAGAGACTGGCATATCAAGATGTATCCCATTTCCATAGCATCCCAAGACTCCTGACCAGATGCGAGGTTCCCATTAGAAGATTTTTCCAAACCTTCAAATAGATTTACATGTGCCATGAGGAAAAACCATATTTCTTGTGTCTAACAATAGAACCTATCTCCATCTAAGAAGTCCTTCAGAGCACTTACACCTCGCCATTTTCAGATATAGCTGCTGTGTGGTACTCCCCACAAGACACTTGGGTAATCTTCACAAGCTCAGGGGCTTCATCAAGGAACTTTGAATAAGCATTTATAACACGAGCCCCCTGTAGTCCTTCACAAGTAATACCCCTACCAAGCTGACCATACTCATTGTAACCTGATTTATCAGAACATTATTAAAATTCTGATTAATAGGATGACAGGAAGCAAGGTATAAATGCTTAGGTTTCCTTGTCTAAATTACATGATCTACGTAACATGATAAGTGTGCACATTCAAACATCAATGACAGAAAAACTAAATACCGATATCTCCAAATACATACAGACGCACACACATGTATTCATACATAAATAAATACATATGCCTTGCCTGCAAAACACCATGTGTGCATGTGCCTAAAACCATCTAGTATACTTTTTGATGGGGAACAAGATCACTCATTTCAAGTTTATTCTAGACGTAGATGTAGAAGATGAAAAGGATTGCTATTTGCACTGAAATTAGGATTCTCAGTTGCTTTAAAATTAGGATTTCTAATCTTATTAAAATTAGCTTTTTAATTTAGTTCAATTTTTATCACTTCAATTTAGTATTTCTATTGAGTTGAAAAAGAGAATGTTTTATTCAACCTAATTTTTCCACTGCATCTAACTCTGATTTATAGAGTTACAATACATGTAAAACAGAAGCCAGAGATAACCCCTTGGCTAACTTGAAATCTAGGAACAAAAAAATAAATTAAAAAATAAACAACCTGATCAAATAAGATAGTTGTCTAACAAACAAATCAGATCTGATCTTTTATTAAATAACACAAATTTAACTAACTAGAAAGACATAACCTTTCAACACTCCCCCTCAAGTTTGTGAATGGATATCTATCATTCCCAACTTGTCTACCAAATATTCAAAACTATGTCTGGACAGTCCTTTGGTGAGTATATCTCCTATTTGTTGCGTGGTTGGTACATAAGTCATGCAGATCACTCCATTTTCAATCTTTTCCTTGATGAAATGTTTATCCACCTCTACATGCTTCATGCGGTCATGGTGAACTGGGTTGTAGGCAATGCTAATCACAACTTTGTTATCACAAAAAAGCTTCATAGATTTTTCACTTGGTATCTTGAGTTCTTCCAACAGTCTTTGAAGCTAGATCAGCTCATATGTTCCTTGTGCTAGTGCTTTATATTTAGCTTCTGCACTACTCCGAGCCACAACATTATGCTCCTTGCTCCTCCATGTGACTAAGTTTCATCATACAAAAGTTCAATATCCTGTTGTCGACTTTCTATCATCAATAGAACCTACACCGTTTGTATCTATATAAGCCTCCACACTTCTTTTCTCATTTTTGCCAAAGAATATTCCTTTTCCAGGTGTAGTCTTCAAATATCTCAATATTTTATGCACAACATCTAAATGTTCTTGAAACGGGTCATGCATATACTAACTAAACTCACTGCAAAAGCTATGTCAGGTCTTGTGTGAGTAAGGTACATTAGTTTTCCAACCAATCTCTGGTATCTCCCTTGTCTACTGGATTACCTACCTTCATTCTTAACTTGCCATTCCATTCTATAGGTGTCTTAGATGGTTTGCAACCAAGCATGCATGTTTCTTTCAATAAGTCAACTATCTATTTCTTTTGGGATACTAAAAATCCCTTTTTTTGTTCTAGCCACTTCCATGCCTAAGAAGTCCTGCAATTGACCTAGATCCTTGATCTCAAAATCCTGTGCTAAAAATCCTTTTAGTCGTACTAATTCCTCTAAGTCATCTCTCATAAGTATAATATCATCTACATACACTATTAGAATAGTCACTTTCCCATTTTGAGAGTGCTTGAAGAATAATGTATGATTTGTCTGGCCCAGATTGTACCCTTATTTTTTTTACAGACTTTGTGAAACGATCAAACCAAGCTCTTGGTGACTACTTTAGTCCATAAAGAGATTTCTTCAACCTACATACTTTTCTACCTTCATAACCCCCATCAAATCCCAAAGGCAAGTCCATATACACTTCCTCATCAAGTTCCCCATTAAGGAAAGCATTGTTCACGTCCATCTGATGAAGTGGCCAATCAAGGTTTGCAGCTAGTGATAACAATACTCTAATGGCATTGAGCTTAGCAACTAGAGCAAAGGTCTCATTGTAATCCACACCAAAGGTTTGGGTAAAACCTTTGGCCACTAGTCGAGCCTTGTATCTTTCTATGCTGCCATCTAATTTATACTTGATGGTGAACACCCATTTGTAGCCCATTGGGTATTTCCCTTTTGGTAGCTCCACAATATCCCAAGTATCATTCTTTTTTAAGGCTTGCATCTTTTCCATAACTGTAGCTTTCCACTTGGGAATTTTTAGAGCTTCATGAATGCTTGTAGGAACTTCTACAGCTATGATTTTTTCACTTAGAGCCCAATACGATGAAGATAGGTTGTTGTAGGACAGATAGTTGGATATCAGATACTTCATACATGATCTAATACCTTTCCTGATTGCAATTGGCATGTCCAAGTCCAAGTCATTTTGTCGTTGCAACATATCTTCTTGTCAATTGCCCAGGAAACCTAAGACTCCTTCGCATTTGGGATTTGTTTCCGGTTCAGTCTCTTGGTAGTGCTCTTGGAGTGTGACAATAGGTACTTCCTAAGGAGCCTGAAGCTTTGCCCTTCGCGAATAAACACGAAGCTCATGATGGTGATTAAGCATAGGCAAATCTCCTGTTCCCAGCTCTGTTTCTATATTTTCCATAATTGTTAATGGCATAATTGACTCAAGTGGAGGTTTGGACAGATTTGGTGACCCAGTTGAGATTGGAAGAGGAATAGTTGAAAAACCCCAAAGACAATCTTCGCTTAATTTCTCTCCCTAAAGAAAAGGATTTGGATGGTATGGTTGATCCTCAAAGAAAGTAGCATCCATGGTGACAAACAATTTTCTAGTTTTAGGACAGTAGCACTTGTATCCTTTTTGGCATGGTGAATATCCAAGGAAAAGGCATTTTGTGGCTCAAGGATCAAGCTTGGAATAAGTAGAGGCATGAGCAAAAATAGTGCAACCAAAGGTTTTTATGAGAAGATTTTAGATTAATCGTGTGTGAGGATAGGTTTGGAGTAGGATTTGTAAGGGAGTTTGAAATTGGAGAACCTTAGATGGGAGACGGTTAATAAGATAAGAGCTAGTGAGGATGGCTTCTCCCCAAAATAACTTAGGGACATTATTTGTGAACATTATGGCACGGGCAACTTCTAATAAATGTCTATTTTTTCATTCAGTTATGCCATTCTATTGTGGGTTTCGACACAAGTGCTTTGATGAACAATTCCATTATTCTTAAGGTAGGTCCCAAGGATAGAGTTAAAGTATTCACGACCATTATCTATGTGTAGAATTTGTATGTGGGTTTGAAACTGGGTTTTGATCATTTGGTGAAAAAATTGGAAGGTGGACTCAGTATAAGATTTTTCCTTAAGTAGGAAGACCCAACATAGACATGTGTGATCATCAATAAAAGTGATAAACCATCTAGCCCCTAGGATATTATTTACTTTTGAAGGTCCCCAAATGTCACTATGAATCATTGAAAACGGTTTTGACATTCTATAAGGTTGGATGGGATATGCAACTCATGTATACTTGGCTAATTGACATATCTCACACAGAAATAAATTTTTTTTTTTGATAGATAAAAACACAGAAAATATTAGAAGAAGGAAGCAAAAAGGCAACCCGAAGCATACAGGGGGTATACACGAGAAACCTTAAGAAAACAGCAAAACAAAACAAGCACTCACCAACCCTCACCTAGAACCCAACCAATCAACAAAGTTAATTAAGGTACGGGGTTCTCCATCTAAACAAGACTTAGTCCAAGAGAACAGATTACAAACAAAGGAATTTTTCAATCTTTGGAGAGACAAAGCCTCATTATCAAAAGCTATCTTGTTTCTAGCTTTCCAAACCGTCCAAAATAAACATAGAGGAGCTGCCCGCCAAGTCATTCCACGCTTCTTGTCCATAAAGGAAGCGGACCAACCAAGGAGAGTGTCTCTAACCGTATGCGGAAGGACCCAATGAACCCCAAACATCGAAAACACAAGATTCCACAACACCCTCGCCTTGGGACAGTGAATAAGGATATGATTTATTGTCTCCTCTTCTTTACAACACAAAAAGCACCTATTAGCTAAAAACCAGCCCCTCCTTTTGAGATGATCTTGGGTAAGAACCCTCCCCCAAGAAGCTTCCCAAGCAAAGAAGCCCACCTTAGTAGGCACAAAATGGCTCCAAATGATGCTCCAAGGAAACGAGGCAGCATCACTAGGATCAAGAGTATTGTAAAGGGACTTTACAGAAAAAATCCCTTTCTTAGAAGCATTCCACAACACTTTATCCTCCAGCCCAACACGAAGCCGCTTTCCTTGAAGGACCGAAAGGAAACTCTCCACCTCCTCCAACTCCCAATCGTTAAAGGATCTAGAGAAACAAGGAGACCAGCCCCCCACAACCCCCATAGGGTCCCAACAATCCGCAACCCACGCTTCTTGGGAAACCGCAAAGGCAAACAGAGAAGGAAAAGCCTCGCAAAGGGGGATGTTCCCACACCAAATGTCCTTCCAGAATTTCACCCTTCTACCATCCCCTACAGCGAAAGAAACATTTTTAAACATTAGAAAGCCTTCCTTTCTAATTTCCTTCCAAAACCCCACCCCATAACCCTCTCTAACCTCACGAGAAAACCACCCTCCAACTTCTTCCCCATATTTCCTACTGATAATAAGCTTCCAGAAGGACTCTCTTTCAACCGCATAGCGCCAACTCCACTTACACAACAGGGCCCTATTGAGACTAGAAAAATTTCTGATTCCTAAACCTCCCTTCTTTTTGTGAGAACAAACCACAGCCCACTTTACAAGATGGGGCTTTTTCTCCAAAGCACCCCCTCCCCAAAGGAAATCCCTTTGGATTTTCTCAAGCCTCAATCTAACAGCTCTAGGCATTCGCAGCAAGGACATGAGATAAATCGGCATGCTGGCCAACGTACTCCGAATGAGGGTGATTCTCCCCCCCTTGGAAATGAATTGCCTCTTCCACAACGCAAGTCTCTTCCGCATCCTTTCTTCCACACCATCCCACACAGCCACTGACTTATGAGGAGCCCCCAAAGGAAGCCCCAAATAAGTGGAAGGGATAGAGCCCACTTTGCAGCCCAACTCAGAAGCCAAGGCCTCAACGTTCTCTACTCTACCCACCGGCAGAATTTCACTTTTATTCAAGTTGATGTTCAGCCCAGAAATGGCTTCATACCACATTAAAAGCCAGCTCAGATTAGCCATTTGCTCTAGGGAATCCTCACAGAAAACCAGAGTGTCGTCAGCAAATAACAGGTGAGACACTTGCATCCCACTGCCACCCCTCCCCCTTAACCTGCAGCCGGTAAGGAAGCCCCCCCTAACTGCTCTGTTAATGAGGCAGCTTAGGGCCTCCATCCCAAGAACGAACAGGTAAGGGGAAATGGGGTCGCCTTGTCTTAACCCCCTCGTGCTCTAGAAGAAACCCGCAGGCGATCCGTTAATCAAAACTGAAAAAGAAGCAGTGGAGATGCACCACCTGATCCAACCAGCCCATTTCTCCCCAAAACCCATTTTTTGCATCACCGTCAACAGAAAATCCCAGTTGATATGATCGTAAGCCTTCTCTAAATCCAGTTTGCATAACACACCAGCTTCATCCCCTTTCAGCAGCGAGTCTATGGCCTCATTTGCAATTAGCGCAGCATCAAGGATTTGCCTTCCTTCGACAAAGGCATTTTGGGTAGGAGACACCACCTTACCCACTACCTTCTTCAACCTATTAGCAAGGACCTTGGCGAGAATCTTATATAGGCCTCCCACCAAACTGATGGGTCTGTAGTCGCGTAAATCATCAGCCCCGCCTTTTTTAGGGACTAAAACCAAAAACGTGGAGTTCAGACTTCTAACAAATTTCCCCCTTTCGAAAAAATCCTTGAAGAAGCCCATTAGCTCATCTTTAACAAATTCCCAGCAGAACTGCCAGAAAGCAATAGGGAATCCATCCGGACCAGGAGCCTTGTCCCCCTTCAGCTCTGACAGGGCCTGAAACACTTCTTCCACAGAGAACATCTCCTCCAACCTGGCAGCCTCCTCCCTCTCAATTCTGTCAAACTCCAAATTGTCCATACTAGGGTGCCAACCACCAGGATCCGATAACAGATCCTGATAGGCCCTCACCACCCCTCTTTGAATTTCTTGATCGTTTGACAGCCAGACACCATTGACTTTAATCTTTTTCAAACAATTCCTCCTGCAGTTAGAATTTGCCATCTTATGAAAGAAACCCGTGTTCTTATCTCCTTCCTTCAGCCACGTTTCTCTTGATTTTTGCCTCCACGAAATTTCCTCCATAAGCGCCCACTTCTTATAGTCCTCCCTAGCCTCCTTTCTAGCCTCTAACTCCTGCTCGTTTAAGGCTCTCTGACGCTCCTGATCATCCCAAAAAGACACTTTGTCCAAGGCCATCCTCAGATTCACCCCCACTTTACCAAAGACTTCCTTGTTCCAATTTTTCAGCTTAACTTTTAAGGCCTTCAATTTTTCTGAGAGGATAAAACTATAAGACCCACTGAAACTGAAGCCTTGCCACCAGCCCTTAAGAAGCTCCTTAAAACCTTCCTCCTTCATCCACATATTCTCAAAACGGAAAGGAATTGGACCTCTCCTCACACCACCCCCATCTAACAGAATTGGGAAGTGATCAGACACGGGCCTTGGAAGAGTACACTGAGACACCCCACTGAAATGATTTTCCCAGTCCTCCGAAACCAAAAAACGATCCAGTCTTGACCTGGATTGACCATTCAGCCCTCCACTCCACGTAAAAAGCCCCCCCTGAAGAGGCAAATCTCTTAGAGCCAGCTCATCTATCACCTCAGAAAACCTTCTCATGGATCCAGACAATCTACCTCCTCTACTACGCTCACTGGGAAATCTAATCACGTTGAAGTCTCCACCAATGCACCAGGGATCAGACCAAAGACCACGGATGGCACCTAACTCTTCCCAAAAAGGTTCTCTAAAGCTTTTTGAAATAGGTCCGTAGACCCCCGTAAAGAACCACAAGAACCCATCCTCGCAGTTTTTAAAACGACACGAAATTGAGAATAGACCCACCTCCATACCTACTAACTCCAAAATTCTTTTATCCCAAAAGACCACCACCCCTCCAGCAGCCCCCCTTGCATTTACAGCTCCCCAGCCTAAAAATCTACCCACACCAAGACTGTGAACAACCCCCTGAGACATGTCTTGGATTTTGGTCTCCTGCAGGCACACCATATCCACTTTTTGCGACCTAATAAGGGTCTTTATAACCTTCCTTTTATTTCTATCATTGGCCCCTCTGACGTTCCAAGAAAGAATCTTTAGCTTCATCTAACAGTCGAGAGTCTAACCCCACCTTTTCTAACCAGAGATTTCTCCTTTCTCGCACCATTATAATTAATAGACCACTCTAATTTTTTCAATTCCCGGTCAAACTTGGTGGCCCCTAACAAACCCTTCTTCAGATTTTGCTCTCTTCTTTTCTTGGTCCTCAGGAGCAGATTTAGAATTTCTCCTTCAAAACCTTCCGTAGAGAAACCCAGGAATTTACTGAACCTCGCCAAGCAGCTATCGTCCCAACCACATCCTTTCCCCTCCATTTCCTGAAATAACCCCTCAAACTCCTCCCCCGCACCTTCTCCTGCCACTGACTTCTCCCCCTTAGAGACCATCTCCCCATTGCTACCATCTGCCAGGATAATACTCAGCGGGATCTGCTGCTCTTCCATAACCGCAGGAGCCAAACCCAGCACAGTCGGCCCGAGAACAGAAGAAGGAGTAGAAGAAAAGAGTTCCCGGCCCCCCCCAGGAAGAGAACAAGGATCGACATACCTGGAGGCCTCCTCGCAGAGCGCGTCGTCAGTCAGACGGTCCCTTTCCGACATCTGGGAGAACAGCAGCATCTCTTCCCTCGGCAACCCGACTAGGGGATCGTCGTCTCCATATGCACCTCCACTTGCGCCTCTAACTAAGGAGGAGGACTGCTCAAGAAGAGCCCTAGGAGGGAAGAAAGGAGCCTCGACCCCGTTAAAGGCCCCTTCTCCCTTTGCGTCAGCTGGAATGGGCCCAAAGCCCTCACCCGACAGTCCCTCGCTGCGCCTAAAAGGACCATTTAAAGAGTTGGGCCTTGAATCCCGGCCCAAAACTACCCGGCTCAAGAGACAAGGGCCCTGGGCCTCCTCATTAAGAGAAGGACCAAACCTAGGCCCACTTCGACGATCTTCCAGCCCACAGCCAGAGACATCCAGACTATTGAAAGAGGGCTCCCTACCCCCTCCCTCTAGGCCGGCTGGACCACCAACCCAGCCCCTCTCATCAGTCTTTTCTGCAGAGTCCTCGGCAGGAAGGATGGCTGGTTTACCACCAGTAAGCGCCACGTCTTGTACCTCGGACTGCATCCTCAACTGCTCCACCTTCTCCCTTTGACTCCCGTGGCAGGCTTCACGTTGAGACCCGACGGCTTCTTCTCTATCCCTTTGCCCGCCCTTCCCAGAGGGGTCTCCCGCCGGCACCACCTGCGAGAACCACGGTGGGGATTCCCACCACAAATGGAGAGAAAAGCAAACCGACCCCAAAACTATATGAACAGAGTTAGGGACCTCCCATTCTGCACGCTTCACCAGAATCCGAGCCCATTGCATCGCGGACAAGGATCTGGTATCTTCATCCACTGCAACAAATCCTCCGCACCCATCTCCAATTCTTTTAAACACCTCAAGACTCCAGAAATGAAGTGGAAGCCCGATTACCCTTACCCATGCCTCTTCAGCATAGGACTTTTTGCAAGAGCACCCCACCTCTGGGTTCCATCTATCCAAGATGATGCAGTTTTCCTTAATGCTTCTTTTACCTCTGGCCAGAACACGCTCAGCCTCGTGAGGCAACTCAAAATCAAACAACAGAATACCCCTGCCTAACACAGCAATTTTCATCTTCCCCTTTACCTCCCAATTCAGACGAGTCCAGCTTCTTACGAATTCCAACTCAGGGAAAGGAGCTGAAGGATTACCCCACCTCCCTACCAGACAATGACTCAACTGATCTAATCTTCCATGCACCTCACTTTCCCCTACCTCTAACCACACTGATTCACCTACCCTTCTCGGGGCCGACTTAACAGCATCAGCAAAGGACATCATCTCCACCCCCTTTTCCTTCCACACCTCCTTCGATACTCCCTTCGGCTGCATCAACACCTCTGGCTTATTGGAAATCTTTAAACCTTCTGACGGGACCACTCCAAAATCTCTCAGCCTCACAGCCAGAGAATTCCAGCCCCTGGCCTGTCCCTTCCCTTCAGGAAATATAATGCTGTATCTTTTAGCCTCTAAATCTCGAACAGAACAAAGGATGAATCTGCCTGCCTTATTCAGCCGGCGCTCCATTCTAAAATTTCTATTTCCCTCCTTCCATTCAATAGCCCAACTTTGATCATCAGCCTCTCTGCAACAGGTTTCAATACCTTCCAGTAAGCATCGAAGGCTAGCCTCCCCAAAACGAATCCAAGATGAGATACCTCTACTTCTCTCCCAAATGCAGCCTTTCAGTTTTCCACCCGAGTCCTCAACCAAAATCTCAAAAGATTTGGACTCCACCACAATCCTACTTCTTCCACCCCTAGCAGCTTTGCGTTCCATCTCTTAAACTCCCTTTGCAAATTTAGATCTTTATTTTTGAAATAACGAGGAAAATAGTCTTTTTAGATAAGAGAAGCTAGGATGCCTTAGTCTTTTATGCCATAATATAATCTTATTTGAAACAGAAAAGGGAATCAGAACAAATCCACTACTTAGAGCTTGAGCTTGTTTAGTCACAACTTGTTTGTGATCCTCTAAGTAGTATAAACCATTACGTTCCTTAGCACTGTCAATCGTCCTCCCTGAATGACTCACAATAATAATGGAAAAATCTAGCCACACACTACAACTCCCTGGTTAATTTGCTAATTGAAACCAAATTGCAACTGAGACTAGGAACATGGAGGACTGAGTGTAGTGTTATATTAGGTGAAATGGACATTGTTCCTTTGCCAGCCACAGATGACAGGGAGCCATCAACAATTCGAATCTTAAAAGTCCCAAGGCATAGTGTATAATTAGTAAATGCGTCATGGCTGCCCATCATGTGGTCAGATGCGCCAGAGTCAATAATCCATGACTCAACAATTGCTGATTTTGTGGTCAGGGCAGATGAGAATCTACCTTTCTGGGCTATAGAACAAGAGGGAGTAGGACTAGGTTGAGTATTGTGTTGCTGGAATTGTTGCAGTTCTGCCATCTGCTTAGTGGTAAAAACAAAATGTCCCTGCAGCTTCTTGTCCTCTACTGTGGCCTGGTATCCTTGTCCATCACCTTGCTTTCTTGGTTGCCAATTTGTTGGTTTCCCATGTAATTTCCAACAATTTTCTCAACTATGGTTAGATTGTGGACAATGATCACACCATAAACGATTATTCCATCGACCTCCACGCTGGTCAGGAGTCAAACTCTGCTCACCAGAATTTGGCTGCTGCTCTCCATAATTTGGACGTTGTTCTCCAAAGGCTGAACTACTACGTTTTGTGACAAGCGCAGAGTTTTGCGGTAAGGATTCGACTGATGGATCCTTAGAGGTTTGAGCATTACTCGCTTTCTACTTTCTTTCCTTCTAACTTCAGCAAAGGTATCTTGAATCCCTGGCAAGGGTTTTGTTCCCAAAATACGTCCACAGACCTCATCTAGGTCTTTGTTAAGACCATGGAGAAAAGCAAACAACCTTTCTTTCTCCAGTTTCTTGGTATATCTTACGCTACAATCAGGGCAAGCCCTAGTGTTATCATCAAACAAATCCAACTCCTGCCACAAACCAATCAAGGTATTGTAATAATCTATCACCATGGAATCACCTTGCTTCTTCTCCTTGAGTTCGAATTGTAGTTCAAAGAGTTGAGAAATATTGCCAAGATCTAAGTACATAACCTTGGTAGTGTCCTAAATCTCTTTCATTGTCTTGTAAGAGAGATAATTCTGCCCTATTTTAAGCTCCATCGAGTTTACCAGCCAAGCCATCACCATGGAATTCTTGGATTCCCATGTGAGATAGCCATGTTCAATTGTTGCTGGTTTTTTAGTCCCCCCTGTTAAGTAGCCTAGTCATCCATTGCCGTGAATGACGAGAAGGACAGATTGGGACCAGTCCAATAATGGCTCCCATTTAATTTATGTTGGGTAATCTGCAAGGTGTGAGATCCAGCAATATTGCTAGCAGGAACAGAGTTGGATGGTTGGGTAATTGTCTCAAAGGATACTCTAGAGGTTCCATCATGAGCATGGCCAATCATTGTTGTCTTAACCATGGATAATAACCCTTTTTTTTTTAGGAAATCAGAGAGTGCTCTGATACCATATTGAGTTGAAAAAGATAATTTTTTATTCAACCTAATTTTTCCACTACATCTAACTTTGATTTATAGAGTTACAACACATGTAAAACAGAAGCCAGAGATAACCTCTAGGCTAACCTGAAATCTAGGAACAAAAAAATAAATTCAAAAATAAACAACCTGATTAGATAAGATAGTTGCCTAACAAACAAATTTGACCTGATCTTTTATTAAATAACACAAATTTAAACTAACTAGAAAGACATAACCTTTTAACAATTTCAACTAAGATTAAAGTAGCATTTCCTTTAGGATTATGAATTACTTATAAATAGGGTTGATTATAACAATATGGATTATTATTTATCTTGAGAACTATTTAGAAAATTAGAGTCTTTTCTCTTTCTCTCCTTATTCTCATAATTTATCATCTAATTTCTCTTTCTTTTCTCATCAAATTCCTTTCTTAGCCCAATTTCTATTCCATCTAAAAAAAGTGCTGCCATTGTCCAACATTTTTTCAATGCAATGCAACTAAATCCATAAAAATTTGTTGCACTGAAATGAAAAACAATAATTTGAAATCCTATTTGGAAAATCTCTTTATTACGACAATTATGAGTCACAAGTTTAGAAGGAAACATACCCCAAGCTTGGACCAGGCCTTCCTCAGATAAAGCCACTGTATGAACTGCTCCACAAGAAACTTGGCGTATAATCTACAGCAAATTAAAAGTAAAATGGAATTTAAAATTATATATATGTATGTATAAAGGCTTGATGACATTAACAGAATCTCATAATTGTTTTTTTTATCAAAAAAAAAAGAATAGTGTCTCCTTTAGGATCCAAGATCAGATCATGAATCGAGGAATAATTATTTTTTTTTAACAGGCAAGTGAAGGCAAGTGATAAGAGTTTATAAACAAGTGTCAAAGAAATGGAGCATTAAAGAACACAAGATATATACAACACACGTTAAGGAACAACCAAAATAGAGAGAACACAATAAACAACTCCTCTTAGTGAAGAGGTTGTCATCATGACCACAGAGGTTGTGGTGATGGAAGCTGATTCTTAACTGAAAATCGAAAGATTCATAGTAGAACACAATGAATGAATGCTTCAAATGAATTGGAAAATGGAAAGATTTGCACAAGTTACACATTTATTCACCACCCACTAGCCGGTTGGTTGATTTTCACATGCATCTTGGTGACAACCCTCTTTCCTGGAAAGTGTTCACTACCTAAGCTATAGAGAATGCTTTTTGACCACAAGCTACATAAACGCATATTACATCTTTCCCTTTGTTGATTGAGAATGGTATTTATGGCTCCATATCTAGTGTGAGCAATAGAGCATTGAGAGGACCGTTCCCTAGTATGAGAGGACCGTTCCCCAATGCCAAAGGACCAAGAAGGATGCACCTTTGATGTACCAGTTATTGTGCCCATGGTAAACATTGGGTAGTTGAATGCAAAGCAGACAACTGTTGAAAGCATCTAAGTAGTAAGCATAGCCCAAGATGAGTGCACTCCCATTCGATATCCCTTTTATTTGAGATCTCTTATTGAATTGCTCATTCAATGAGTATTCTCAATATTATGCCCTGAAGATGACTTGAACCTCCACACTCTTTAGCATGAGATTTTGAGTCTCACTTTTTTTCTAGTGATCTAATCATGGGATATCTTTTCTTTTTCTTTGTTTTTTTTTCTCATTCAAGATACTATGTGAATGAACCTACTACTGGATCTTATGAGTTAAAATTAAAGTGAAAACTAAAAGAAAAGATTTTATTCTTATAAGGGCACTCTTCATTTCAAAATACAAGATGGAAGAAGATTCTCTTTGAAAAGTAGTTTTGTCCCATCTCCTAGAGCTTGAAGAACTCCCAAATGAACTAAGGATACTCATATATAGCTTTGTTTGTGATAGATATTTACCAAAAAACCAAGCATCCCTAATCCTCTCTAGAAGTAATTGGTTCCTTGCCACAGAACAACATTTCAATTCCTCCTTTTGTACTTTACCAATATGCATCCCATCAACATTAATGTACCCTCCAGGGAGTCTTTACTTGTTTCTAACAACCATTTTCCATGAAGTTTACTCATTTTATCCAATCTTTAGTACTTCAAACCACTATATAATAAGGTAGTAAAACATGAGTAAACTGTTTCTTTGAACTTTGTATAAGCATAGCATACAGTGCGCCTCTTCTTAAGGCAATGATAAGGGTTTGAAATTTATACAAAAAAATAAATTATATTTTGAACCTATCACTGTAAAGAACCTGCTCAGTAACGTTGTAAATAAGCTATAAGTATGAGATAACCAGATAGAAGTAGATGAGGAGTGAGCTCAAATAGCCTGAGAATTACCTAAACAAGACAGTGCACCAGTAAAGCCATAACGATTAGATCAAATTAGCAAACCTGGGAAGAACCTCCATGTGACAAAATTGAACTGTAAATGCTGAAGTGATGTGTTTACAAGCAAAAAACTTTTCCAACATATACATTTAAGAAGATAATTGCGAGACCTATTACATCTGTTTGGAAAGGGAACCCCCCCCCTATGATAACTAAAATAAGTTATTGAGCTTAAAAAGCAGATATAGTGCCTTGCAGCTCATGCAGTTTACTTAGTTTCTAGCTACAGCATGGTAAGTAAACTGATTATAATTCAATGTCATCATCCTGAATTTATTAAAATTTAAGATGTATTAAGTACCGTATTTGGAGTAAAAGCCCCCCAAAATAAATGTGGATAGTTTGATCCCTGTAAATACAGGAAAAAGACATTAATATGTTTAGAGAGCGAGTAAAAAAGATGTATCAGAGGTTAAAATGAAATGATAAGGATATAGAGGTCACAAATACTACTTGATTCTGCCCCCAGACCCAGAGTCTACTTGTTGAGATGATTCCATTCTTTTCACGAGGTTCTGCAATTGCAGCAGTACAATGTGCTCCACAAGATACGGATTTCACAAATTCAGTCTGCAGCTGCTTTACTTTCTTTGGGTGTTTCCTACCATCTTCAGTCCCATCCCCCAATTGACCAAAATCATTCGCCCCTGGTGGAAGTCGTATATAAATGAGAATGATTGCTCTTGTTCTATAAGCATTGTATAACACAAATTATATTCATTGAGAATTTTTTTTTTTTTTTTTTTTCAGGAGAACTAATATATGCATAATACATCCACAAAACAAAAGAAATTTCTTGGATCATAAACAAGTTTCACTTAGTATGGGATTTGTTAAGATAGATGTTTGCTCGTGCAACAATTCAGCAGCTACAATCACATGTAAAACCAATCAGAAATGCATCATTACTAAGTCCTTACAGACATACATATTTTGAGTATTTTTCTTTTCAAACAAACGGCCCATTTGGTGAGATTGGAGCTTCTAGTGAAGTGCTTCTTTGAGAAGATTTGTGTAATGAAGAGCCTGCTACTTAATATTAAATTCTTAAACCTGTTTTATAAAGCATCCCATTCCCAATTTTATTTGAAAGAGCTTTTAAGCAAGCCACTTTTTCTTTAAAAATATTTATGTCTGTAGTATAACATGTTGTAAAGCACTTCAATAATTTGAGAAAGTTTTTAGGCAATCAAGCAAGGCCAATCTGAATCGGGTCCTAATATCCATGAAAATACCACTTTAAAATCATAAAGACAATTTATTTTAATGATGTCAGACTGAATAAATTTGGTACAAAATTGCACTGAAGTGAATAAAACCTGCATTTCCATTTAACATTGTCAGAAAGTAATTTTTTCTAGGAAAAATATCCGCTCAAATTCCAGTTGAACTGAAAAAAATTAACATCTAACTGGTAGCAAAGCTGAAAAAAAAAAAATTGTGTTTCTTGTCCAAATTTTACAGGCAGCTTTCTTTGGGGACAAACAATTTGACCATCAACCATCATAATGACAACAGGGGAAAGGAAAGAATAAAATCAGCCTATAAAATACAATTCCTGCATAACCAACTAACTGCATGGTCTATTTTCAAATTTTCATTGATTTAATACTACAGTTTCTTGCTTAAAAAAAAAGGATTCTGGCAGAGAGGGAATAAGGCATTCTCATGCTGTTCTATCATGCACTTGTATTGTCAGTGAAAATTGATGCAATAATTTCTACTCTATCTACAGCTATTATAGAATTCTGAAACCTTTATATGAAATAATACAACCAGAAATTTTCGTTCATGCAGACAATTAATATGCAAATGAGGAAGACGACATCAATGAGTGGTGATATGAGGAAAGATAGAATAGGAATGCATTCATACTGAGGTAGGGGTGACACCAAATCAAGGACAATATGAGGGGAATCACCTAGAGTAGTTTGGCCCTGATCAATAAAGACCTATGAATCACCAATGTACCCACTACCCACAGTAGTTTGCATCTGGGCAACAAAGACCTATCAATCCCCAATGCAAGAAATGATTTACTTAAAAGTTGAAGATATGAGTTCTCATGGGGTAAGAAGGCCAAAATGATGAGAGTAGTGACGCTGAGAAATGACATGACCGTCAATAAAACCAAATTGTGAAAAGAGACTCATGAAGCTAGCTCCAATTACTTGGTATAAGGGTTATTGGTTTGCGAAATAAGCAAAAACCAAAAGTCAAATATACAATAAACCTATGAAGACACTTAAAAAATGAATTTATTGTAAACAAGGCAAACATGTTAAACTGAAGACCCAACAAATTCAATGAGAATGCTAGGGCAAAGAGACTAACCCCAAGTAAATAGTGATCCATCCGAGGCCACGGCCGCAGTATGCTCTCGACCACAAGCAATACCCAACCACCGCGAATTAGCCCCAGCGGGACATCCAAAAAGCTCAGGAGGGAGCTGCTTCGGGATCCTCAATTGACGCTCTTTCCCATTCCTACCAGTTTGCCCACGCTGGTTATATCCCCACACATAAATTGCACTCTTGGTTGGAATATTTGCGGGCCGTGACTCCCCAAAAATATCACCAATGTCCATCAATTCCAATACCTACAAACCTAATAATTCAGCAAAGAACAATCAATTCATATCAAAATCACAAATTTCATAACTTAATCTCAGGAAAAATGAAAATGGAAGATATTCAGACCCAAAACGAAACAGAAATCCGAAATTTCTACAACAGGGACCAATATTTTCCAGATTATTAACCAAATGATTCGATTTGATATTCCACATTGCATCAGTTTGATCACTCAGAAGATATAAAGGAGATAAAAAAATAAAATAAAATAACAAAACACCTATTGAACCAACTAAAACCACCTGGATCAGTCCACGTATTCCTTTCCTTTCCTTCAAAACAAAAACAGCACAAGAACATCAATCCAAAACTTTCCTTTTCTTTTTTCCTTTGTTTTGTATTACCTGGAGGCGAGAATATAAGTAGATTTTCCTAGAAAATGAAACAGTGTGGGGCGCGGATTGTTGCGAGAGAAAATGAGGGGAAATGTTGGATTGACTTTCGCCCCCCAAAATTCTGGGGGCGGGTATGTGGTTGGTTTCCACGAATCTTCTAGACTCTCACCTAACAACGGGCAAACATCCGAAAATTACACGGGAGGCCCTGAGGACTTTGAGATATTGTGGGTTGCTTCCCCAAATATTTCAGAATTGCACATTTGAACCGGACCTAGTCAATGGTGAAGGAGGTCCTATAGAAGGCAAGGCACGTCAATCAACAATCCTAACCTCCAAATATTAGGAAAGAAATAAAATAAAATTTTAAAACATCATCTCATTTATCCCACCAAATTTATTTTTAAATACTAACTTATTTTTATTTTAAAACATTTTTCTTAAGAATAGATCTTTTAAAAATAATATTTTTTTAATTATTTAACCATCTGTCTTTTCAAATATTTTTGTAGGGGCAAAATATAATCTTTTTTATAATTCATAGTATACTCTCAAAATCATTCTTGATTTGAATCCCTATCAATATGCCTCGTTTCAAAGCTTTTAAGATATATTTGAGAAAATAATTTAAAAGTTAATTCAAAAAACGAGTTTAAGAAAGCTCTTTTAAGGAGACCTAAAGCTTCCTCAAATCTTCAAAAGAGACTTCAAGGTCCAAATTATGCCAAGATTAAGTTATGCCAAGAAACAAATCACACTAAAGCCCACATCAACTCCAAACTTAATCAAGTCATGACTTAACCAAAAGAGTAAATCAAAATAATTCTTGAGTCAAGCCTAACCTCAAGTTGAGACAAAGTTCATGTCATGCCAAAACCCAAACCAAACCAAAATATAAGTCAACTCAAGACACAAACCACATCAAGTTAAAGTCCAAATTAAGCTTTTGTGATATCAAATTTTTAACAAACTCTTCATTCAAAATCAAGCTTTTATGATATCAAGCCCTTGATTAACAATTAGGAATGGAAGAATTAGATGATAAAATAAATATTGCACTTACATAATGTTTCAAAAGGTTAAGTTTATTCACACCCCTTGAAGTTTAGTGTAAGCCACCATTAGTATCAAATTTCATTAATTAAAATCCCTATAGATATATTTTATATATAAAATTATTTTTAAAGACATATACTTTAAAATCTTTATATTAAAAACCTCTTTAAAAATAAATTTTATAAACAAAATAAATTTATAAGAATGTTAACCGATGGAGCAAATCTTGCACCCACCACAAATCATGGAAATGGTGGAACAAATCATGCACCTATCATAAATAGTGGAGAAGATCATGCACTCACCAAAAATCATGGAGCAGCCCATGAGAAAATCTACTATCTAATCTTTGTACAATTGTGTTACCTTACTAGACTTCACATCCTCCATTTAAAAAAGTCTTATTTCTATGTCTCTCCATTAAAGTCTTCACTTCTCTTCTTATTATGAAGGATATGTAAATAGGGGCATCATTTATTAAAAGTTTCAAATCAAGATAATGTGTATGAATGGTCATTGGGCATGACTTCTTCCTCTTCACCACCACAAGCTTGTGTCACCTTATCTAGACTTCCATTCTTTGTAAAAGTTGATATACATTCAACACAACAATACAACAATTCTTTACAGAACTTTAGTCATACTTCTCATCAACTAATGAAATTTGAAACCAATGATGGTTAGTTATATTTATATCAAGGCTTAGGTGGTCTAAGTGAAATTAACCATTTTTCAAATCAATAAAAATTTAACTTGACCATACTTTTTTCTCAAAGCGAAATCTACATATACAAATTTGTGGCATACTCAAGGGGGCAGTCTTTACCTCTCATCTTTCATTTCATCAAATCAAATATCTAAACTATATTCAGTTTGAGAAAAATTCATTAATAAGCAATGAGTAAAATCTCTCACTTGCTCTAACCAAAGTTGCTACTTCTAAAATAAGCTTTGATCTCATGACCCCAAGAAAAGTAAAAAAACTCCTTCTCAATTTCAAAACTCATTTCTAAAATTAGTTGTTGGTTTTGCAATAAGTTTGCTTGAGAGTTCTAACATTTTTTTTTTTTTTAACCTTGTGAATTACAAAGAATAATAAGGTTGAAAAAATGTCGCCCCACCCAACCATCTTTTCCCAAAAACCATCTTCAAGCATATGTATTTATACAACGAAGAAGACAACAAATATGATATCATATCTATGTCTACATCTTCATGTGAATCTCCACAAGGGACTCTTGCAACATCAAGTATTACTATCATACCAACCATGGTTCTATGAAAAGCAAGTTACAAGACTTGCTAAAGATATTGTAAGAGCAAGATGTTAAGATCAATGCATTTTTTTACAAACTTAGACTAGTAGAAAAAACAAAAAATAGTACCAAACATCTACATTAAGATGTAAGACAAACTTAAGATTTTCTTCAAAAAATAAATAATAGAACAAAAATTGTTTGAATTTCTTCATAATAATTTATCTCTATAATTCAATTGAAAGACATTATCTTAGAGAAAATAAATAAAACAATGGATGGTAAATTTCATACTTCGCACATACAAAACCATATATCAAAAAAAAAAAAAAAAAAAAAAAAACTAAAGCGTATGTCAATAGATTGTTAACCGAAAATAACATGTAGCTCACTTTGTGAAAATATGCGATAATTCCTTGCTAGAGGAAGACCTTTCAGTCAAAGGCATTTGTTTGTTCATTAAAAGGATACATATTTGATCTACACACCAATCTTAAAGCCAATTCTATAGATGATTAGGAAAAAACGAAAACAGAGTTCATTAATAATTTTTATAGCACTCATTGTGACATTAGCATGTTTAAACACCAATATTCACGACAAAAAAAAAACAGTGAAACAATGATTGAGTAAAGGAATAAGCATAAAAAATTGTAAGTCTTGATGGTAAAGAAAAAATGTTTAAAACTTCTACAACAAAAATTTGATTACGAACTCCATTATATCTTGCAAGGTGTCTAACAATTTTTTATTTCAAAAAATTAGTTATATAAGTACATAATATGAAGTTGAATATAAAACTAGTGCAAGTAAAAGTTCTTGTATAAGAGAACTAGAAGATGATCCTAACAAGGCAAAAACATCATTGAGAAGAACTAAGGGAGTGTGCATATAATTAGAATATGATTACTTTACACTCTCCTATGCATAAAAAAATCAAATAAAATATCTTTTAAGTAAGAATGGACACAAAATACTTATAAATTGAAGTTCGTTTAATTTGAAAAGTCATTAGGGAAAATGTTTGACCAATTGATAATACGAATCCTATGAATATGCTTCAATTTAGACAATAAATGTCTTTTGAAAATTTTCATTAGAAATATTTTATCATTAAAGATTATAATCAAAAGAATATTTAGTAATTTGATGAAAATAAATTTCTTTAAAAATATTTTCTAAGTAAAATATTTATTTCTCAATTGGAATTATGTGAAAAATGAGAATTTTTAAGAAAAATAGATTTTAAAATTTGAGTATGAAAATTTTCATATATACATTCTCCTAAAATTTGAAAATGTTTTCCACAAAATTTAAATTTTGAAAATTTTTAAACATTGTTTAGATTTTATTTTCCACTTTTTTTTTTTTTTTTTTTTTTGTTAGGACAGTGTATGGTAGGAGAAACAAAATTTATCCATTTATGGATTTTGGTACTACAAAAAGCTAAAAATGTTAACTTGTTTTAATTAGTTAATATTTTTCCCCGAGAGCCCTTTACATATTTAAGATTTCAAAATCTTATATATAATAATTCCTTCTAAAAAATTTATTTCAATTACTAATTGGGTGTGGCAAAAATTGATATATTAATTTGTAGAAAGTATTTGGAGCTTTTGACCTAAATTTGCCCATATGTGCAAATTCAGAACAAAGAGGGGCTGAGTGTTAATATGCAATTATGATGTTTTGCAGGGGGGCTTTGCAAATTCAAACTAAGCTGTTTGTTTTCCTTGTTGATTGAATTAGAACTTGGAATAAATATGAAGGCATTCTCTCCCCCTCTTCCAAACCCACTGTCTATTCATTTCCTCTCTCTCCACAAATTACCAGCCTCCTCGAGTTTCAGGTAAACCAAACCCCAATTTCAACTTTATTTTTCTTGCTGAATTTCTTTCATTTTCTCGTATTCTCCCTTCCAGTTTACATTTCTTAATGACCTTGTGTTTTTTTTTTTTCCTTTTTTTTTTTTTTTGTGGAAATTGTATGGAGCTTATGTTTTGATTAATTTCATGTTATATTTGATGAGGTTTTTGGTTGTTTGTTGAATTACTATGCATTGCTTTCCAAAAAATAAAATGAAATCAAAGTTCATATATCATTTTTTTTCTATGTGGGTATGGGATTAAAGGGAACAGAATGGAAATCCTTCCAAGTTGTGATTTTGGTGAGACTGATTTAAAAGAACTGAAAAGAAAACTACTGGGCGAGCTATAGTTGTCTCCATTCTGCATATTGCTTCAAAAATATGGACATTTGGTGAAGATTCAACAATATATCTTGGAACCTGTTTTTTGTGCTGATTAAGTAAATAAAATCAGAAGAGAGTAGTTTGATTTTTTTATTTTCTTTCCATCTTGTCAAATTAGAAATTTGGGTTATGATCTGACAGAGACTATAGTTTCTGACACTGTATCATAGCCAACTTTAATTGAATAGGATGAGTTTCATTATTTTTTTTTCAGTAGAATATGGTGATTGTTGAAAATTTTACTTCCGGATCCTAGGTGAAAGCAGATCATGTTGATTGTTGAGAGCTATGAATATTTTACGGGAAAAAAAAGTCTATATCCTTATTCTTCTGGATTGCAAGACAAAATTTGTAAGAACTGCATTTCACAAAATTTGCAGATACACAAAGTTCATGGCTCAATCAGAAGGAAGCAGCACTGGGAAGAAGCTTATTCAAATTGATATCAGTTCAGACACTGTGTGCCCATGGTGCTTTGTGGGTAAAAGAAATTTGGACAAAGCAATAGCTTCATCACAGGATCAATTTGATTTTGAGGTCCCCTTCCTCTGTTTTTGTCTTCTTATTTCTTTAACTCTGATTTTGTGTTTCACTCTGATTTACCTGTCATTCTAAATTTGCAGCTTAGATGGCACCCATTCTTCCTTAATCCTTCTGCCCCTAAAGAAGGAATTAATAAGATAGATTTTTACAAAAATAAGTTTGGGCCTCGTAGTGAACAAATTGCAGCTCGGATGACAGAGGTTTTCTTCTCATTATATGAATCATTTAAACAGACTTTATTGGTTTGCAACTGTGAATTGACTTTGATCTAATGGTATATATATTATAATATTAGTGATTTTGACCTTTGGAAATTGCAGGTTTTTAGAGGTCTTGGCCTGCAATATAACTTGTCCGGACTCACGTAAGTTTGAAGCATAGTCCACCCCCAGACCACTTTATTTAAGATAGGGAACCTGGGAAGAGGTTTTTTCTGTAGATATACCATTAATATTGTCTTATGTGCAGGGGAAATACTCTTGACAGCCACAGGCTTATATATTTTGCTGGCAAACAAGGTCTTGACAAGCAACACAATCTTGTGGAGGAGCTCTGCCTTGGCTACTTCACTCAAGGAAAGTACATAGGTGACCGGTATGTGACTTTTTGTGCCCTTTATTTTATTTATCATGTTTTTTATCAGGCAATCAAATGGTGATATAGTTTGGAATATAGCATAAAATTATATAATTACCCATACCATGTATTTTTCCCCCAAACTATGATGTCCTTGTATATTTTAGTTCCATAGACAATGTGATTGGGAAATGAGAATATTTTGGAGTTTGTATCCACAGAGCTTGAACTATTGATCCTAAAAAAACAAAATATATCCTGCTTCATCCTCTTAGACAGCAATAGACTGAGTCTATTCTTTAGTTGGACCAACCTTCATGTTCTACTTTAGGTTCAGAATCCTAGCTCACCTACCCAAAAAGGCAGAGCATAAAGGAAAAAGGTGTCCATTATATTTCCTTCCTATTATCTGCATGTTAGCTATGCATCTGTCAGTAACTGCGGCCTTTGGTTCTCTTTGTACACATCCTGTGTACTTGTGTTGTGCCCCCTTTTTTGTTTGGCACCTTTAATATAATATTTCTTTTGCATAGCAAAAAAGAAAAATGTGAGGTATGGAAGTTCAGAAAAACACCATGCACGAGAGCTGCTCATGTATAGTCCTGGTGGATAGGATTGTCTTATCTGCATCTAATTGCACATTCCATTCATCCAGGGTGGACAGTTGCAACCAAACCATTGTCAGAAAACAAAATTCATATCTGTAATATTGGCCATTCAAGTGATGGAACTTAGCTAAACAGCTAAAGTTGACTGGAACCCATTCATTAAGTCTGCCATTTGTAACTAGTGTTAATCTGATGACTTATGAGCCAAGGTAGACCATTAGAGAGCATTCTCCATCATCGTCCTTGTATAAAATTACAGTTTGCCATTGAATTGTTTTAAGTTTTGACTTCAGTAAAGCATAAAGTTGATTAATTTTCCAGAAAGTTACCTTCCAAAATATATCATTCACATTTACAATCTGAATACAGGGAATTTCTTGTGGAATCTGCTAAGAAAGTTGGGGTCGAAGGAGCAGCTGAATTCCTACAAGATCCCAACAATGGACTCAATGAGGTTTTTTCCTCTATTAATTCCCTTATGCACCATTTGGTTGCTAAGAATACATGGTAAAATAAAAGAAAAATCAAAATTTTACAACAGGCCAAAGGTGAACTGTTGATATGGCTTTTATTCATTCATATTGGTGATCAAATGGAGCATCATGTCAAGTTTTCTATCAGGCTCCTTTGGGTTGCCAAGCAGGATAAGGTAAAGAAAAATTAAAATCCTGCAACTGCTGTTCCTAGCCTTGATTGTCTTCAAAATTTCTTCTCTTCCTCTGTACTCTTGGCAATCAAATGAACCACAAGTTTTCTTCAGTGTCAGTAATTGACTGAGCTTGTTCATTATTCTCCATCAAGGTTAATGAAGAGTTTAAGAAGTACTCAGCACACCTTTCAGGGGTCCCATATTATGTGGTGCGTGGTGCAACTTTCACATTTACTAACTCTTAAACTTTCAGTTTGACTACTGTTCTATTCACTAGCAAGGTTTCTTTTGGCAGATCAATGGAAAACAGCAGTTGAGTGGTGGCCAACCCCCTGAGGTCTTTCTGAGAGCTTTTCAAGCTGCTGCAGTTTGAGGTTACCCGGCTTATTAAGATTAGAAACCAGCTTGCTTTCCTATCCTGGAGAAAATAAAGAGGCTTGCTGACATAATATCTACTTTCTATCTTGTATTTTATTTATGAATTCCTTGAAACTCTAAAACTGATACTCAAAGTGAATGGTATACATCATGAATGAAGTTTGGCTCTGTCCACAGAATCACATAGGATATAAATGGGTATGGTGAGAGTGTAATGTTACCAGTGAAGTATAATGTATGACTGAAAGAGTGAGGAAAAAATGAATCATATTCACTATTAAAGGTAAAGTTCAGTTGCTGCTGCCTTATGATTTACATGGTTTTTATTCAAGTGAAATCCCGAAATATCATGGGTTATCTGCTTTTAATTGATTTGTACATTACACAATATGCAATAGGGGTCTTGTTAAATAAGTCGCTACTAAATACATTTTGAACTCATCATTTTATGGTTCATGTTGACTGCTTGATTTTAATTCATTTGCTTAGTTGTTTTGTAGTGGTGGGTGGAAGGTGATGCCATATACATCACTCATCAGGATGTTGATCTCTTATCTTATGATCCTGATATGAGGGTGACTTCTCCTACCACCTATTTAGGAGGGTTATTTGGGATTGTTTAGCATTGCTGTTGCTTTCAGTGAGGAATTTTTCTGAAAAGATCTGTTTTTTCAGTTCCCAACGTTATTAGGAGGTTGATGGCATCAATTTTTTCTTTTTTCCTTTTGAATTGTTATACTGTGCTTCATTGTGTTAGATTACTGGTGCATAGTGTCTGTTTTTACATCCAAATTAATCCGTTCCTCATTTTTTGAGGTTTCTTCCAAATTGTATTAGCCCGTTAGGTGGCATATCATACAGAGATGATGAAGTGGCATGAATAGGTGGTAAATGAAGCAGTATTTAACTTGTCAGAAAATTTCTTTTGATTGCATATGCCACCAGCTAATTTACCATTCATTTCAGTGACTTGTCACCACAGATCTGGGCCTTCTTTATCAGCGAAATTCCCATTTTGAATTTTCATACGCTTTGATTGACCTTTTTTTTTTGGTCGATGATAAGAATTGCGTATTATCGCATATATACACTTCGAATAAAGAGTATATTTGAGAGTATTTTTCTTCAAGTATTTTTAGTAAAAATATTTTTTAGAAGAATAGAGATTGCTGATGAAATGTCCAAATGTTACCAGCAAGGGAAGGCACCACCGCTGGAACACAACAGCAATGTCATCCAAAAGCCACTGGACAGGGCGTGTGTGCACCCATGTCGGCTAGAAGTTAAGCACTTGCATGGTTGCATTCCCTTCTCTGGCTAAGCTGATATCTATGTTGAAGCTTAAGTTGTCAGGACCCAATCTAGTAGAGCACTGCTATTTTGTATTCGAAAGGGAGGGAGGAGATTCCATTCAGTATCACAGTGAAATAATCTCCTCAGAGCTCCAGAGTGGTCAGAGAGAGAGAGAGACCTTTGGAATCAGATCTATTGAAAGCCATCAGAAAAGGTTGGGAGGGTTTTCAGAAGCTGGTGTTTACGCCAGGATGCAGTTGCACTTTATTGATACTGATGACATTTCAGGAACTAGAGTGTAATCCTTGATCATAAAGATGAGAGACTCATGGGGATTGGGGAGTGGCAACCAACAGACTTCTGAGGCAGAATTTGCAGTGCTAAGTGGTGGTCAAAGGTGCATCAAACATGCACCACTCCAGAATTTGCAGAATGGAACTATCATAACTTCATATTTTAATAGCCTTGGCTCAAGATTACCAGCACATGCTGAGAAAACAGAATCCACAAATGATACCATCATCACAAAGGCACCATGGTGCTCATAAATTTTATTTTTTATTTTTCCCCGTCAAGGTCTCTGTCTCCCTCCCTCCATAATCCCCTCTGCCTAGGCAGTTCAGGGTTCAGTTTCAAGTTTCCATGGAAGTTGCAAAAATGATTACCACCGTTGTTATGGGTTACCAAGAATTTAAATAAATAAATTTGAAATTCTCCTTCCACATAGTCAAGTGGTTCTTTTTTTTTTTTGTCAACTAATTATTAATAAGGAAAAAAAATGGTGGAACAAAGAGCTTGCAGAGTTCTGAATCTAACAGCGGAAACTAGGGCGGATGTTGATTTTGCGTATTTCAGCTCCAGCCCTAAGGGAACCTTGAGTTCTTTACGATCAGGGAGAGAGAAATCTGATTAACAATTTACCAGAGAGAGAGAGAGAGTGAGAATTTACTCCATATGGGATGATGTTTCTTCATTCCATTCAAACTTCCCTTTCCAGCGTTTTGAGGCTCTTTTAGGAAACAATACCCAGAAAGTTTTTCAATTCAAATGCAACAGATGAGAAGAAAACCGAGGAAGTTGGAGAATATAATTGCCGTGATGGTTAAGCAAGCCAAATTTTCATATTTACTTTCAGATAACACACTATAACCTGTGGTATTCACAATGACTCTACACTTTCTCTTTTTCCTTTTTCTCTTTTCTTTTCCTGTTTGTTGCTGGCTTCATCCACGACGAGAACCTTTCAAGTAAAGATCAAGTCGTTTCATCGAACATCATAACCTAGAAAAGCCAAACCAAATGAACATAATGTCATCATTAAGCAAGATGGAGATGGAAAGATACATTTTTGTGCACCAAGTTTATTCTCACTATGCATAGCTCCATAAGTAATTCATACATCGAACAAGTAAGCACATGGACCAGCTGGCCCCGTTTGGTGCCAAGAGAGCAGAGGAAATGAAAATAAAAACATAAATGATTCAGTCCTCTTAATATTTTGATTTCAAAACCTGATAATACTACAAATGAGGAGCTTTCTCTAATTTCACAAGAAATGGGCACTTCAATACTTCTAAAGCTAAGCCTTGGGTAAAATGAAAATTAGGAGGTTCTGCTTCTAGCAAAATAATATAATGTTTTGCTTAGAATGAAAAGTGACAAGAATAATCCAAAACTGCTGAACTTATGGGCTGGAGATCAAATATCTTACTCAGTAGTTCAATATTTTATATGAAGCAGTATATTGAAGATGTGACCTATGCCTAATCAATGCTATGACAAAGTAAACAAGCAACTTCACATGACATAGAAATGAAAAACAATACCTTGCCACAGACTGGACATGTTTCACTTCTCTCCATCCATTCATATATACAACCAAGGTGAAAATGGTGAGAGCATTTTGTCATTATCTTTGGATTTTCAGGAGTATATTCTGCATAAAAGATAAGTATGAACAAATCAGAATTTATACCCTAAAACATTCTAATATTTGAGCACAGTTAACAGAATCATCAACCTAATAATGACAAGATTGAAACCTCGCAAAATGCTGCTTTTGACTTGCACGTTGGCTTGGAAGTTAATAAACTTAGTTAGCACTCTGTTTAGTGATGCCTCTCAATCACCAAAAATTTCCCTCACAGCTTTGGGGCTAATCTATTGAAGGAAAAGTGCATGGAGAGAGAGGAGCAAGCAACAGGCTATCGCAAAAACTTTGCACCCCCCCCCCCCCCCCAAATCAGGGTGCCATTGCTTCCCAGCTACCACAATAGCTTGCCTTCTTCATTAAACAATTGTTGCAACTCTGCCCTTCTCACCAGCTTGGAGTGAGAATGTGTATTCTTTTGGTGGGTGGGTGTGGAGGGAATGAATTTCTAATGGTCACAGTGAAAGAAAAGCTCATAAGTTCTTGGCTTCTCACTACCTAGGTTAATTTTACTGTTGAAATTGAATAGCTTCCACTACGTCATTATTTTTGGTAAGACTGGACACTTATCCCTTAGCTTTCTTTGTTCGTATATTTTTATTTTCTACTTTCTTATGCAATTAGTTTATTATTAGAAAATGCGAATGTTTGTTACTTCAGGTTAAACATTTCCCAATCAAGATTATTCAAAAAGAAAATCGATATTTGTGTCAGTATGTAACCAATTGTAAATCCCACAACAAAAATGCATAATATATACTTTTTCTGCTAATGTTAAAAGCAAATGGATATCAGCAGATTTTAAAGTGTCCAAGCTGATTTTGGCATATATTGACACCAAAGTATCAGCCCATCATCAAGCATCCAGTGTGCTAACAATCAGTAGGGACTAGGGAGAAGCACCTTAGATATGAAGGTTACAGCATGGGTTAGCTGTGTTTGCATATCAAGGTTATAGCATAGTTTAGTTTTATTGCTACAACATAAAAAGGAAAATATATTATAAACTTTTACCTTCAAGACATGTTGGACAGACATCCTCATCTTCTGAGGATGAATAAATAAACCCATATCCCATTGTTGTTTTTGCCATCGAATGCTTCACTGAGGACCTGGGGCGCTGTTCTTTTGATCCATCATCTGACTCATTCCACTTGTCTCTGGTAATCAAAGATTCTGAATCCCCATCAGTATCACTTCTTAGAGGTTCTGACTCCTCATGTGAATGACTTGAACCCTTCTCGCGTCTTGAAACAAGCCCATCCCGCTGCAAGCGGAAATTCCTCGGGTCCACATCATAAGGCAAGGGCCTTGGAGGAGAACGATACATATCAGATAAAGAGTCATCAAGGGATGAAGTGGAAGTCAAAGAAGCTGCCCCCTGAATGGATGATGGAATGGAATTCACTTCCCCTCTTCGAAATAATGATGTATACTGCAAAGAGATAAGAGACAGAAACAAAGAAGAGAAGGTTGGAGTTATATCAAAGAGAATACTTGAATGTAAACTCACTATAATTTGAATAAATGCATACAACCATAAAATATCCTCATTCCTTTGAAAACTTGCTTCCTCACCCAAAAATAATGAAGGGACAGCAAGCACTTCCCCTTTTCAAAAATGAGATGTATATTACAAAAAGATAAAAAGCTGAAGAAAAAATGGAAAAGAAGCAGGTCGGAATTCCAACAAAGGGAATAGTTCAAGGTGAAGTTTGCATATCTAAAATTTACCTAGCTTCATACTACTATAAAATATGAATCATTTGTAAGGTTACTTGCTTATCCAAAAAACAAACAATTAATCAAAGGTCAATCTAGCAAATTATAAAATAAACTACTATAAGCTAGACTTACAAACTCAGACTAACACATGTTGATTCCTAGGATGGTGAATATTGAAAAGTAGGTACTTTCTAACAGATTTCTTGGTCCATTAGCGCAACTGTATGATTCTGCAAAGAAGTAAACAAGTCTTTGCATTTGGGAGACATAACACGGATCACAAATTCAAAAGGAAATTATGAAACAAAAAAAAAAAGGAAGCATAGTTCATACCCAGAAAGAAGAATATCTCATCCTTCTTCACATTTTGTTTTTCTCAATCAACTTTCTTTATTTCTCTTATTAAAAAACTAACTTTATGAAGGTCAAGAAACTGAATCAGAAGGGAAAATGAAAGACTGGTACTACATATTCTGCATGCAGAAACAACCACAGTAAATACAGAGACACAGCGACAATTGACTTCATGTAAGTGGGATCTAAATTGTAGAAAATTTAATAAGTTCTTGCATGTGATCATTAATACTGATGATCCATATTCCTTTTCTGCAACACCACTTCCCACTCTTTCAATCTCTAACCCAGACATGATGTTTCCTACATAGATTTTTTGAGACATGATGTCTCCTTCAAAGATTTCAACTAATGCAACATATGAACAAAGTCTCCCACCCCTCCAATTAATATCAGAACAAAATCTAAGGTTTTGCCCAACTGCAATGTAGAAGAGACTCAAGAGTTTTTAACATTCAGGGAAGTATTATTCCAAGGAATGGAGTGCACGTGCAATGGATTACCAATAAGTTAGAATATATGTGATATAACGCTCATGAATCACATTAGGGCATGAAAAAGGCTAAGGAAAGCTTGCATTTACCATAAGATATAGCCTTACCAGTAGGATAATGGATGAACTCTGACAAGTTAATAAATCAATAAGGGGATGCTACACAGAAGGCCAGTGATGTTAAACAAAAAGAAAATGGAAGAGAGACAAAGAACGAGAGATTAGTGTCAACCACTCTATTCCTCCTTAGGAAGGAGGAAGGGACTAGTCAAAGAGGACCATACTAAAAGTGAAGCTGGATACTATTGAAGCAATCTGTGTCATCAGGCATGGGTAAACAAGCAATTGAGCAACTATTCATTATTGCAGCTGGTCATCCACTTCTTGCCGTGTGCCATGCCTTTTAGCTGTTTCAACAACCATATTTTGATCCCACAACCAAACACTAATTGTTCCCTACCTCCAGGGAGATAGGAACAACTCGTCCACCCATACTTTCTTTGACTGAGAATGATCTTGGGGAAAAGAAAGCAAACCCTTCTGATCCTTCAGGTTGATAGGCATGGAGGTGTCTTCTTCAAGGTCAAGCAGACAATTCCTATCTTCCCCATCCAGGGGTTTGTAATTCAATGTTCTTTTGATGTGCCAGAAAAACACAGTTCTAACAAGCTACTCCAGGACAAACAATAGGCACATGGAGGGATTGACACTACTGTCACTCAAAGAATACAACCATACCCCCTTACGTTGCCTTGGGAATAAACAGAGGCTTAAGGTTTATTTCACCTGGCAAGAGTAGAACATGAGGCATGAGTTTACCATCTGATGAAGTGTTATTTCACCCACTCAAAATTATCCCTCCGCATACAGTAGTCTAACATTGGTCACATTTAGAGAACATATCTTTTTGTTGCTAATGAACCAATCGCCTAGAGAAATTCTCTCTTGATTTAAAGCATAGCAATTAGGGAGGGTTCTAACACATGCCTGAAATCAAACTCAAGTTTTACCCTTCAAGAATCAAATGATAGATGAGGAAAAGATGCATGCAACCCATTGCCTTTTGCTAGAACTTAGGAGAAGGGAAAGCACTGTAAGTTTTCGGTTACAGCCGAATACCAGGTGACAATGCTCGAATTACATGACTGGCAGAGGGATGCAGATGTTATCCTTTCCACATGTGCTTGAATTTTGTAATTCAACCAAATAACACTTTCACAAAAGGATTTGATAAAAATAAAAGTTAGCAACAAGAACTATGAAATATACCACATTTAAGAAGTTCTGAACAAAGCAACTGAGGCACATACAGTTCCTATATATGGAACTGTTGGGATTTACATAATCTTCTAAATCCTCAACCCGCAAACAGCAACAAACAGAACCCATGATGCCAGTCAACCTCTTCCTTTCACTTAAAACCCTCCACCGTGATTCCCCAATCGCATCCACAAAAAACAAATGTGCCGAGGCTATGGGGTCAGAAAGAAATACTTGGGGCAATAAACAGATGTGGATATAAAAAGAATGAGAGGGGACGCTATGCTCGCAGAAGTAATAGTGCCTCTGCGAACCAGTACCCTCTCTCTTCTATACCCAAAATTCTAATGTCCTTGTGGGATTCACCTGTAAAATAAGAAAGATGATATATCATGAGCATAAGAGGCACCGGAAAGAGCTGATTTTAACATCATCTGATCAATTTAATGAATAATGCAGCTAAAAGGAAACAATCCATAGACATTGCATCATATCACAAATTTAATCACTGATTAACGTGGTTGACGCCTACCCTTCCTTTAAAAAACAATTCCAACAATATAGTTTTTACAAAAACAAGTCATATCTGGATAGTTATGAAACAAATTACAATAATAATGGGCTTTATTAATGGTATTAAGAACAAACAGAATTGTCCCGTAAACAAATTGATTAAAAAGGCAACTGAAAACTGCATCCATTTCATAGAGATTATAAATTAACCACTGAGCAAGCAAGCAATACTTCTCTTTCTTGAAGAAGCTATACACCCACAAATATATCTTATTCAAAGTGATTTTTTGGGAGGAATCAAGAACAGCTGCAAAGCCAATACCCAGACATATGACAGAATATGAGAAAGCAATAATCCATGTCAACAAATTTTCTCTTATTTTCAATGAAAAGTTAGAACTTGTTTTCAGGATTTCTTCAAAATCAAGAAAGGGGTTCTTTCCTTTGACAACAAGGAAAAAAAAAAAAAAGAGGAACACACCAACCGAAGGGAAAATCCACAACTCAGTAAACAAACATGGCGAACACAAATGGAATTAAAAAAATAATAATAATAATTCCCATGTGAAAAGACAAAAACAAAGATCGACCCAGAAAAATTCACGGATCAAAAAAACAAAAAAGACCCATTTCAACCCATCAAATTGAACACTGAACAGAGCATCCAACCCCCATATCGAATACCTGAAGAGTTACTAAGTGAAGGAGAGGAAAAGGGAAAAAGCTCTGATCCTTGCGGGTAGTCACAGAAAACCCAGAACCTGAAAGCTGGATATGGAATCTATATTGGGGAAATTGTTTGTAAATTTGGGCGAGAAAAGCGATGAGCACGCGGAATTAAAGCGACCTCGGTTGGACCTTCGGTGGTGGGTGGCATACTCCACACTCAGACTTCAGAGACAATCCTAACTTTTACGAAAACAAAGTATACCACCTTCTATCAATTTTCAATTGCATATTCATAGTCCCTCTTTTTATTGAAACAATAAAATTGAATGATGCTGGTTTTATGGAATCTTTTGTCTAAATATTTTTTTAGAAGGCAATCATATCACTTTCCTTTTTTAATATATTTTTTTGTTAATTATAATATATCAATTAATTTTTCCTTTTTTTATTATTTATAATATAGTAATTAATATATGGGATTATTATCTTAATAAATAATAATTAATAATTTTATATTGTAAATATCTTGTCAAAAATTTCTATTATTGTGTTATAATTTTCAGCCCTTTGCATGGCAAACCTAATTGATAGGTCAACACGTGTCTTCATGGGTCACAACACCAACTCATAAATATATAAAAAGTCAAATATTAAAATTCTCTCTTTATTTCTAAGGAAGTTCCTAAAAAAAATTTAAAGTATGATTATTATTACCGGAATCAACCGTCTTAAAATTCAACCCAACATCTCAATAGTAAGGGCGGCTTCTTTCCAAAACAATTCTAAAAAATAGTTTTTAAAAATTATTCTCTAAATCTCTATAAAAACTTAAAATATTTTTAATTTATTTTTAAATATATTTTAAAAATAAATTTTATATCTATTATTTTATTTTTAACTATTTTATATATTTATATAATTATTTATTAAAATAATTTTTTTAAAAATAAATGAAAACAATATAAAACAATTAAAAGTTGTTTTCCGAAAACACTTGTTTTTTATACTTTTTGTTTTGAATAATAAAAAATAATTTTTAAAAAAATATTTTTAAAAATTGTTCTTTAATTTTTATAAAATAAAACTCTTTTTAACATATTTTTAAATATATTTTAAGAATATTTTTTATATATATTATTTTATTTTTAATTATTTTATATGTTTGTATAATTATTTTTTAAAATAATTTTTTTAAAAAATAAATGAAAAAAACATAAAATAATTAAAATTTGTTTTTCAAAAATACTTGTTTTTTGTGCTTTTTGTTTTGAAAAATAAATAACTATTCTAAAAAAAAAATTCATAATTTTTTTTTAATGAAATGCTTTTTTTTTGGTGCTTGGTGTCAATTTATGTTTTTTTTCCTCAACTTTTTCCATTGAAAATAATCATTAAAATTATGTTTAGTTCTTGAAAGTAATAAAGAAAAAAAATTACAACTTTTTTTTATGATTTTACTATAAAAAAATACAAATATATAATTAAAATTAGTTAAAATTTTATTTTTTAAAATTATTTAATTTTACCCACAAGATAAATTATACATTAAATGAGTTTGAAATATCATATAAATAATTTATTTTATTTTATTTAACTTTTTATTTATTTATTTATTGTGTTAATTTTTTTTCAAATTTTTCAATAATCAAACATAGTCTAAAAAATTGTGTAAATTGTTGAATGGGTATTTAATTGGTTTTCAATGATGTAATGATTTTCTCACACTTGAACATACGCTGTCTTCACACCAAAATTCAAACTTCAATTATGATTTTTATACATCTCTAATAAATTCAATGCCAACCAAAAGGAATATAATAGCATTGAATATTCAAGTATAAAGTTTGCATGGGCCTACGTCATATAAAATATTGCAAAACACTAATAAGTGGTTGATGGTATATAATGTTACTTAATCAACTTTGTTGCATGTTTGAATTACAATAAACAAATAATGGAAGACTTGAAATGATCCATTCCATTTATCTAAACAACAATCTTTATTTGTTTATTTTAATTTGAGTATTTATATCAATTAATAGTTTTCTTTTTCTCATATCAAGATACCAGTTCAGGTATTTTGTATTAAAAAAATAGTTCACACATATATGATTTTATTATAAAACGAGAATAAATTTAATACAAATAAAGGTAGAGAAAAATATATACTATCTTAATGAAATATAATAAGGAAAGAAGAAATCAAAGAAGAATATTGAGAGAGAGAGAGAGAGAATTTATTCTTGCTCGAGATGGGTCTTTTATAAGGGATGGAAAGCCTTTTTATAAGCTTTCCAAATGACCTTCCATTACTCTTCTTTAAGATGAGTAATGAGAGTTTATAAATAAATCTTTTTTAATTCCACAATTAATGTGGTGGTAATTCACCACTACATTTATAATATATTTTGATTTATTTGATTATAATTAATTTGTTTTTTTGTGATTTACTGATAGTATTTTAAAAGTTAAAACCCCATTGTTTATTTATTTTACTTTTAAATAAATGTTTTTTATTCTGATAAAACAGACACCATTTGCACCGATGGTTCTTATTTTTATTTTATTTTGTTGAAAATGGGAATTAAAATAAAATTTATAATATAAGATAATATTAATAATATAAATATTTTATTAATATAAAATAACTTATTCTATAAGTTAAAATGGAGCTTATAAGAAAAACAATATCTAAACTTACGCGTGTGTGTGTTTGCATAGTGCCTTAGGGGTTTGTGCCCTTTTATAAGGTTCAACTCCCTTTTCTTTAGCAAAATCCGACCATGTGTGTGCGCGCGCGCGTAGTGCCTTAGGGATTTGTGCTATTTTATAAGGGTTCAACTCCATTTTCTTTAGCAAAATCCGACCATCTACATGTCAAACATCCATACTTAGCCAAGAGAGATGACATAATGGATGGGCACAACATAAAATAAGGCCTAAATCAAGAACATATCAAGTCTAAAGCCCAAAGCAAATAAATTATATTAGGCCCAACTAATAAAAATGGATCTTTGATCTAACAAGCCCAAATCATGCAACTCAACGGTCTAAGTCTAATATTAATAAACTCAACAAGAAGTCCAATCCAATAAATCCAATGAAATAACCAATGATAAAAGCTTAAAATAATTTTCAATGAACTCAAATAAAACTTAAGTCAATAAACCCAAATCATGAATATGAATTATTAAACAAGGTTCAAATGATATTTAAATCACTTAAGCTCTGCCCAAAATCCACAAAAATTATACAAATCAAATAAATGCAAACCCAAAAATAATGAAAATTAGCCCCAACATCAAGAATAGTTACTATAGAAATATATATATAAAACATCTTATCAATCTCTTGAAAAACCTATGGATGGATGGTGGCAAAGGAACGACAATATGTTGAGAGAAAAAAAAGTGAGAGGGAAAAAGAGAGAATGAGAGAGAAGGATAGTGGTCAGAGATAGGCAGCGCTTGTGATTAGTCGGTGGTAACTGGTACAATAGAGATGGTGGAGACGAGAGTATGAAGAAAGAATGGAAAAAATAAATAAAAATGAAAATAAAAAGGAAAGAAAAAGAAAGAGAAATGAATGAAGAAATGGTGAAGACGAGGAATGAAGAAATGGTGAAGACGAGAAATGAAATATGTGTTTAGGTGGAGTGAAAGTGAGGGAAAATAAAGATAAAATGGAAAGAAAAAATGGGTAGACTCTTGTGGAGGAAAAGAACTCATCAAATCCTATGATTTTCCTTATATATGGGTTCCTAGGCATGAAGAAGAAATGGGCTTAAATTAAAACAAAAAAAATTAGGCTTAAAAAATTAAGTAAAAAAAGCCTAAAAAAAAAACTCTACTGAAATGAGATAGGACAAATTTTTGGAATCTAAAAATTTGTTCATCTTTAATAGAGTTCATGAGTGTAAGGAATGTGAATGCAAAAGTGAAATAAAAATGTGAATAATGAATGGAACAAAGTAAACTCTGCTAAAGAACAAGAAAGATCACAAAAAAATTTCCTAATAAAACACAAGTTTGCATAAACTAAAACAAAATCCAATGGGACCTACAGCCTAGAAAAAAAAGTAACAGAAGGTTGGGCAACGAAAATGGCTCATAGGGCACCTCTAAAATTATACTACGAATTCAAGATTCCCTTTAAAAGACCTCCAAAAGTGGCTCAAAAATCAATGTTGAAGTCAAGTAACAATTAGACCACCAAAGAGCACAAGAACAAACAACTATAATGGGAAATCTACATTTGTACTATAAGAGGGCATACAACGAAGGACACTAAGCAATATGATTGAAACATGTGCTATAAACTAAAAAGATTGTGTCATATACAATGGGAAAGGAGAAATCCTAGGTGGCGATGCTTTATGGTGTCGATAAGAATGTGAATACAATGAATAGCTTCAGGTTATTGATGAAATGATGAACTGAGAAAAAATCCACATACATAAATCCATGGTAGTGGAACTCACAAGATCCCATATATACCAATTTATGGCAATGATACTAAAATGCCCACAAATACACATCAATGGTGGTGATATTGATAAAAAGCCTATAAATAACAAATAAATGGTGGCGATACTCTAAAAGACCCATAAACACCAGGCTATGATGGTAATACTAATCAAAGGCCCATAAAATACCAATCTATAGTTGTGCTATCAATGATCAAATGCCCATAAATACCAATCCATGGTGGTAATACACAACAATAAAAGGCTCATAGATGTATCTATGGTGGTGATAATGACAAAACCCACAAATAATAAATCTATGGTGATGATACTCAAATAAAGGTCCATATATACCAATATGTGGTGGTGATATTATGATAAAAAGCCCATAAATAATAAACTATGGTGGTAATATTGATAAAAGACCCATAGATACTAATGTATGGTGGTGAAACTCTGATAAAAGGCTCGTAAATGAAAATTTACGGTGGTCATGCTTTGATAAAAAGTTCATAGATATCAATCTATGGTGATGATACTTTGATAAAAGACTCATATGAAAATCTATGGTGGTGATATTATGATAAAAAACTGATAATGGTCAATCTATGGTGGTGATACTCTAATAAAGGCTCATAGATGCCAATGTATAGTGGTGATATTTTGATAAAAGGCTCATAGATATTAATCTATGGTGGTAATACTCCGAAGAAAGGCCCATAAATGTCAATCTATGGTAGTGAGATGTTAATAATTAAAGACCTATAAATACCAATCTATAGTGGTGAAATGCTGATAAAAAGCCCATAGATACCAATCTATGGTAGTGATACATAATAATAGAGGCCCATAGATAACATATATTTGTGGTGATGTGCATGATAAAATCCCAATTCCAATCTATGATGGTGATACACAATACTCAGGGGCTTATGGATAACATATTCATGGTGGTGATATACATGATAAAAACCTACAAATACCAATCTATGGTGGTGATACATAATATTCAGAGGCCCACAAATAACATATCTATAGTGGTGATATGCATAATAAAAGCCCACCTATAAATCTATGGTGGTGCTACACAAAAATTAAAGGCCCACATATATGGTGGTGATATGCATGATAAAAAACAATGTTTTAAAAACTAGACTGGATCGGTTGATTCAACTAGTTGGACTGTCATCTGGTCCCTAATCCAGTTTGGTTTGTCATTTAGATCGAGCGAGGTGTTAAATTGGGAACCTTACGACTTGGTGATTCAACAGCCAAGCCAAACCATCCGATTGGTTTTGTAAGAACCAATATGTTTTTTTAACCCAAAAATTAAGAGATGGAGATGTGGAGGATGGTGGCGTGGAAGCGTTTTTCAGCGAGGAGGATGGTGACAAGGAAGCTTTTTCTGAGCAAAGAGGATGACAACAAAAAGGCAATGGAGACAATTTTGTCAAACATGGGCACAATTATGTTGGTAAGGGCATTAAAGAGAGGAGAAGATTTGGAGGAAAACAAAGAGGTGGAGGCTGTTGATAGAAAAAATGGGATAAGAAAGAGAGAGGAAGAGTGAGGGTGGAGTCGGGTCCTAAGGGTTTTTACAGGTTTTTTTTTTTTAAATGTGAAATGGATAATGATGATTAATTCATGGAAGTTATTAAATGGGTATAAGATTAAATCTCTCAAATGTAAACTTATTAAATAGGTATGTAAATTTTATGGGAAAAATTAAAATCTAACCCATCAAAATTAAAAATAAATATTTATATTTATCTATACTTAATTTCAAGATAATAAATATAAATAAACAATTAATAATTTCTAAGATAAGAAATAACAAACTATATAATTATTAAAATGTAAATATGTTTAAATAATAAAATTTTATTTCATGTTAACCATTAAAAGCTATATTTTTATTATTTAATAGAATTATAAATATCAATATGATAATAAGTTTAATATAAGATGAAAAAACATATTTAAAATTTTAAATTATTTTAAAATTTATAATTTATAATTATTTTATTTTTAATAAAATTTAAATTATATATTTATGATGTCATCAGTTTGACCACGGTTCTATCGTAGTTCAACCACCTGTCTAACCTTGGTTCGACTACCAGTCCTACCAGTGAACCATGAACCAGTAACTTTTTTGGTTCAATAATCGGTTCGATTTTGAAAATATTGATAAAAAAAATGAATGGTGACACAATGAGAATCCAAAAAACCTAGAGATAACTTAGATAAAACTTAGGTCAGTGTCGCAAACAATAGAATCTGAAGGAACTAGAAATGAATTGAGATAGAACCTAGGATGTGGTCACTATGACCAAAATCAAAAGATGATAAAAGAAAACCAAAAACATACTTGAAATAAAATGATCTCACCTATAATTGGAATCACCTAAAACACTATTGAAGACCAGATGTGGTTGCCATGACCGAAATCAAAGGAAACTAGAGACAAAATTGAGATAGGGTCCTAAAACAACGTCATAGTGATGAGAATCCAAATGAACTACAGATAAAAGAGATATGGTCCCAATGACTAAAATCGAAGGAAAATAGAGACAATACTGAGATAGTCTTAAGGCTACATCGCATTGATGAGAATCTAAAGGAATTATAGATAAAAATATATAAAACCTAAGATGACATTGTGATAATGGGAATTCAAAGGGACTAGAAATAAAAGAAATGTAGTCACCATGACTGAAAATACCTAAAATAAGTTGGAAGTAAGGGACGCAGTTGCCACAACCAAAATCATCTAAAACAAACTTGAAGAGGAGGGATGTAGTCTATGACTAGAATGACCTAAAACATACTCGAAAATAATGAGTGTGGTTTACGGACAAAATCACCTAAAATAACTTGGAAAGGAGGGATACGGTTGTCATGATTAGGATCACTTAAAGGAAACTAAAAAATGAGCGACTAAGATAAATATGCAAAAAAACTCTATGAAAAAGTGGTATGTCCTAGTATGACAACTCACAAGATTAGCAACAAGACTGAGTAGTAATAGAATTTACTAAAGATTTGATAATATAAAAGAATGGGGAAATGCTTTAGTATGCAACAATGATCAACATAGATGCAGAATGTCAAAGCATGAGACACTCTAAGATATGCTTAACAACAATGCAATGAAATATCTAAACTTAGTCAACAAAGCCAAATAAGATCATGCATAACGGAAATGCTACCAAAACCTAAAGGCATTTGATTGATATAAAACAAATATTGCATTATATTTATGAAACAACTTGTATGAGTTCATTTTATTTAAGAAAATTAAAACCATAAATACTTAGATGAGTGGATTGAAGATACCTTTGAAATCATCATAAAACTTGATCGCAAATAAGGTATGATTATGTCTACAAATCATTCATAAATACTTGAGATTCATATAGCAAGTCATGATTAAAGAAAACCTAACAATATGATATGAAGATAACATTGCAAGAATTGTATAGATTAAAAATAAGTGATATTAAAGGAGACGAAAACAAATACATTTCACCAATGTATAGACAAAACTCCAAAAGAGTGGTAAAATTGATGTTTAACAAATATGTCTAGGTGATAGTATAGCGAATTCATTCACAAAGATATTACTTATTACAACATTCAAAAGGTTCATATATAAGTTTGGAATGCTTTAGTTCAAATATATTCCATGATAAATTAGTGGAAAACTCATAGTTATACAATATAAGGTGTAATATGCTTATAAAAGGATGTTAGTATATTGTACTTATTTTTGTTCATGTTTTGTTCCATTGAGTTTTACTTAAAAGGTTTTTAACGAGACAATCCTAATAAATAAGGATTATCTTAAAAAATTATAAAAATATTATACTTTTTTCATTCATGAGGTTTTTTTCCATATGATTTTTTTAGCAAGGCCTTTTAATATTACAAATATATAAGGGAAAATGCTATAAATGTTTAAATAAAGTGGTACATGACTATCATGTTAAGACGATATTAAAGGCCTTTCGTTTACTCATCTTAAAAATAAGTATTAAATGAAAAATACAAATGTTGCTTGTATAGACGTATGTTAATTTCGAAGAAAATGTTCTTTTTAGGTCTTTCTAATTCTTTCCATTATCTCCTATATTACATCATTTAAATTTTTTATTTATCTTATTCCTTTCGAAACCCATTTTCCTTTTTATTTATTTATTATTATTATTTTAACTTTTTTATATAGACTTATAAATAAAACTATAATACAAGACGACTTAAATTTAAGATGGGAGAGAACTCGGATCCAGATCCGGGTCTGAAACCGATATGGAACCCGTTTGATGGACACGACTCAAGAGCGGGACCTCCAATTTGAACGCCGAAACCATACGGTTCAAAGCTAGTACAATTCACGCAGTTACACATAGACATATCTTTGGACTGTAGCGTACGGACACACCACCTACCTATCTCTACAGTTTATATTTTCTTCTGCTTCACCTGGCCGGCCATGGATCTCTCCCTCTACACCTTTCTCCCTTTATATATCTAGGGTTTTGTCCATCTCTTCGTTTCCACATTCAGATTTGTGGACTAGGGATTTTTTATTTATTTTTATATCGTCTTGAATTCGATGTCAATCTAGCTGCAAATCCCTAGTTGGAAACCCTAGATTTGCATAATGCAGAGCTCGGTGGTGGCCCAGCCGGAGGCGATACTGGAATGGCTGCAGAAGGAAATGGGGGTACCGACCGTTGGGGCCGTACAATGCGTCGAGCAAGGCGGCGGCGTCGCCGTCGATCGATTCTCTGCGGAAGATTTGCCGGGGGAATATGATACCGGTGTGGAACTTCTTGTTGAATCGGGTGAAATCGGAGAAGACGGTGGAGAAGATTCAGAGAAACATACACGTTCATGGTGGAGGCGAAGTTGGGGTGGTGGAGGAGGGGAGGAGTCGGGGGAGGAGGAAGGAGAAGGAGAAGGCGAAATTGGGGACGGAGAGTCTGAGTTCCGTGGCCGACAGTAGGGAGGTGGCGTTGCAGGAGAGGGAATTGGCGGAGAAGGAGGTGGAGAGGTTGAGGAATATTGTGAGGAGGCAAAGGAAGGATTTGAGGGCCAGGATGTTGGAGATTTCAAGGGAGGAGGCAGAGAGGAAGCGCATGCTTGATGAGCGGTCCAATTACAGGTTTGGTTCTCTTAGTTGAAGCAAGTTCCCTTTTTTTTCCCCTTTTCTTTCCTTGGGTCATTTTGTTGAAGAAAAAGCTCAATGCCCAAAATGTGATCAGGAGATTCAGATTCGGTGGCATTTTAGGCTCTTTGATTACTGTTATGGAATAATGTTATGTTTGTACAAGGTTGTCATTCTTATATTCATTCTTGGTATTTTGTTTGCTTTAATCGGACAGTTTTTTTCTCTTCTTCTCTCAAGAAAGCCTTTTTTGATCTGACTCTCAAAAAATTGAAAGAGAACCCTTTTTTTTTTTTTTTCGGTTATTAAAAAATTAACGAAGAAAGCACACCGGACTAGCATACAGTTAGAAGATTTTTATTGTATGAATCTCTAAAGTTCCACTCTGGTTGAGGGAAAAAAGGGAAAAGAAAAATAAAGTAGAACATTGAGTTTACGACTTAAGTTTTTTGGGTTCTCATAAATGAAAGATCATCTCAATTGAAGGGAAACAGTTGACAACTGGGTGGAATTTTTTCCGAGGATCCTAGATGATGAAAAATTTAGGGTAGGGAATTTAATTTCTTTTTATTTGGTAAATTTTCCCTGCGAACAAATAGAGCCGAAATACTTTTATGAAGGAAGGCTGTGGAGATGGTGTTGGTTGCTTGTATGTGGTTCTATGTCAACTCTGTTCAACTCAATGGAACTTTATAACCTGAAGCACCCAGCTACTTGGGGTTTGGCTACAGTAATCCTTGTTCACTGTTCAGCTTTAGGGCTGCAGCCTCCACTAATTTTGCTAACACATCTTTGATTTCTGGCTTTGTCCGTATTCTGAGTTCTAAGTTGAATCAAATCCCTCTTTCTTTTTATTGCAGTCATTGGTTTATGAGTGTTGTCAAGTAATTAGAACTTTAAATGGTCAGAAACAAACTACTAGATTATTGAAGAGGAAAACCGGATAATGAATTTTAATTTAATTGATTACATATTTTTTTTGGAACTATGATTTGTTGGAATTGATTAAAACTCAAGTGACCCATTACCTAGAGTGTGGATTGCAGTGATATATCCATACTTGTACTGCAGGCATAAGCAGGTGATGTTGGAGGCATATGATCAACAGTGTGATGAAGCAGCAAGAATATTTTCAGAATATCACAAACGTTTGCAATATTATGTTAATCAAGCAAGGGATGCTCAGAGGTCTAGCGTGAACTCTTCTGTTGAAGTGGTTAACAACTTCCATTCAAACAGTGAGAAAGAGGCTGTTTATTCAACTGTTAAGGGCACTAAATTGGCAGATGATGTCATTCTTATTGAAACCACCCGGGAAAGAAATATCAGAAGGGCATGTGAATCTCTTGCAGCACATTTGATTGAAAGAATACACAATTCATTTCCAGCTTATGAAGGAAGTGGCATTCACTCAAATCCTCAGTTAGAAGCAGCCAAGTTAGGTTTTGATTTTGATGGGGACATACCTGATGAGGTTAGAACTGTTATAGTTAATTGCCTGAAGAATCCTTCTCAGTTACTTCAGGCAAGTACTGCATACACTTTAAGGCTGAAAACTCTAATTACAAGAGAAATCGAGAAAATTGATGTTAGAGCTGATGCAGAAGCCTTGAGGTACTTTTATATTTTCTTCTTAGCTTTGATGCCTTGTTGTTTTGCTTTTTCCCCCACTTTTTACACTTTGCTCTTGCTCTACTAATAGCAGCAGTTGATGATATTTTTAACTGATTACTGATTTTGGCAAACTCTGAGCCGCTTGTTGTTGATCAAGTGGCTGTTTACCTGCTCATTCTGCCATCAATTTTTGCATGGAAAACTATGTTTGCTAGATCTTTCCCATTCAATTTGGTCATTCCTGTGCACAAGAACTTGTCAGCACTCATTCTGTTTTTTCAATTTTCTTGATAGACTGAAACATTGTGACTGTTGTCAAATCTGGTAGTGGGTATAAGAAACTATGAATTGAAGATTGGTTTATTTGTTTTTGCAATTGAAAATTTTTCCCTAGTAATTAATCCTTATTTCAATAAGTGAGCATGCTTGGTTTGGTTCTAGACTAGGGTTTGCAAAACCTACTCTACAACTCTTTGAAAATATTCATGCAAAGTATGCATCCACATGCATGATAACACATTGTGAATGGGTCTTCATAGTTAGGCTGTGCACTAAGTTTCATTTTTCTCCGTTTTGAAATTTTGATGATTGTTGTGGTGTATGGCACTTGTGATTAAATGTGGCACTGGTTAAAGAAGTCTGCCATTTCAGCAAATGAAAGGATTTCAGGCATGGGATTTCATCTCCATGTAGTCAAATTTGTTAAAATCACTTGTGCAAGAACTGTGTCTACACTCAGCAAAATGGTTTTATTCATGTGCTTTAAATTCAGGAAAAACAAATACAGTTCATTGGATGTTATATCATATTAGTGCCATTTTGGTATTTTATTTTTGTTAGTGCATACAGGAATGCAATATAAGCCACTGGTTACATAATGTTGTGGGTTTTAGATGTAGTTCTGTGGGACCCCACTATTCATGCTAGGGCCCAACATCCATTCAAAGTGGAGCTCTGATATGTTTTTCTTGAGATGGTTTAACGTCACCAATTGATTGCATGTGCACAGAAGATTAAATTTTCTATTAAAATCTTTTATTTATAAGTCCAGTTTTACTCATTGGTATCTCCTAAATCTTTTGTGCTGCATCATTAACATGCAGCATTTCTTTCCTCCAACCTCACTCCATTTCCTACATTTATCATGCATTTATTCTTTTGTTGAACTTGTGTCATATTGATTGCATGGTGTTCCATTTTATTTGTGATGTATATGCATCATCCATTTACATTAGACTCACATCCAGGTATAAAATTCTTGTTCACGATATTATATTTTTTTGATGGCCTTTTTTTTTTGGGTAAGGTTATGAAGATTTTATTTATGCTATATTTATGTCAAGTTTTCCTTTGTCAATGTGTGTATATCATTTATTAGACTCAGAAGAATTCTCATATCCTCAAACAGGTACAAATTTGAGAACAACAGAGTGATGGAGGCTTCCTCTCCTGATATGAGTTCACCGCTACAATATCAACTTTATAATAATGGCAAAATAGGAATTGATGCACCTTCCAGGGGAACTCAAAATCAACTTCTTGAAAGACAGGTCATTTTTTCTTCTTTTTCTTTTAGACAGTAAGCATTCATATGATCTAGTCATTTTCATTTGAATTGTAAAGTTCAACTAATATTTTCTCCAGGGATTTTCTTTTTGGATTCAGTATCTTCTACATGTAATTTTAGAGATATTGGTCACCTTGTTTAGTAAAATTATGAAGATTGCACAAAGTTTCTATCTTTATTTATTTATGCTTATTATTTTTTAACTTTTTTATTACTCAGAGCTCGTATCTCATTACTAATATTATTTTGTGGCACATTTTGCTACTTATGTTTATTGCATTCTACTCAGATTTATCTCTGTGGAGTTGTTTAATTGATATCAAGCCAATGTTCACTCCTGCAGAAAGCACATGTTCAGCAATTTGTAGCTACTGAAGATGCACTCAATAAAGCAGCAGAAGCTAGAAATTTGTGTCAAAAGCTTATAAAACGTCTACAAGGAAGCACTGACATAGTGCCTTCACATTCAACTGGTGGAGCCACATCTCACAATGTGGGTAGTCTCAGGCAATTTGAGGTAATGCTTTGTTGGACTGAGGGGTATTTGTTTATTATATTAGTTACCTATACTCTGTGTGAATAACTGTCATGGTGAGATATTTGCTTGCTGCATTCTTTGTCTTAATCTTTGTCTAGGTTTTGAATATTCTATTCTGGTTAAATTCCAATAGGAAATTTTTCATTGATTTTCCAGTAACATTTGTTTTGCCTTCTAGTCTGTGGGTTTGATTTAGCTAGCATTACTAATAACAGTCCAGCTCTCTCTATTGTTGAATGGACATGGCAAACTATGGTTTGACAAAATATGACCATGGAGATGATAGAATGATGACCACGGCCTGTGTTGCTTACATATGATATTTGGAGGAATGCTGACTTGAGCTCATTTCAAATGACCTTGTTAAATAGTCAAATGCTATTTGCAATGATTTAAAAGAGATGCCCTAGCTAAGCTCAAATCATGCTTGAATTGTGGGTCAGATTCCAGAGATTAAATTGAATATGTGGCAATAGCTGAAAATGGTGAAAAAAACAATCATTTTTTGTCTCTGAACATTTTCTGAGTTATAATATTCTTGATGCAATTAAAGCATCCTTGTAGGGACATATTTTGTGGTGTTATTTCTACATAGTCATTTTAAAGAGAATCCTTTTCCCTTAGAAAGTTGTCACTTTTATAAAGCCTATGTAGAAAAAAAAGCTTTCCTTATGAAGTATCAGAATTTATTTACTTCCTATTCGATTTTATTGCACTATTTTCTAAGTTTTAATTTTTGTCTTATCCATCTCCTGCTTGAAAGTTAATGTAGCCTGCATCTATTCTTCCTCATGTATATGCTGATTTATTTTCTAAGTATTCTCTGGTTCATCTTTGTGCAGTTGGAGGTATGGGCAAAGGAAAGAGAGGCGGCTGGATTGAGAGCAAGTTTGAATACCTTGATGTCTGAAGTGCAACGCTTAAATAAATTATGTGCAGAGAGGAAAGAAGCAGAGGACTCTCTGAGAAAGAAGTGGAAAAAGATTGAAGAATTTGATGCCCGCAGATCTGAACTTGAAGCCATATATAGTGCTCTACTCAAATCTAACATGGTAAGGTAGCTTGGCTTCATGAAATTACATATCAGTCAGTGGTATTTATCGGATAATTGTGGCAATCATGATATCAATAGGTGATTTCATCAAGCATCTAATAGCATCTCTTGACTGAAGCCATAGAGATTATTTATCTTTCTTTGTGCAATTGCAACATAAATAGTTGATTTCATCAGTTGGTATCTAATAGCATCACTACATTTCTTGATGGAAGATCAGCCCAAATTTGCTATTTTACTTTTAAAGATATATAAAATCTTATACATGATGAAGGATAACAGTTCCTTTCTCCAGATATGATACCAATATGGGTGGAGGAGAAAGAAACAAAAGAGACAAAAGAATAACCCAAAATCCTATGCATGCAGTGTAGTTGTTAAGGCAAGCCTAAGTCCAAGGTGCAACAACTCCCCAGCTATGGCACTTTGCCTGCCAAGGCAAGTGCCTCAATGATGAGGTGTGGCTTGTTTTTTAAGCATGGGGCAAACAATATTGTTTTGGCTCTTTTTTTCTCATAACTAAATAGGGGAGGGCAAATGATGTTATTAAGAAAAAACAAAAGACAAGAATGGTTGTTCTTGTGCATTGTGTTGAAAAATGTCAACACCTAGAAAGTAATTATATTTTTCTCTAGTTTCTAAATTTCTCAGCACCCACATAGTTAAGCATAGGTTTTTATTTTTTTATTTTTTTTGCCTTTTTGTTTTTACACTTTTATTTTAAAATTTTGTTTTGATTGTACATTGGAATTTTAAATTATTGCATTACTATTTTGTTTTATGGTTCTTTTAAATGCTTGGAATCTTGACTTCTTTTGTTACATGATTGGGATTTGGGATCATATTTGATGATACATGAGTGCAGATCAAATGTTTAAATGGGGCTATGGGTAAGAAGGCCCAAGAGGGTCTTTAGAGTTCTCTTGCCAACATAAATTTTGTTAGCTCCATGGCGACCTTTGTTGATCCCTTTCTATAGGCGTCGCCTCAAGGTCTGTCAGAGTGGGTTTCAAAAGTCGATGATGCTCTCTCTTGGTAGAAATGACAAGTTTTGAAGGTAGGTTATTATCTCCCCCTTCTCCCCTTTTTTCTTTAGTTGGGTTGCCTGTTCTCAATAGTGGATTAGTGAATTAGTCAAAGGTGGGGCCTTCCTTTGGGCCTTTGGGATTTGGATTTCAGTTGCTAAGGATGATGTGTCAAGATGACAATTTGTTGGATTTTCTAGGGAGTGATACGAACGGTCCTCCGTGTAAGGAGATGGTGGTTAACACTAAGGAGATGGAGCCTTCTAAAGCCATGGAGTGTAATTGTGATTTGGTGGGGGAGGAGCTTATTTCTGACAATTTTTTTAGTAAGTTTGCCAATTTCAGTAGTTTTGTGGGGATGCCAATTACAGGTTTTGAAAAGGAGATTAGCTCCTTTTTGAGGAAAATGGAGGCAAGAAAAGGGGTATGGTGTTGAGGCCTCAAGGGCAAAGAGGAAACCTTTCTTGTCATCCAGTTTTGAGAGAGAAATCCAAAAACTAGAATGTTTGATTAATTACAATAGTTTTCCTTTGATAGTTAGGGAAGGGAGGGGAGTAGTGTTGATTCAACTCTCATTATGTGAGATTGCTTTGTTTAATCTTAGTTTGGTTATAGACTTGCTCAAGGGGCAGATTGTGTTCTTTCTAGGTCTTAAGGTGTTTTGGTTGGTCTAGGTTTGGAGTGTTCTCTGGTTTTAGGAGTACCCACTAGTGGATGGTCTAACTTTCTAGGGGTGTAGGGGGTTGGTTTTGTTTGGGTGGTTGGTATTTGCTTTTCCCTTCTCTCTCTTACTTGCCCTTTGATCTTAATTGTATACTTTGTGTGTACTTTGAGGTGTTATTTTCTAAGCACTTTCTAAATATTGTCTTAATTTACATCCATAAAAAAAAATCAAATGTTTGAATGTTCAAATTTATAATAGTTTATAGAATTGCACATGCACCATAGGTTGTACCTCACTTCACTCATGCACACTCTTTAGTTAGCTCTTTGCCCTTAGGCCAAAGGAGACTTTTCCACCTGAATGTGCCTTGTGCCTTTCAAAACCATGGCCCCAAATCTCTAAGGCTCTTTTCTACACAAAGTATTCTAGAAACAAGTTAGAGACTCCCAAAGAAATAGTCTCTCAGACCTTCCAGTATTACTAGTAGTCAATCCAAAATACTAACTTGTCTATTTAATAAAATTCTATAGTGGTCGCTCATCCATACATTATCTTTTAGTTGGCTTTGATAAATTATTTTACTTATTTTTCTTATAAGTTTGCTTAGTGTAACCAACTATTAGAATTTTCATATGGATGCAAGGTTATGAGAACAATTGGCTAGGATTTAGGTTTGGTCCACTATTTATTTTTAAACAACTACTTAGCCTTAGCTTACCCCACTCATAAATTGACTAGAAATTGCTTTTCTAAATTAGAAAATTATATTAAGGGTTTATGGAGTTATCTCTAAATGAGATTATCTTAAAATCCCAAGAAAGTTATAGAAAGATGTAAACAAACATTACCTTTGGCATGAAGGCTATTTTCCCTTTCGTCTCCAATACGCAACTCTCCTTAGAGTGGCAAGGTCGAAAGATTCCCATATGTTTATTGTTTTTGCTTTTGTCTTCTTTTCTCATCTTGGAACTTTGATTTTTGTTGGGAACTTCTAGATCATGTAATTGAGGAACTAGTTCTTATATTTTGTCGATGTTGGATAACTTTAGGGTGGTTGCTTACAATTGAACAAGATAGGCTAGGGCTTCATGAGACCATGATTTAAGGAAAGGAGTGAGGAATTAAAATTATGATTGCAAGGAGAAGAAACTAAAAGTGAGAAAAGAAAAAGATGAAGCCTCCCTTGCTAGCTTTCTTTAGAAAGCCATTGTTTCAAAACTAGATTGGACCAATTGGTTCAACCGGTTGAACCGTTGACTGGACCATTGTCTGATTTGGTTCATATATTGGATCGGACCATGAGGAAGAATAATTTGTTTATGGAAAAAAGGTCATTTTGAATATCTATGGGACACATTTTAATTGTTAGGAGGTTGGTATCTCGTATGCTAGTTAAGGCGGTTGGGAAGGAAGGACTCTCGAGTATGATCAACATTAAGTGAAGGAGTAGTTAAGTTGAACTTTTATGGATGTTCTTTGGGTATCCTAGGGCAACTTGGGATTGGTGGTGTGATTAGGGATTATCGAGGCTCAGTAATCAAGGCTACATGAGATATTTGATATCATTAAAAAGTTGGGATTCCATTCCTCATCTTGATATTGGTTATATACCTTATATACCGTGGAAGTATATATTGTCCTTCTTGATCTTTTTAATTTATAGAAAAGATTGATTATGTTTCTAATTAAAAAAAGGTGTTTTTATTTGTGGTTTTCAAAAATTAGTAATTAAGGGCCTGTTTGGTAACCATTTTCAAAAACAGTTCTAAAAAATAGTTTTTGAAAACTATTATTTGATGTTATTTAGAACAAAAGTTTGTTTAAAAACCTAAAATGTTTTTAATATTTTTAAATATATTTAAAAAATAATTTTTATATCTTGTATTTTATTTTTAATCATTCTACATGTTTGTATAATTATTTTTTAAAATAGTTCTCAGAAAACAAGTGAAAACAATAAAAAACAACTAAAATATGTTCTTTGAAAACACCCTGAAACAGAATACAAAAAACAGTTTTTGGTTACCAAATGTGTTTTCATGTTTTTTGTTCTGGAAAATAGAAAACTGTTTTCGAAAATAATTACCAAACAGACCCTAAGTTTCTTAAAAACAAGTGGATGGGGCTGTAGAAGATTCTTCTTTTTGCCCTCTATTTTCCTTGTAGGTTAATGCCTTGATTGTGTATTTGTTTTTGTCACCTCTGTTCCTTTTTGTTTTTTTCTGTGTCCTCCACCTGGCAGTTTAAGTGGTTTACATCCTGGACCTTGATGTTGCAAGCTTGATCCAAGCTTTTTGGTTAAAGAAAAAATATGTGAATGTTATAAATGGGATGTTGATTTTTTGTATTGTTCATTTGGCCAAAAAAGGATGTGTAGCAGTGATATACTCTGTTAATATTACATTTGCCTCCTTTATTTTGAATTTTTTCAATTATAAGCAGTACATTTAGGGGTGGATATGGTATGGGCTTGATGGTCATTCCAACTGCGCTGATAATGGGGATAGATGTGTAAAACCTGAATCAGGGGCAGGGATGGGGACAGACTTGCTAACCCAAGTTGATTTGCGTCAGGAATTGGTACTGTGAGTTCCACACGTCACATGCACCCCTCTGGTAACACAATGATATGTTACAGTTTGATGGACACAAGTGGCTTTTTGTTGGCTTTGTCTTACCATAAAGGGCTTCTTTTGCTAGTATACTCTCAATGTGAGATTTAAAATATTCATTCTTAGGCATAATACTATTTTTATTATCATTTCACTGAATTAGAATGGTGCTTTATATGTTGTTATTTTTCAAGCTTGAAGCAGCTGAACTACAAAAGATGGAGTTCCATGTCAGAAACCAAAATAAAAGAAAGTAATCTTTTGATTTACATAAAAGGAGCATGCCTTCTATTTTCTCCCAACATCCACATCTTATGCATGAAAGCACATGATTGTCTACTTCCTAGTGTCATGATGACACAATGTGAAATATTTGGTCATTTCCTTGGGTCCTTGTCCCCGTCCTTGTGAAGTACCATGCAGGATTGGGAGGGTCCCCCCTTTCCTTGAACAGGGCCAGAGTAGGGTTGCCTCATTCCAGATCTGTCCCATTTCCATCTCTAAAGCGATTTTCAAAGATTGAATTCTTGTCTTTAAAAAGGATGCAAAATTCTTAATGTGTTCTCACTCTCCTTGTAGGATGCTGCCACATTCTGGGATCAGCAGCCATTAGCTGCGAGGGAGTATGCATCGAGCACTATAATTCCAGCATGCACAGCTGTTGTGGACATGTCCAATAGTGCAAAGGATCTTATAGATAATGAAGTGTCTGCTTTTTATCGAAGTCCTGATAATAGCCTCTACATGCTTCCATCAACCCCACAGGTATGCATCTGGGAGAATACTATCTACTGTATAGGACTATCATAATTGACAAATACAATATTAGCAATCTTAGTTTATTATGGTTGCTATTTTGATAGCCTGTAAAGAAACTGTACCTATGTTTATTTGTGAGGAAATATGTGGTTCTAATTTTGTTTTCCTGATCGTTTCTTATCTGTGACTTTCTTACCTACCAAAATAATCATTGAAATCTGATAAGATTCAGATACTAAATTTGGCAATTGTAAAATACTGAATCATAAGCTCAGAAGGCAATTGTACCATTTCCTTAATATTTTCTGTTTAACCAAAATGGTATTGTTTAAGAATTAATTATTTCAATGTGATTAAGAATCTGAAAAAAATGCCAGAGGTTAGGACCTTATCCAAACAACCTCCCTTGTTGTTTCAAGAACCTGCTTGGCTGGGCCATTTCTGAGCAAGGGCCTGGGGGGAAAATTAAGTATGTAATCTATACTGCCCATTCATAAATTATGTGTTGTGCCATAATCAGTTCATGTCAGTCCATTTTATGATATTTTGACAATTGTATCGGGGGCTGGAACTAAATGACAATTGTTAAAAGAATTAGGAATAGGAGAAGAGAATGTATTTTTTTCTCCTTTTTATTTCCTAATGATTAGAAAAATAATAAACAGTAGTAACTGCATCCCTATAATGACCCTAATACTCAAATTACAATAATAATACCCTCACAAATAATCTCTTCCTCAAGCTATGTCATAAAAAACTTCAATACCTAGCATGGAGTAGAAAGACAAAAACAATTTTTTTTTAAAACAACCTTAGTGAATATGTCTATAAGCTAGATCCATCATAAGAAGTAATCACATCACCTCTCATCACTTCTTCCCGAATGAAATGACAATCCACCTCAATATGTTTAGTGTGTTTATGAAACATAAGATCACTTGCAATATATGTAGCAACTTGATTGATTGGTTGGGCTCTCATTGAGGGTGGTGATGTTTTTATTATCTCCATTTTGGCAGATTTTTTTGTTTGAGTTGTGTGAGGATGGGTGTATTTATCTTATATACCATGGGTCACAATTTTGGTGTATTATATGTACTCTTCTTTCCTTATCATAACCATAGGCTTCTTTGTTCCAACACCTAGTTCTTCAGACTTGTGACGTAACTGGTTCAAACACAAGAATAATGGGAAGAGGAAGAGCATAAGGCAAAGACAAGTTGTGCATCAAGGGTTGACCCTTTAGGGAAGAAAGAACATTGGATGGGAGACAATTAATGAGAAGACAAGCATTTAGAACAACATCCCTCCAAAACCCTACAAAACTATTTTGGAACTTGCCTATGAAAAAGTGAACAAGTGAATTCCAAATGGTGTCTAGTTTTTCTCTCTGCCACTCCATTTTGTTTTGGAATGTAAGAGTGGGATACTTGATGAATAATTCCATTATTCTCACCAAAAATAGAAATAGAATAATGTAGGAATTCCAAAATGTTTTCTGAATGAAATATTTTAGTAGGAACACCAAACTGAATTTTTATTTAATGAAAAAAGGATTGAAATACAATAGCAACTTTTGATCTGTATTTTAGCAAATTCAACAAAGTAACTCTAAAATAATCATTAAAAAAACTTAAAAAATGCTTAAATCCTAAAAGATTACGAACATGTCATGGATCCCAAATGTCTGAATGGACAAGATGAAAAATACTAGAACTTATCTTATTGACTCTTGCAGGAAGAGTAGACCTATGATGTTTGCCCATATCACAGGCTTTAACATTGTAACTTGGACTTTGATGTAACGGGAAGTCCCATAAGCAGAAGAATGCAAAGTGGAGGGTGACACAATTGATAGTGCCATTGCATGGAAGAAACAAAAATATGTAGAGCAATCATAGTAGAACATGGGTGAAACGAGGTAATAAACTCCATTAACTTCACTCCCTCCACCAATTGTCTTCTTTGCTAAAAGATCTTGAAATGCAAAATGGGAAGGGAAGAATGTTTCAGAACAACTTAAGAGAGTTGGGGAGGGGGGTTGGAGCCCGTCTTTCTCTAGACCCCTCAATGATTGGGAAGTGGGAAGTGCGGAGAGGTTTCTTTCTTGCTTGGATGGGATGAGGGTGAACAGGGATGAGGAAGATAGGTGCATTGGACAGAGACTAAGAATGGGAAGTGTATTGTGAAGTTGCTTTATATGGCTTTGGGGCCGATGACTTCAATTTCTTTTCCTTGGAGCAACATATGGAAGGCGTGGGTGCATCCTAGAGTTAGTTTCTTCGCTTGGGAGGCGATTGGGGGAAAAACTTTAACTTTGGATCAAGTCCAGAAAAGGGGGTGGTCTTTGGCGAATAGATTTTTTTTTTTTTTTGTCATGTTGAGGAAGAATCCATAGCTCATCTCCTTGTCCATTGTGTAAAGACAAGAGTCTTGTGGGAGGTGTTGTTTGCCCTTTTTAGGGTGTCTTGGGTGTGACCTTTGTTGGTTAGAGAAACTCTTCTAGGGTGACGTAGGCTGTTTGAGGACAAGAAGCGTAGGAAGTGTGGAAAGCGGGACCATTATGTTTGTTTTGGATAGTGTGGAAGGCGAGAAATAGAATTGCCTTTGAGGGGGAAGAGCTCTCTATCCAAAGGCTAAAAAGTTCTTTTGTTTCTTGTCTTTGGTCAGAAGCAAATGGGTGCTTAGATGATGTTCCTCTAACTCTTTTCAGCTTTCTAGATTGGTTGGGCCATTGGTGAGGGCGGGCTGGTTGTATTCTTTTATTTTGTAACTTGGTTTTATTGTGGTAGAGGCTGGTGGTAGCTGTATACTTTTTGTATACCTTGGGCTGCTTTTTTGGCAGCCCTTTCTAATATATTTTCCTATTTATCTATCAAAAAAAAAAAAAATTCCTTACAAATAAAAGATTAATAGGAAGTTAGGAATAGAGCAACAGTTCCTTTTTTCAATTCTTGGGATTTATTACCATTAGCAAGGATAATCAATGAATGTGTGGAGAAATTAGAAAAGTCAGAAAAAAAAATAAAAATAGTAGACTTATCAGTCCTATGAGAAGAGGCTCCCTAATTTATGATCCAAGGAGATGAATGAGAGACACAAGAAAATAAAACAGTGCTAGTGGCTGACTCATTGGCTGAAGACTTTGGTTGAGAAGATGATCATATTCTTCTTGTATAATCATGATTGGATTTCCAGTATTGCTGAATGAGGAACCATAGGTTCAAATGAGTTCTCCACTTTGTCACATATCACTCAACTTGCATAGGTTTGTCAAAACTAAGTTCAACATTTCTTTGACACTTAATTAGTCTTACCACAATGCACATAATAAATATTTCCTCGACCTCTACCATGTCCTCCCCTCAAATTTTGACCTCTACCTATAGATCCACCTCTTGCACAATTAGTTGAAGTAACAAAAGTTGTGGGTTATTTGTTTTCCATAGGGGAGGACTCCACAGAAGAACCCAGACTAACACATTGAAGGCAAGAGTAGATACCACTTAGCAATTGTTCACCATGGGGGATATAATTATTCTAGATTTAGACCAGAGAGAAACTTTGCTATTTTGAATTCTTCTCGTTGTTTATAACAGATCAATATAATTAGTAATAGGATGATACACATTGAATTCCTCCTTGATAGCTTATAGTTGGTCATATTACTCACAAAGAGGAATCCCATTTTGTGTACCAAAAAAAACCCTACAAAACTCACAAATCCTTGAAATATTTTGTTTATCTTAAGTATACCTTTCTCATAACACTCCCCAGATTTATTTGGCAGTGTCAAAGAACATAACAGTAGCAGTGATACTAGGTTCCATGCTATTCCATGACCAAGTTATGGTTATTGGGTTCTTCTTCCTATGTCATTGGTCTTTGTCCTTTGAATCATCATAAGGATCATCAAACAAAAATTGTAACTAGTTTTTTGCCATAGGATATACTTTTACAGCTTTAAACCAAAGCAGATAATTAGACTTATTCAATTTCATGGTTGTAATTTGGATACCAATATTCTCTTAGGTCAACTAATTTTAATTCCCACAGACAACTACCATCGGAAGCCATTTGAAAAATAAAACAATAACTTAAATAACATGAAGAGGAAAGGGCAGCGTTCAATTGAAATAAAGTTTTGTAGCCACTGGACCTACTCTGATACCATGTTAAAAGAACAAGGAATAGGCAAAGAGAATGTGCTCTCTCTCTCTCACACACACACTCTTTTTTGGATCAGAAAACAATATACTGAAGTAGTAAACATAAGGCATCCCTATAAAAATTCTAGTACTCAAATTACACTCATACCCTCAGAGATAATCTTTAACGGCCATTACTATGGAGCTCTGAAAAGTGTGTGTTCTTCTGCCCAATAACAGGGATCTTGCCATAGTCTCCTATAGGAGTCATGGCTTCCATAAAATGGCAAACCACACTGCCTTAATTGCTTGCTGTGCATGTACCTATTCTTAATTAAGTATAAACTTTTTTCTCTTCATACTCAAATCAAATCCTTGAATTAGCTATAGCCATAAAAATCTTACTCTGGCCTCGCCTCTCTTTTATGTTTGTTTTTTTTTTTTTAAAAAAGGTATTCTACTATTCTTCTTATTCTTAATTCTTGTTTACTTATTGTGTTCAGTAATTTAGTCATGGTTGTTTTGTGGCTTTTGTAGGAGGTGTCTCTTTGATTTCTTCATTTTTTTTCTTTTTTGTCATACTACCACTTCATTGCTGTCCTGGATTTAGATAACCTAATTTGCAGTTCACATTTGTTTTCCTATGTTACACCTAATCTGTCCTTTATTTCCTATCACATCAGGCACTCTTGGAGTCTATGGGTGCCAATGGATCTACAGGACCTGAAGCAGTGGCTGCAGCAGAAAAAAATGCTGCTTTGTTAACTGCAAGAGCTGGTGCCAGGGATCCATCAGCAATTCCATCCATCTGCCGAGTTTCTGCTGCTCTTCAATATCCTGCTGGTAAGTTTTTTGTTTACCTAAGTTTAAGCATGCCTTGGTGTTGTGGACAATGTATTATAGGCTATAGATATGATGCTCAGTAACCTTTTTGGACAATAAGATGCTCAGTTAGCTTTTAGATGCTGGTTTAACATTCTACAGAACAGGGTCTTCGGACACCTTTAGGTATGAGCTGATGAATATGAAAGCACAGTTTGCCATTGACGCCTGGTAAGGGGTTGGGGGTGTTATGTAGACTGATGGTTTGGCTTTGTATATCACTCATGCATTGGTTGAAGGCACTACTTCATGATAGCACAGTCATCACCAATCAGAAAAAACCTAAAACACTGATGCATGTCTGTTTGCTAATTTTCCCCCCAAACATGCCTACCAGAAGGAAAAAGAATCTATAGTTTGGTTCTGATCATTTTTGTGGCTGATGGCTTATTCAGTTAGCATAAATCTTTGCCATTGCATAGCTTTTTATGTTGAATAATTAACTCATACTTTATAATCAGGTTTGGAAGGTTCAGATGCTGGTTTGGCGTCAGTATTGGAGTCCCTTGAATTCTGTTTGAAACTACGTGGTTCCGAGGCTAGCGTGTTGGAGGACTTAGCAAAGGCAATTAATTTGGTCCATATACGGCAGGATCTTGTTGAAAGCGGCCATGCCTTGTTAAACCATGCTTATCGGGCACAACAAGAATATGAAAGGTAAAGTTGAACATGGTTCCTCTTCTTGTTTTATGATGGCCATTGGACCATATAGTCATCTGAAAGATTTTCACGTTGGTAAGATAATTTTCTACCTTGGTCGGTTTCTCCTGTAAATCAAGGAAAACCATTTAAAATAATGTAATTTCCCATATGGGTGGTGATTATTCACAGTTGTTTAGGTTTACTTCGTACTTTGGAGGTTACTATACGCCTTTTGTTTATTTATTTTATTTATTTTTGGAGGATTCCTCATCCTTCTTTTGTACCTTTTGATTCCAAACATAATTTATAACAGTGTTGTTTCTCATTAAAAAAAAATGAATTCCATTTTGAGCTGCAAAAGGAGGCACTTATCATGACCAATCTGCTTTCTTTTGTTTGGGTTGTCTGCTTCACTACTCGTACCTGTATCTTTTGTTGGAACAAAAGCTCAAACCTTTTCTTGCTGCTCCTGAGTTTTATGTTCTCCTTGCCTATTCCTTGTACAGCCTTCTATCTTCACCTGGGAACTCATAGGCCTGTTGTTGTCGGACTCATCGTATTTGATGATTATCTTGAACTTAGTGCTTGATCATACATTTCTTTGCTTTCAAACAATCTCTGGTTCCTCTTCCATAATGTTCAAAACTCATACAGTGGGACAATCCTCCAGACCCTCTTCCTCTTTTACTCCTAGAAGAACCATGCCACCCTAAAAAGGTTTCTCTTACTGAACTCGACATCACCCACACAACCCCAAACAAGGAAAACACCAAATTTCATAGCACCCTAGCTCTGGCACATTTCCTTTTATTAATTTTATCTTTTTATTTATTCCCCTTTAGGTGTTATTATCATATTTATTTATTTGTTTATCATTTGTGAGAAACATGATTTGCTAATATTCATTGACTTTATGTTGCAGGACAACAAGTTATTGTTTGAATTTGGCTGCTGAGCAAGAGAAAACTGTTACTGAGAAATGGTTGCCTGATCTTAAGACTGCAGTTTTGAATGCTCAAAAAAGTCTGGAAGATTGCAAATATGTTAGGGGCTTGGTAAGTAGTCATAAGTATTATATTACATCTAGATTTCCTGCCATGTATTGTTCAGGCTTCTACAATCCATGTGTGCATGTGCTTCAAAAAGAGGTCGTGGGAGAAGGGGTGATGGTTGGGAAGTTAAGGCTGATGATTTTTGTTAAGCGGCCACCAACTTACCTAAAAACTTAAGCTGTAGAGAAATAAATTAGTAGTTATGAATTACAAATAAATGGATAGGGAATAAACAGTAGGGGAGACTCAAATTTAAAACTCGTGATTGACCGTAGCTTTGATACCATGTTAAGCTATCAATTTACCTAAAGGCTTCAGATTAACAGTTTTCATTGAATGTTGCAATATGAGTGCATTGAGCTGGACCCCAACTTGAACCTGACATAAAAGAAAATGCAAGCTTGGTTTGAGATATATGAACTGGACCAAGGTTGGGTTAAGGCTTTTCCAACCCAAATTCAACTAGCATAACATATAAATTCATCACTTTATACATGTTTTACATCAAATAAATATATTTTTGGATATCTTCTAATATTTTGGTCCTACTTGATAAAAGAATTCAAGGTTATGATAAATTACCTATGATCTTTTACTTTTTTACTAATATAGGTTTATAAATTGTTTTCTTTTACAGTTTTACTAATATGGGTTTATATATTACCTTCATTTTTACTGCATTCATATCAGTATCAGTTTTTTACATTATACCAAATTATGGTTGTCAATTTTATATTTATTTCAAGTTCTTATGTTATATAAAATATTTTAGCATATTCATATAATAGATACATTGTTTTTGTAGGACACATTTTTTAGGACTACTAAATGAATTGACTATGAAATTGATGTTAATGATGTATAAATATATAAATTTATAAAAAAATAATTAATCCTCCAACCTAAGCAATCTGAAAACTTGTTTGAACCAGAGTAAATTGACTATGGGTAGAAAATCTCCAACCCAAAGTGAGGTTAGGTTGGGCTTAGGATGGCTTCTAACCCGACCAACCTACTAGAGAAGCTCTAATTTCATTGAAGCAAATTATTCATGTTTTACATGGAGAGGTGTTGAATTAATTGCTCAACTTTGTTGCATAAAATTTGATTGTTTATCTTTAAGTAGGCTTCTCTCTTTTATTGTGTAAATGCATGTTTGTTTGTCTTTCTTGCCTTTTTTTTTTTTTTTTTTTTGTTTTTTCTTTTGGAAAGAAAAAAGTATTTATTTTTTTATGAAGAGAAATTTTCGCACTTTTTTTTTGTTTGTGCTGCTCTCATTGTTGTGTTTTTACAATTTTTTTGTTTGTGCATGCGCGTTTTTTTTTTTTTTTTTTTTTTTTTTGCGGTAAGGGTTAGGGGGTTTAAGGTTACAAACTGAGATACAGATAGGACTGATTAGTCATTGTTATGTGGGGGTTTTAGAAACGTGACCCTGGAGCACTATAGACAGGATTAGTTTTTTGGTGTTTTAAATTCCAAAGATACTGATTGGTTAGCTTAGTGTCCATTTCTATATACTTCCTGTTTTCTGTTTTTACAATCAGAAAGTAGTAGTAACTTCTTCAATCAACTAATAGCAATTTGTGTTCACGTGTAATTGCTAGTTGGGACATTTATCAACACATTCACCCTTATTTACCTCAAAAATGTGTAGAAGAAAGTACTTATTGCGCATTTCTAAAGGATTCATTCCAAACTTCACTGCTATATCATTGTGAAGCATTGATGCTTGAGGCTGCATCCTATATATTTGGACTTGACTATTGTAGCTAACTCTTTATGCTTCTTTGTTAAAAGCACAATTGAATCTGCTAGTTATGGTCCTGCAAGTATAGATTTTGGGTGATCTTTGGTCTCCCACACTGCATATCCATGTTGGAGAATGATTGTAGGATCTTTATGCACAAATAATTTTTATTAGCATGATATACATTGTGGATCCATATCCTAACAGCTCAAGCTTCAAGGAAAGTTGATAGCTTGACATGGTATCAGAACTAGACGTCTCCGTTTATGATATACATTGTGGGTCCATATCCTAACAGCTAAAACATCTAGGAAATTTGATAGCTTAGGGTGGGCTTATAATCAAGTTTTTGCCTCGTGGTACTAGATGTACATTATCATTATGGATACGTAGTTGTATTTAAGTTATTTGGTTTATTTCCATTTGGTTTTAAACCTTTTGTTGACATTATACTGCAGCTTGATGAGTGGTGGGAGCAACCAGCATCAACTGTTGTTGACTGGGTTACAGTTGATGGGCAAAATGTTGCTGCTTGGCATAATCACGTGAAGCAGCTGCTTGCATTTTATGATAAGGAGCTTCTGTAAATAAACCTCTGAACTGTGCAATATAGGGGTTCTATACTACCATTTCCATGCCAACACTGAATATTCTTGGGCTTGAGCCTTGTTTGAACCAATTTGCAGTCTGTGATACACCTGGGACGCCAGCTGAGGTATCTATTGCAGATGCCCCTGCAATTTGAATGATGGGTATCTAGTGAAGATGTCTTTGCAATATATACTTTTTAAACATTGAGGCACAGCCATGCCATTCTTTCCTCGTATCACCTATTAATTTTGTACAGAATAGGTTGTTCCTTTTTGGGAAGGATCTTTTGTGTAACAGGCCATCTCTGTAGTTCTTCGATTGCACTGTGATTGTTATATAGGTTTCTGGGGCTTGATTAATGCCATTGTATAGGCGGTTTGATCACTGTTGAGATTTGTTTGTAGTTGGATTCGGTTTGTATGATTTCTCATCAACAAAACTACCTTTGTTCTGGTAGTGAAGTCCCAGCCATCTCAACGCATTTTGGGCATCAAATTTCAGTGTATTTCATAACCCATATATTAAATTAGCTTTGCATTTCATATCAGAAGTGGTGAGGACATGAAGCATGAGATGTTCTTTATGTCATCAGATGGTTCCAGAACTGTGCCCGTGAAGATGAGTCATAGCTTCGTCTTTTAATACCCCGTGAAGAATGAGACATTCAGTACACAAATCTATCGCTTTTGATCTCTCCTTTAAGACATTCAGCACACAAACAAATCTATAGACATTCAGTACTATAACGATTTTTTTTTTTAACTTTACTTTTGCAGAAGAATGTCATATATTTTGATGGCATACAAATTTTGGATACTCACAAACTCTTTTATCTGTCACTCTCAACCATGAAAATCTTAGTGCGGATGTCCATTGGAATTGCTCAAAGGACTAGTTAATTAGGAATCATCAAGTCGCACACTGAAATCAAGGTGTCTTAAATTGTCTATAAATCATATAAGTTTTGGATCTCGTTCAAGGTGCATTTTCAAGACAAGTACCAAAAGGCTAACATCAAGATAGGAATTCGGTGGATAAATTTTAAGAAGCGCGAGCAGATAAGAGAAGACAGATGGAAAATGGTCCTTCATAGGATTTGCTTCTGTACCCATCGTGAAAACTACTAGGCGTCTGTGCTACATGATACATTAGCCACGGACGACTCTAATTTACAATTTTGTTATCTTTTGAGCACAATATTATTTGAACGAATAAATTCGGATAACAGCAATTTTATAACCCAAAAAGTTGGCTTTTTCTTATCATGGATAGAGTCATAAAAATTTGAGGCCACTCTACATGTCTCGTGAACCAACTGGGACCCAACTGTACCCATTCACATTCCTATACCAACAAGGGAACAACCTCAATAAATACAAGTTAACAACACCACCACTACACACTATCGGTCTAGGAAAGACTCTCTCTCATCATGATCTCCCCATTCCTAAGTTTCCTTCTTTTTTGAGTGTTGGGTGGTGAGAAAATCAACCTACATTCACTGCTTCTAGTTTGCAGTTGACTGGCTTCTGCATGAATCCCATAAATAGGTAGCCATGGAGGGTCATTTATATATCTCAAACAGCTAGAGATACAAAGTGATAGTAATCAAAAGATTATGCATTTTCCCATATAAAAATACACAAGCGAATAGTCACTTTCAGAATGTCTTGGTTTACCATAATATTCATTCTCTGTTTCACATTTATTGACCCTTCAGAGGCTGACCATGGGAAGAAGGTTCCATCTTCATCTCCGTCTGCTGTTGTGGTTGGCACAGTTTTCTGTGACACTTGCTTCCAAGAAGATTTTTCAAAGACTAGCCACTTCATTTCAGGTTTTTAATTAATGCCCCTGTTTTCCTCACTTATCCATCAAATTTGAGTTATTGCTTTTCTGTTTTGTTTCTGGTTCTGGTTCATTCTTCTGAGGTTGTGGTGTATGCAGGTGCATCTGTTGTGGTAGAATGCGGAGATGGGAGCTTAAAACCAAGCTTCCAAAAGGAAGCCAAAACCAATGAGCATGGAGTTTTCAAAGTCCATCTGCCCATCTCAGTGAGCAAACATGTTAGGAAAATCAAGAGGTGTTCCGTGAGACTGATCAGTAGCAGCGAGCCCTACTGTTCTGTGGCCTCCACAGCTACTTCATCTTCACTCCGCCTCAAATCAAGAAAGCAGGGAATTCACATATTCTCAGCAGGGTTTTTCTCATTCAAGCCTCTTAAACAACCATATCTGTGTAACCAGAAACCAAGCGTGGGAAACTCAAAGCAACTGGGTTCCATAAAATCTTTATACCCTCCTAATGATCCAATCCAATTCCCACCACCACTTGAAACCCCAGACCTCCCACCCACAAATCAGTACTATTTCCCACCGCTTCCTCTACTTCCCACGCTTCCACCACTGCCACAACTCCCTCCTCTCCCACCCCTCCCTGGCCTACCAAAGTTTCCACCAAAACCCCAGTCCAAACTACCTCAATCCTCCATGAATGCACCTCAACTACTGAATCAAAAACCAGCCCATCCTGAGTTTTTCTTCCCTCCACTCATACCATCGCCTCCTCCGGCCTCCATTGTTCCATTGCCCCCCAACCCATTTCATCCTCCTTCCCTCCTTCCTCCCAACCCCTTTCAGCCTTCACCTCCATTGATTAACCTCCCACCCATACCAGGCTTGATTCCCTCACCCCCACCACCAGCTTTCCCATTTCCACTCCCTCCATTCCCTTTCCCACCTGCACCTCGCTTTCCTGGAATTCCACCAGCTTCTTCTTCAACAAACAAAGGATCCCCATGATCAAACAGTTCCCATATTTGTACACTCCTCCTCTTAATAATTATCTGTTGTCATATGTGGATCACCCTTTCCCCCTTCTATAGTAGTAATCGTTCACCCTTCATTTCCAGAACAGTGGATAATATCATGTGTTGTGAGAAGGATCATAGGACACAGAATATTATTGTACTTGGAAAAATGTTGTATTCTCTTCTGTTTCAAATGTTTCAAAGTTTTCGAGATAAATTTTTATTTAGGACTATTGATATAAAAAAGGGAGTTCTTCATGATAGTGTATGCATAATAACAATACATAAGTTTGTAATTAGTATGAATCAAATAATCATAATCTTATCTTATGAAAATAATGCATATGAATTTTATCCCCAGCTCAGTTTTCCTTTTATGATAAGGGAAATGTTAAATGCACTCTTTTGTCTCTCTCTCCAGGTCTGTTTTATTTATTTTTTTATTTTTTTATTTTTTATTTTTTTTTATGTTTTTAATAAAAATAATTATGAAGGATATATTTATTTAAGAATTTTAAAAAATTAAACAAAACAAAAAAATGCAACTAATTCCATATATGGAAAAAAATTAGATAAATGTGGATACTAAATAATATTTGTTAGTTTTATAATATTTAATGTTTATAAAATTAAATTTATTTAAAATGTAATGTATAAAATAAAATTTAATAAAATGATTTTTCTTGTAATCTTGTATTTGAAATTTTATTAAATATTCTTTTAGTGGTAGGTTATGTTTTCTTTGAATTTGAGATTAGATTTGGATAATTTTTTGTAGGTTCAATCAAGTAGTTACTAATTTAGAAACAAATATATGATTTTTTAAAATTATATATTATTTAATTATTGATAAAACTAAAATTATTTTAAATATTTGATATTTTATAAAATAATTTTTTATTATCAGTTTATTTTTTATAAATATTTAGATTTTTGGGTTTAATAAAACATTTATTAATGAAAAGAACATTTAAGTGTTTGATTTATGCATGAAATATCTAAAATATACTTTTCTTCAATCCCTTCATCTTATTTCTTCTCCATTTTCTCTTCTAAGATGAAATTCCAAACGGGCCTTCTTTCAAACTTTTCAATTAGTTAGATAAATAAACATTTAAAACTAAATCATTTGGAGATATGGATATCTTTTTCTTGAACTGCAGCATTCCAGCAGTCCAGCAGTCCAGCATTTAATATAACTTTGCCCATGTTTTTAGATTCCTGGTTCCACATCAATGGTGCTGTGAATCAATTGCTTGACTGTGTTGCAGAAGCAGACAATGGAGAAACCTTATCAACAGTTGCTCTGAAATGATTTAACAAGATGGAATTCATATGGTATCAACTTTGTTTTGCATTTTGCGTATTACCTTAGGTTGGCCTAGTACTCATGTTATATGAATTGTCATGCATCCTTTTATTTTTTCCTGCATCCTGTTTCTTTCACATATCTTGTTTCTCACTTAAGAATATTGTCAATTCATATATATATATATATATATATATCATATAATTCCAATCTTTACATGACCTTTTACATAAACAAATTACTATTAACCTAATCATGCACCCAACATAGAGTAACTAAATTGATTCTTCTATTAGAATGGAATATCTTCTCAAGTGTTTAATTGTCTAATAGAGGTTCCCTAAATTTGGCAACTATATCTAGAGAGAATTGGGCAAATAAGATACTATGCTCAATAGTATGTCTTATAAGTAAGATGGGAGATAACAAAAATTTAGACATGCTCAATATTTATGAGAATAAAAGTATCATTCATTGCATTTGATACAACTTATCACTTAAAGGTGTATAAGCTTAGTATTAAACTATACAAGAATATTTGCATAACATTTATAATATACACTGTTATAAAAATTAAGTTAATTTAACCTAAGGCAATCACTTTAGAGAGAGGGTGAAAAGGGTGATGGTCTCTTTTTACAAATTTAAATTATATGAATACAAGAAACACTTATATGCAAATATATAATAAAATAATATAAAAAATTTGCATATAAAGTAAAGAGTAGGAAAGAGGGAATGCAAATACAAGATTTTTATAGTGGTTCAATGCAACTTAACCTACGTCCACTCTCCTTTAACTTCAATCTCGAGCTTGAGGTTCTACTAATTCAAGGCTTTCAAACCAATCCTTCGAGCAATACAATTGAATTATGGGTTTAATCCACCATTTTGGACTTTTGGCTTAAAACACCCGTTATAATCTTCAAGAGATACTTCACTCTTTAATAACCCCTCAAGTGATACCCCACACTTGAGAATCTTTAAGTGATAATTCACACTTAGATTCTTCCTATTAAAGATTTACAAATGAAGATAAGAAATAATTTCACAAAATCTTAGTACAAAACTTTAGGCTCAAATGTACAAGAAAAATTAGGATTGAAAGGTGCACTCATGATATACAAGTTTTAGAACAATGGTGCACTAAAAAACACTCTCCTAAGGCTCAAATATATTTAAGAAATATTTAAGAAGGTTAAGTTTTTGAAACAATGAAAATTAAAGCCTTTTTATAGAGGAAAAAAAGTCAAACTAGTCGTTAGTGGTTCGTCTGATTGAGCTCTAGTTCGACTGATTCACTAACTGTTAGCATTTAATGCATGACAAGTGACCGTTGGACCTTGACCGCTCCTCGACCGATTGAAGTTCAACCTTGATTGGTTGAAGTTCAATTTTGACCGGTTGAACAAGCATTCTAGAAGATAAAGAAAGTTTTTGCACCTCTCAATTGGTTGAGTTGAACAGGTTGATCGATTGAGCTGATAGGTCGATTGGTTCCTCATCCAGTTCAACTGCTTGAGCCATTTTTGGCTTAACAACCATCTTTTTAAACTTAAACGCTTTTAAACAAGTTTGGAAAGCTTTTGATACAAGGTTTTAGTTGAAAATAAGAAATCATCCAATTTTAAAAGATCTAAAACAAAATAACTCTTGAATGATTTTGGTGCATAAATGAATAAAGTAATGCATGAAAAACTTAGTGCACTAACAACCTTATAAAGAGAATTAAAAATTACAATGGAAAAAAAAGTAGCTTGTTCTATTCAATATCTCTATGGGGTAAAGAAGGTCAAAAAACAATTAAAAAAAAAAATCGTTTATTAACTCTATTAACAACGAATAATAATGAAAATGAAAAGGCTTCTTTTTTTTCGAAGAAGGTATATCGACTTGATGGTAATGTAAGAAAGATGACATGACCCTTTATTACTATTAATCAGTTTGACAATAAGAACACTTTTTTGTATCCCCAGGAATCGGACAATACTATGTTATTCCCTCTGTTTGCATTAGCCCTATTTACTTTGTTCGTTGGAGCCATAGGAATTCCTTTCAATCAAGACAGAATGGATTTTGATATATTATCGAAATGGTTAAATCTGGCTACAAACCTTTTACATAAAAATTTGAATAACTATGGGGATTGGTATGAATTTGTTATAAATGCAATTTTTTCAGTTAGTATATCTTATTTTGGAATATTTTTAGCGTCTCTTTTATATAATCCTGTTTATTCATCTTTACAAAATTTGGATTTAATTAATTTAGTTGCCAAAAAAGTTCCAAAGAGAATTTTTTGGGATAAAATAACAAATAAGGTATATAATTGGTCATATAATCGTGGTTACATAGATGCTTTTTATGAAACATCCTTAACTAAGGGTATAAGAGGATTAGCGGAACTAACTCATTTTTTTGATGGACGAGTAATTGATGGAATTACGAATGGGGTTGGTGTTACGAGTTTCTTTGTAGGAGAAAATATCAAATATGTCGGGGGTGGATGCATCTCCTCTTATCTTTTTTTGTGTTTATCTTCTATATCAATCTTATTATTAATTTCCTACTTTTTTTTTGAATCAATAAAATAAAAAATATTTTAAAAATCCAAATCCCCAAACCAAAGAGTCACAAGGGGTTTTTCAAACCATTTTTTGTTTTTATTATCTTCATCTTCTTTAAGTATTTCTAACTTCGAATTTTCTTGATTCCCATCCAGATAAGAAGTTTCATAAACTGGGCTATTTTTGTAGCATGTCTCTTTAAAGTGGAATTCATCCTTTGTTTTTTCCTTTCCATTTACTCGGATCTCTTCCGTTTCATCGATTTTGTCCGGATCCTCCTTTTCTTTCGAAAAAAGGGAAAGAGAAGGATCTTCTTCGGTGGATCTCTCTTGTTCCTATGAAACTTAGGTCTTAAAAAAAACTTCTCTTTGTTTTCTTTTTATGGATTTCCCTTTGGTTTGATTTTGTCTTTGTGATTGTTACTTTGAAAATTATTTTACGTAATCACACTTGAAATATAATGATTAGTCTCAAACCTTATTTTGTTATCATCAAAACTGAGATTAATCAAACCTTGGTTTCACATACACAATGATCATAAACGCAAATGAAAATGAGTGTGAATCAAGCATATGCCTAAGTGATGTTCAAGAGGTCAAACACTCTAACCATATGAAAGGTCTTGTTATCAATTTCACTAGGATAAATTATTCTCATGATGTCTTAAAGTGGTAGACAACTCTTTGCTTTGCAGTACAATAATAGGGAGATCATGAGTTCATAGCATAAAGGAATTCTTATCCACCTATTAGTAGAAAAATCTTCGTGATTGTGAATGGGTAGATTGACATATAAGGGTTCATTATAGAAAAGTGACACTATGAGAATATGATTTGAGTGTTTGAGAAGAAGCCTTAGCTTAGAAATCTTGGGTTTCCTTCTTTCATCCATTAATAACAGTCATAACTCAAGTTCTAGTATAATATGTGAATGAAGAGATGTGAGTATCCTTCACAACTAAGAGCTTGAAAAGGCGTTGCTTTTTCAAACTGATGATTGTCAAAAGATCCTTAGTCATAGTATTATATATAAAATTATGTAAATGTAATTCCTAAGGGATAATGTGAATGTATTATCAAAATTTGCTTGAACATACTTAGATATACAAAGGGTTAGTCCAAGGATGATCTAGCATTGCTTGAATGTCAAGGAGAAATATTTTCCAATAAAGTAAAAAAAAACAAGAAATTTAGCCCTAAAGTGGTATTCTAGAACACATGTTATATACTAGATTATCTAGAAAGTTCAATACCATGAGCGGTGTGGGGATGTTTCACTAACATAAGTCACATGTCCACACAAGGAAGTATGTTAAACCCCTAATCATCAATGCACCTACCAACTCAAAGCCTATTGCAACCATAGTTGGACAAATCTTCCTCACACATTAAGTGAGCATCCAATATCTTAAAAAAGTACTTGTCTCACACTACTCCTCTTAGTGCTATGTGGTCATGTCTTAATGTGGGCATCAGTCAACTACTCCGTAGGACAATCATGTATAAGCACTTGCAAAGAATTGTGGGGAAGTGGGGTTGTAAGAAAAAACACCATTAGAGCACTTGAGATTGTTCTTTATTTTTTCATCAATTTCCCCTTTTCACCTCTAACTTAACCATCAAAGGCTTTACGGCAACTAAAGACTTGAAGTATTCACTTTCCATTTCATAATTGTAGGGTCTAGAGAAACTAGGAACAATTAAGCAAAAAAAAGGAGCTTACAAGGGGCTTGCAACCATGGTGGTGGTAGCTAAGAAAAATAAGAATTTACATGTGTCAGTTGATTTTATAGATGTTAACAAAATGTGACAAAATAATTATTTTCACCTTTTACATATCAACCTAGTAAATAACAAACAAGACAAACTCCTTTCTTTCATAAATACTAACTTGTCTCTTCAAAGATACTCTTAGAGGTTATAATATAGCTCTCGAGGACTCATGGATGAAGAGAAGACATTCTTCTTCTCATTGCATAAACCATACTTTCATCAATTAATGTAGTTTGGCTAGAATACCAAAGAGTAACTAAGTTTTAGTCTCAAAAGGTGAAGAAACCTTAAGAATTGTTTGATGTTAAAACAATCTATGAAAATAATTTTTAAAAACAACTCTCAATTTCTCTGTAGGAACTTAAATAACTTAAATATATATGAACCCCATGATAAATACGAAAAAATGTAGGGACTCTATAAAAACAATTACATTTAGGGATCTTAGGGGCCCTCACATCTCGAATACACAGAGCAGTCTCGCTTCTCTCCCTCACACAGCCTCCTGCAAACAGGGCCTAGGGTTTCCTGTTTGATAATAAAATACTGGAGGGCATGGTGAATTTGCATTATTCATGACACTGGTCCATGATTCAGATTCACCATGCCCATTGCATTGGGAAAGGTATGGCTCGATGCTGCTTTCTTCCCCTTTTGTTCCTCAAATTCGTTTGATATACCTTTGAATAATGCAACTTAGTGATAAATTTTATGATTCTTTTTCTTCAAATTTTCTTGAAATAAACAATCCTACTTTTGAACCCAGATACCCTAAATCTTCAACTATCAAAGATAGTAGAGAGAAAAGAAACCCTAATTTAGGTATGCTTGAGGTCTAGCAAAGAAGAAACTTACCGTACCATGCAATGTTTTGTAGAGGAGTAGGACTACATTCTCTGAAACAGGTGTTCTTCATTTTCATATAAAATCTTGGAAATTGGTGAAGAATGGAAAAAGAAAAATTAGATGATAAATCAATTCTCTTATTTCGTTGCAATTGAATGTGGGTTGGAAATTTAAATCTAAAAATAACATTTGAAATTTTGTGTTTTTTGAAATTTGTTTTTATCGTTTCAAAATTCCCTTTCACAAATTTTAGTATCCAGATCTCCGAAACTGAAAGGGAAAGGGAAAGGGAGAAAACCATCCCCTTTCACAAATTTTCGTATCCAGTTCTCCGAAACTGAAAGGGAAAGGGAGAAAAAAAAATGGTTTTTAGGAATAAAATTTCTAAGAAATTTAACTGTCCTATTTAATTAAAAATAAATAAAAGAAAGTGAAGTATAGTTAACATTCTGCAAATTTCTCTACGGTTCAAAATTTATAGACTTTGTGTTTTCTTAAAAAATGGATCATATTAGAAAATAATGTTGAGTTTATATTTTGTTCCCTTTCCCTTTTCTCTTCATTGTCTGTAAAGTTTGAGATTCTAAAGAGGCTAAAACTCTCACAGAAGATAAATTCAGATTCATGATTCTCTAATACTGAAATATAACTTTCTGGGTCGCCAAGGAGCTCCATGGTGGCCATGAAACTAGCATGCTTCTCTGCTGACTGGCATCTTCTTTTGTTCTTCCAGGTTGCCTACTGTTCCTCCTTTCTGCTTTGGCCATTCAGTCAGAGCCTATATGTCGCTCCATTGCCCTTGGGTCTGGATGAGGGTTGCAACCTAGTTTGTGTCCTTAGCTTCTGGGAAGAAGAAGGGATAGATTTGGCCCTTCTTCACCTCCATGTCTTGCTGTTGGTGAGGTTGGCAGAAAAGTGGGGTCATTGGCCTTGAATAATGTAAGATTGTTCCTTTGCTTAATTGGCAGAAGTGAAATGGTTTCTGTGTTGCAATGTTCTAGTGCGTAACCCCCACAAACATTAGACGAAAAAAAGGAAAAAATTGTTTAGGGTTTACCTTTGAATTTATGTGGCTGATTTCTGTCTCTTTTTGTGATCAGAGTTCATCATGTTCTTCCCTCCTCTGCCGTTTTTCTCCAGTATTACTGCCCTTTGTTCCTCCTAGTCAAAATTTCTCTTTAATGGCAGGAACTCCTTCAGCACTGGCCTCTTAGATTCTTCAGATTCCATATTTCACTACTCTTCTCATCTTCCATTTTGAAAACCTCAACAGTTGGAACCAAGAGAACAAGAAAATAAAGTAAATAAACAACTACCAATTGATCAGAATCATTAAAAGTAAAAACTTCAAAGAACCCCCTAGAAGATAGCCTACCATACTTGAGAATCAATGTGCGATAAGGATTTGTTTTTGTAGTCATTCAACTTGACCATCTCTTGCTCTAACTTCTCAAGAGTCAAGATCATCATCCAGTGCCTCCAATCTCTCAGAAACACCCTTAGTTTTAGAAAGGTAATCCAAAGATCAGTGTTGTTGGGGATGTAAGTCTATTTTTGGCACCCAAACTCAATTCCAAAGAGCTTGAAGATTATTGGATCTCTGTGTGGTGAAATATGAGTACAAGAGGAAACGGGAGGGGTGGTTTTGAAGTTATGAAAAAAAGAAGAGAAAAAGGTGAGAATTGGGAAAAGGGCATTGAAAAATCCCTAGAGATGGCTTTGGTGACATCAGAGATTCTCCGTGTGAAGTTCTTTCAGGTTTTGATAGCCACATATCCTTGCTCAGGTTGTCGCATATCTGCTGTTTGCTAGGTAACGTATATCTGTTTGGCTCTTTCCAATTTATGCTGTTCACAACCTTTACCTAACGTATATCTGTTGTTACCTTACCTGTGTAACTTAATTTGACATCAACAGTGTGTTGCAAATAAAATATTAATAATACTAGAATGGATAAGTTTGATGTGATTAGTTATCATTTGTGCATATAAATAAAATACTTGTGACAAAACAAGGAATGAAGAAAATAAAGTAGTTAATTAATTGTGTGAATCTGGATGGAGAATAATTTCACAAAATTATATTTTATGAAAAAAGAATAGTAAAAGTAAAAGGCATTAATTGAATACTGCTCAGCAATGCTATGTGTGTGCATGTGTTCGTCTCAACCTATTAAATATTTATTTTTGCTAAAGATAGGTTGAAAAGTGGCTTTCAATCATGTTATATTTTAGGCATTGAATTAAGTTAGTGGATAATTTTGAAGTATCAAATCAAAGTACAGGATTTAGCTTCAGTCTGCTTATGAGACTCAACATAGATCCATGTGTCAAAAAGGCGAAATAAATAGTCTTAGTATAATTGTAAATCATCATTTATACTCGAAAAAAAAAAAAAAGAAAAAAAAGTGAAAGAGTGGAGAATGTTGAGTTGATAATTAGTTTTTTATAACTCTTATTACCCTTATAAGAAATATGAGAGGAGGGCAATTTAAGATGTAAAATGACATTATGGTTTAATCACTAGAATGAATTGCCTTGTTTTGTTACTAATAATTTTGTCCTTAACATGGAAACATTGGATAAACTATGTTACATCTTGGACCTATCTGAGACCCATGTGCTAATTGTTGCCTAATTGCATAACCTGGTTTTAGGTCCTAATCATGGTAGGTCCTAACCGGGTTTAAAGAAATCCTTTCTTCTTCTTCTTCTTCTTTTATTTTATTTTTTATTTTTTTGAGCTGAATGTTCTGTGCTTATTGATGGATGACATTTTTCTTAAAATATGAGGTAAAATTTGTTTTCATTTTTTCTGTCCTGCACAAACCCATTTGTATCAGTCCCTCATCTCTCTTTGAACCATGGTTACATATGTCTTCATTGAAGGCACAAGTTTCTCCTGCACAAAATAGAGTTAAATGAACCTGTTGTAATGCAAATGGTAGATGCAAATTATATTATGTTTGTGTACTGGTAACCACAATCATGATTGTTCTGATAAGGAAAAATATAATCATGATTTCTAAATTCTAAGAACAATGACTTAAAAGTAATAGACTGTTGTTTGGATTCTGTTTTTGAACTTTATGGGTAAACATAAGTTAGACATCTGGTGAAACAAAATTCTACTAGGGGCAAAAGCATATGAGCTTGGCATTGAAATTTTTTTACCAAAAGTTCCAATATTTCTGTCTCTTGTCTCTGAAGGATCTTACTGAGTTTGAAACAGATTTTTGGCAAAACTGAAGTTACTATTGGGACTGTCTTGCAAAAGGGGACAGTGGAGAAAGCTGCGTTATTTTCATCTGTTATCAATTTTGCAGTCTCTTTTAGAAATTCCTTCAAATTTGCTGAGCATTCATTAAATTTCATTTATATGAAATAAAAAAAAAAAAATCAATTGATTCACATTATCATTGCTGTGGAACCAGGAACTTGAAAATGTGGGGTGAACTTCTATGGAATGATGTCCCAGAAATTCAAGAAGGGTTGGATATCTAGAGATGTATTCAGTCAAACAATTTGGATCAAATTGAGCACCAAATCAAACCTGAAACAGATCAAAGAAAATCATTCATGTGACGTTGGGTTGCTGAGAAGATGGGAAAGCCCAAGAATCTGAAATTTTGCTCAGGTGATCCTCATAATTGTGTTGCTTTTCATGCATTTTTTTTTCTTCTCCTGATTAGTCATTTATTTATTTATTTTTACAGTTCCAATTCTTTGAGGTTGTGAAACAAGAAGGCGAGAGGATGAAACAAAGTATGAAATCTGAAGAATCTAAGGATCCCGAACTGAAGGAATTATTGCCATTAAACAGAAGCTTTGATGAGAAAGAACAAAAGACTGTAATCCTGGAGAAAGGATGGCAGGGAAGGGAAGAATTAGGTGAAATATGGCCATGGAAAGAAGCACAAATCAGCCATTGAAATTCCAAAGGCAAACCCTCGACTATTATGTTCCTTTTTCTCGTGTTTTGATGGTTAATAGAATTTTGCAGTTAAAAAATCCTTTTATGTCTCTAATTTTAGAGCCTGGTTTGTGTTTGGGTTCCTTGTCACTCAGACCATGCAACTTACCAAAGAGATCAAATAACAGATTACCAATTTGGAAATATTTCAGTTTTTTGTATTGTGTGACCTCAGCACTTACAAACTGAACCCCTTCACATGCCCCTTATACATAAAATTCTAGGAGAATAAGTTTGCATCAGTGTCCCCAGACTTGAAAAACTGGCTTCTGAGGCCATAGATCGTTTTCGACCCTATTGGCATTGTCAGCAGCAGAGGCCTTCCAAGTAGTCCCAGCACCGCTAAGCTTAGCGGGCAACTGGGAAGTTGGACTAACTCCTTGTGCTCCAGGAGTTTCCGGAGTGGCTCTCAGGTTTCCATGGCTCTTGGAAACTTGCTTGTCGATTTGCAGGCTCTGTATCTCCCACTTGTTGCCCTCTGTTGTGAAGCCGGTATTTCTGGAAAATTATACATACATCAATTTATTAAAGAGTTATTCAGAGGGAAGGTAATAAGATACCGCAGACCATGGTGACTTTATGGGACAATTAAGTGTGGTGAGGTTCGCCAGGTCCTATTGCATAGAAAGGGTCTGGGTCCCTGGTGGTTTATTCTCATTTTAAGTTCCACTATCCCAAAAGATTTATAAAGGGTAGTCTTTCAGAAAGCTCTAACGCAAAAGCAACATTTAAAGAACAAACAAACAAAATGATAAAGTTATGTAGGCTTAGCGGAATTGAAGTTGATAAATTGTAGGCTGGAGAGGTATTGAGGATCCACCTGGAGATGGCTTTTAACTTGATCATTTGTAAGCCCTTCAATTTGCATAATCGCTCTAATCTGCTTCGGGGTAGCCACTGCCCAACCCAAAGAAAAAAATGACTAGATATGGTAAGATAAGACTGAACTAAGAAGAAATAAAAGCAATTTGAAGAACTTGTATATATAAATATTTGGTTTTATTTTTATATGGTAAAAAAAAAATACATGAAAGTTGATGAAAACGAATAAAAAACTATTATCAAATTTATTTTCCTTTTATCTCTTGTTTCATTCGGGTTCTTTTCAAATAATTCCTCTTTTAAGAGACAAACAATTTCTCTTATTTAAAACTTCAAAAAGATAATAAAATAAATATTTTAATGAAATATTATACCCTAAAAAATTTACCACTTTCTCTGGCTAACCCTTTCTTTTTTTTTTTTTTTTTTTTTAAGAAAAATAATCTCAAGTTTTTTTTTTTTCAACATTTATTTTTTTCTCCGCCCTGATGCCTGCTTCCCTCACAATTATCGAGGTCTAAAGAGATGCACAAACTCCAATAAGAGAAAACAAAAAGAAAAAAAGATATCAGATCCATGATTCTCTAGTGGCAATAAAATCATGATATGTAACCTTCAGGACCACCAAGAAAGTCCATGGCGGCCATGAATCTAGCATGCAGCTCTGGTGACCAGCATCTTCTGTTGTTCTTCCAGATTGCCTGGTGTTGTTGCACTGCCTGTGGATTAAACGGCTGATGATGGGCAATACCTTTGCCTATGTCATTGGTCTTGGGAACAGGGTAGTTGTAACCCAGTTCAAGCCTTTCAGTCTGGGTTCCATAGACTGCGTTGTTGTTGGGCTCTGGAAGAAGATAGTTGTTACCCAGTTGGGGCCTTGAATTCTGGGTTCCAGGCAGAAGAAGGGATAAAACTGGCTCTCCCGCCACCTCCTTGGCCACTTCTATTTTCGCCATTGTTGCCTTGAATGGTGTGAATGCTCCTCCTCCTCCTCCTATGCTCAATTTGCAGGGCTGAAAGAAATTTTGAGCTATGGAAACTCCCTAAAACATTAGACGAAAGAGAGCAGAAAATTAAAAGGGGTTTAATTACCTTGGGAATTGCAAGGGTGGATTTATGTCTCTTTTCGTAGTGACAATTCATCGTCAGGTTCTCCTCTTCTCTGCCATATTCTTTCTCCATGGGTACTGCCCTGTGTTCCTCCTCATTAAAGCTTCTCTTTAATGGCAGAAACTCCTTCAGCACAGGCCATTTAGGTTCTTTAAATTCTATATCTCGCTTCATCTTCTCTCCTTCCCTTTTCAGAAACTCAACAGCTGGAACCAAAAGAAGAAGAAATCCATGGATCAAATTAAGGAGTTGACACTACATAAAAATGAAAAACATCAAAGAATCCACCAGAAAAAGACACACCATCCTTGAGAAGCAGCATGCAGCGTTGAGGATTGCGTTTTAAGGCATCCAGCTTGCGCATCTCCTGCTCCAACTTGCTCACATAGTCGTTCAACTCAGCTAGCCTCTCAGAAACATCTCTGATCCTGGAAAGGTGATTCAGAAAGTGGGTGATGCTTGGAGGGATATAGCATCGTTTTTCAGTGCCCAAGCTGAGTTCCAGGGAGTCGGAATCCATGACTGAACCCACCAATGATCAGATATCTCTGTGACTGTGTGCCGAAGAGTGTGCAGTGCAAAGGCAAAGGAAGGATCGATGATGAGAATTAAGGGGGCTGTTTGGGAGTCAAGAAAGGGAGAAAAAGGGGTGGAAAATGGGAATCAGAAACAAGGGGATGGAAAAAGAGGTGAAAAGTGGTTTTCAGAAATCCCCAGAGATGGTTGTGATGATATCACAGATTCTCCATGCAAACTTGTTTCAGATTCTGATGGCCAAGTATCATCACCCTGGTGGCCGCGTATCGGTAACGTATACACGAATCAACTCTCTCCGACTCGGCTCTAACTCGGTCTCACCACTCTGAGTTGCTCAACTCCTCTTAACATAATTCCATTATTATGCTTATGTAGGATTTAAATTTGGAAGGACAATAATCTTACAAACTTGGACATTCTCAAAAATTAAATAGAAAATATATTAATTGAATGTTGCTTAATCATGAGGTCATTTGTATGTTTTTTTTATTTCCTTCAAAGTATGTTTTATTTCCTTCAAAGTTTTTGTACATCTAATTGTAATATGTCATTTTCTTCGAAAATTAGGCTATGTTTTATTTCCAAAAGATTTGAGAAAAATGTAAGAAAAAAAAAATAAAGAAAAATAAAAAATATATTTAAAGTAAATAATTATTTTTATATATTTCTTCAAATTTATTTAACTTATTTTCTTTGATCATATAAAAATTAAATAATTTTAAAATACTTAAATTTTCAACTAATTTTAATTATATTTTATTTTTTTACATATTTTTCGTAGTGAAATCAAAAAACCATTTTTTTTTAGTAATTTTTTCTTTCTTTCTTTCATACTTTTTAAGAACCAAATATAAACTTTGAATTAGGGATGAGTTCACCAAAATTAAAACTAAAATTAATTATATCCATTAACTTGAGGGAAAACAATTCTTTACAATCTATCAAAATAAAAGCTAAAAGTTCATGTAGCAATTCTTTAAAATCATTTTTGCTAATAATATTAATAATATTTATATTATAGGTTGTGTTTGTTTCACAAAACAATTGAGAAAAAAAATGCAAAAATAAAGAAAATAAAGAAAAAAAGTAGAGGAAAAGATAAAATAAAAGAAAATAATAAATTATTTTTTTATACTACTTCAAATTCATTTTACTTATTTTAAATCTTTTATATAAATATTAAATAATTTTAAAATATATAAATTTTTAACTAATGTTGAATATGTTTTATTTTTTGTCATATTTTGTATAGTAAAATTAAATGTGATAAAATAATTTTCCTTAATATTTTTTTTTCTTTGTCTAGTACTTTCCTAAAACTAAACATAATGTACATAACTTTAGTATTATGCTCACCAATTTTATTTTCACTTCTATCTTATTCCCAATTTAAGCTTATAATATCCATTAATATACCTTACTATTATCTTTGGTATAGTCATGCAAGTTTAAAGAGCATATACGAGACAACATATGAATATTTTTCTTTCTAAAAGAAAATTCATTTCCTCAATTTTAATTTGTTAAAAGAAAAAAAAAAAAAAAAAAAAAAAAAAAGAAAAGGAAAAAAGGAAAAACCCCCTCCTAACCAAACTGCTAAATTTGTAAAATCTGAATCAGGGAGGACCATGTAATAAATAAGCGAAAATACAGGGACTTTAATGCAAATAAATTGATTTAGGGTTTAGGGCTTCTTTAGAATAAAACCCTCGGAGAAGCCTCCTGTCCTCACGCAGCCTCCTGCAGCAGCACATAGGGTTCCATCTCAACACTCTCTGCAACTTATGGTAAATAACGCTGTTCTTCCTTCTAATAATCTTTGTATTCTTGGCATCTCTGCTAGGTTTTCCATCTATGCATTTTCTCTACTGCAGACCACATGGATTGCCTTAATCTACATTTGGTTTTAATCTCCGTTTGTTTCCCTAGAAAGCTAGGGAAAACCCAAGAAATTAAAATTTTGAATCTCATATTCTATGTAATTTTTGGGCTTCGTTTCCAGAAAATGAAAAAACTCGACCTAAATAGGACAAATAGATCAGATTTTGCTCCTAGGGGCATCTAGTATTCGGTTCGGTGACATGTTTTTGAAAAATGGTTTCCGACTTGAACATCAATGGTATCAAATCTTCGCTCATAGGACTTTGATCTAGTTGATGCCGTGAATCTTCCTGTTGCTAACACCCTGAAGATTGTTTTTAGTACGGCTGTGTGGACAATCCTTTCTGTATGACTACAAAAAGTTTATAACGGCTATATTTGATCAGATTCGCATTGGCACATATATTGGGAATTGTATTTTTTAGACTTTTAGGCTCAACCTCAACCTTTTGGGGATTAGATTGATAGTCTGTGTGTTAAATGTTGGAGCCTTGGTGCCTTGTGGAGGCTTTTCTAACCCATTGTGCTCCAGTTTTGATGAACTGCGGATTGTATAACCATGAGGTGTGGGATATGTGTGGTCTCTTGCATTGACCAATGTTGCAATTTTGCAATTTTTTTTATGTTGATATGAAATGGCTCAAATATTTGGATAGACCCCCATTTGTTGTTGTTGTGAGGTGCTGAGTTCTTTTCTTTTATTGACTGTGTCTATCTATTTTTTCTCACAGGCTCCCAAAAAAGGTGGGAAGGCTGCAGTGCCGGCAAAGAAAAAGACTGTGAGTAACCATTTCTCCCTCAATGAATATTTGGAAGCAAAAACATAAAGTCAATGTATTGTTTTCCTTTGGTATAGATGGTGTTGATGAATTTTACCTAGGCTTCTAATAGGGTTTTGTTACCACTAACTTTGTTGGTTGCCTTGTTCTTGACCAAGCTACTTTTTATGGGCTGAACTGGTGCTGATTTTATGTTTTGTCTAATTCTTGGCATAGGATCTATTTTGTACAATATAATGTGTTCATGATTTTTTTGCTTTTCATCCTTTTTGATTTATCATAGAGGTTCATGTTTCTTTTAGGTCCTATTCTTTTGGGGCTGAAGCCATTGATTTGTCATAAAGTCAATGTATTGTTTTCCTTTGGTATGGAGGTTCATGTTTCAAAAAAATCATTATTGTTTAATTACTGGATTTCTATTTAACTGATTGTCCCATATTCAAAAAAGGGATTTACAAGTTATTACTTTTAATTGTGGCCTTTAACCCAAGTGTGCAGTCTAAACTTTTTACAAACTTTGCTAGGTCGCCATCAATTTAGATGTCTTTGGGTCTTGAACATGGAAATTGTAAGACTACAAAATCCTCTGGACTTAGAACTTTAAATAAAATAGTACAACCTTCATGAAGAATTAGGTGGTAGGGATTTATTTTATTTTATATATATATATATATATATATATATATATATATATATATATACATGCATATATATGTATGTATGTATGTATATGTTTGTAGGTAGATGGTGCCAGTGGTTAGAATTCAAAATAACTAATTTTACTTCTAACTGTTTTGTCTATGTATGATGGTAATTGTTTTTGCAAAAATTATAGAAAGTTTTTGTCCATTTTCTGGGAATTTGGATTATTTCCCTTACATTTCTTGTTATTTTAAAATGTTTAACCTTTAGTTAGTGACTCTAGTGTTTCGTCTATTCAATTTTAAGTACAATTAATTTAGGGTTTTTTATGATGGTCAATTTTTAATAATTATTTGCAGGAAAAGGTTGTGAACCCCCTGTTTGAGAAGCGTCCAAAGCAGTTTGGGATAGGTGGTGCAATACCACCAAAGAAGGACCTGACTAGATTTGTCAAATGGCCCCATGTGGTCCGTATCCAGAGGAAAAGGAGGATTTTGAGGCAACGGTTGAAGGTTCCTCCTGCTTTGAACCAGTTTACTAAAACCCTTGACAAGAACCTTGGTAAGACTGTTAGAATTGTCACATTTGTGCCCTACGTCAGCTGTTTTATCATGTCCAAACAGTGGAATTTCTTTTGTGTATAAAATGTGGCATGTTAACTGTTATATCACAATGACCTTTTTCGCACATAGGCTTTTCTTGCATTCTGATATTTTGCTTTCCTGGTTTTCTGTGTTATAGCTACAAATCTTTTTAAGATGTTGCTCAAATATAGACCTGAGGACAAGGCTGCCAAGAAGGAAAGACTTCTAAAAAGAGCACAAGCTGAAGCAGAGGGGAAAACTGCAGAGTCAAAGAAACCCATTGTTGTCAAATATGGGCTTAATCACATTACCTACCTCATTGAGCAGGTATTCTTGATTAAATGGAAATTGGGCCCTTGGTGCGGTCGTTACATAGATAATACTGCAAAAAAAGAAAAGCATGTTTATTACTACAGATTAGAAATGCATTCTCCTGAATTTTTTGGTTTTGTATTTTTCCTTGGATATGTTAAGAAATTGCATTTTGACTTTTGCTTTTAGATTTTCTTCTCTTTACATTTTTTTTCCAGTCAACATTTTTTCAATAAATGATTTTGGTATATAGTCATCAGTTTAATTTTGGTACTTTGTAATTCCATTAAATTTTTCTTCACCAACTTAATAGGTTCCCTGTGCTTATATATTGTTACTTCTAAGCTTCTTTGCCAAGCAATACTGGATACTGTTAGTCCATTTCATTCTTATAAATGTCATAGTTTTTCTTCTAACTCCATTCTATCTGTGTAGAACAAGGCTCAGTTGGTGGTAATTGCACATGATGTTGATCCAATTGAGCTTGTTGTTTGGCTACCAGCTTTGTGCCGGAAAATGGAGGTCCCTTACGCAATTGTGAAGGGCAAGTCTCGTCTTGGAGCGGTAAATCTTGCTCACTTATTCTGTTTGTTTTATAATCATTCCATTTATTTAGGTCAATTTTGGATTTGGAATTCTGGATGTTCGATCTCATCTCATGCTTATGTGACCTTTCACAGATTGTTCACAAGAAAACAGCCACAGCTTTGTGTCTTACATCAGTGAAGAATGAGGATAAGTTGGAATTCAGCAAGATTGTTGAGGCTGTTAAGGTAGCAATATCTAATCATGGCTCCAAGTGTTGAATTAATATTTTTTCTCTGGAAACTAGACCGGACATTTTCTGGGAAAGATAGCAACTTTATAGTGCTCCAAAATAAATGGGGTCACTTCCTTACTTTATTATTTCATTGGCCGAATCATTTACTGTAAAACTTCTTATGCTTCTATTAATTAATCTCAGGCCAACTTCAACGACAAGTATGATGAATACCGCAAGAGATGGGGAGGTGGCATCATGGGATCCAAATCTCAGGCTAAGACAAAAGCCAAGGAGAAACTCTTAGCCAAGGAGGCTGCACAGAGAATGTCTTAAGTGTTTCAACGCATAGTAGAAGGAGAAGCGCATAATATAAAAGAACTCTTCTACAAAAGTTTCTTGCATATCATCCATCATTTTGCTTGTCGACTAGGCTAAGTTTTGTATTTGGTCATCTAGCTGAGATACTAGTATTCTATTTGAGTTCTTGAGTTATCCTTTGGTAGGAGAAAATTAAAACAACTTTTGCTTTTTGGTGAACTGATCTGCAGACTTGAGAAGTGATGCTTTGTTTTATTCACCCCTATGATTTGTTGTTGCTGTTGAAAGTTTTCTCCACATGAGTTTTGTCTATATGCATTAGTCTTGATGTACTGATCCCAGAGGCGTCGTGCTTCTGGTTCTCTTCATTCCGAGTGTGGAGGAGTATGCTCAATGGGACTTATCAAGTCATGATAAATTTACTATGATCCATTTAATAATTGTCATAAACTGATTTCTCATTTGTTACATGGATAAAACAATTAGACCCTGTGTGGTCCATTTAATAAATTGGTCGGGTTGTTTTTGTATGAATTAAGAAAGATGACCCATTAACATGATTCTAAATAACCTGTTCATATAATTCTATTTCATTAAATTTACTAATACCATTATAACATATTTAATCTCTTTAATATATTAAAATTATAAAAAAAGTTACTTTCAAAATGCATTTTAGTGGTTTTGAAATTTTAAGTTTAATTTTTTGAAATCTTAATTAGTTTAATTCTAATATGTTGATAACATTAAAAATAAATTAAAATTTTATATTACGCTTCTTTATAATTTTATTTAGTTTTTTAATTATTAAATATTTTTATTTTTATAATGTCTTTTGCTTTAGTTAGTTAGCTATTTTTTAATTGCATGATATTCATAATCCAAATTTTTTTATAATTTTTATAATTTTTAAATATTTAAAATAAATAAATTTAAATGGGTTGGGCCATAGGTAAGTCATTTTGACACAATTAAAGTAAATGAGTTAGATGGATTGAATACTCAAAAACCTAAACACCACCCTTTATTAAATGAGTTACATTAATTGACTCAATTATAACACAGATACAATATATCTAACCTAAACCCGCTAAAATTTGTGATATTTTCAAATCATGTTGTTAAATTGTGTCAAAATTACCACATTCGAGTGTTGTTGCTTGTGAGCAAAGTGAACCTTCACTAACAACCAATTGTTGTATGATATCAGAGGGGTTGAGATCTAAGTTAATGACATTACAAGCCTCAACTAATCATCTTGATAAATATTTTTATTCCCAATTATTTTACAGAGTTTTGTTTTAGTTTATTTAGTCTTTATCATGTTTAGTTACATATCCCTTGGTTTTGACTTCCTTAAATATTTTAGATACCTTGACAATCGAGCTTTTATTCACCTATATTTTTGGAAACTCTTTTAATGATAAAACATTGAATTTGTATTGGATTTCTCATCAGCCAAATTTTTAAAAGATTGTGTTGGTTTGGGGAGATTTTTGTACACCATATTTGGCTAGTATTAGCCTTTTGAACTATTATTCTTTATTAAAAAAAAATTATATGTAGGGAGATTTAAAATACTATATTTAGTAGTCTTCAATTTATTTGCTGATAAGAATTGATAACTATCAAATTAAAAATATAGATATATATTTTAATATTTTTATCAAAAATTATTTTAACAATTTTATTTTAATTTTCAATATATATTATTTATTTTATGGGGCTCTATAATATTTGACTTTTTTTTTTGTTAGTATATAAGTACCTTAATTTAAGCATGTGGTAAATTGTAAGAGATTAAATTTTGTATAGTAGGGTTGTTAACGTTATATACGCATAAAAACAACTTGGCTTTAAGCCAACATGAACCCAAAACGATCTTATCTTTGGGTTGCATCATGCTTTAAATCTTAAGGTTTTTAAACTCATGGCTAACATGACCCCAATGTTGATGACATATTCATGTTGCACTTTTCTTAGAACTCTTTTAAGTCTTTTTCTTTTTATGACTACATACATGAGAGTGCTATCCGATATTTAATTCACAATAATCTCTAATCTTGCAAACATGTCAAAAACTTTTTGAATGATAGTTTTAATAATATTTTATACTTTTTAAAAAATATATATTATTTTCCCACTATAACAAAATTTCGATTTATTAATATGCTCATATCTTGTATATCATAATTATTCATTTTCTTGTTATCTTAATTCAACTAATTATAACATATATTCCATAAATCATAACTATTC